>CAHIKZ030004529.1:672500-722500 GCA_903632075.3 Acanthosepion pharaonis
AAGAGAAATTCACCCACGTAACTAATTTCTCATCTGTCGTTGGATTACAATAGACGCATTACGAGATTTTTGTATATATGGTAAGATAAAGCGAATTACACAGACACACAGATTCTCAGTTACACACACACAGACACACACACAGAAATATATATCTAACAGTAGTGGAGGATACTTAGTAATTCGAACAGACGCATAAAAAATACAAATCACACACACACGCGCGCTCACGCACACGCATATATATATGCATATATACATATATACATGTTGAATAAAAACGCGCTGAATCGTATACGTGGATGCGTATGCATATATATTTGTGAAAACGCTTAAGTACGTTTGTCTTTGTAATATGGGTGTGGCTATGCTTGGGTGGGCGTGTGGATGGTTATGTGCACACTTGTCTACACTGTGATGCCCGGTACAACTGATATTAGATCTACGAATAACATGATTCTATTTCATCCAGAAAAATTCACTTTACACGAAAGCATACTTATTTGTTTATATATATAGGCAAAATATATATATATATATATATAGGCAAATATATATATATATATATATATATATATATATATATATATATATATATATATATATATAGGTAAAATATATATATATATATATATATATCAGTTATGTGCCATGCGTGATACACGCTTAGGTGATCATGTATCTTTCGATACATGACTGATGAGGCAGATTTTCTCGCGGTACGTTGACATCTGGCCTGTCCTGCTATTTACCCATAGGTGGAGTGGGTTCTTGCCTTTCAAAAGGGTATTAGCAGGTAAGTAAATCTAATCGATTCGACTGGAAGTCGAACTCGGCTCTCCGATTCTTCTATCCGAGCCGCTAACCATTACGTAACTGCACCTATCTATCTATCTATCTATCTCTATCTATCTATATATATATATATATATAAGAAAAATAAATAATGTATAATGCAAATAATGTATATATATATATATATATATATATATATATATATATATATATATATATATATATATATATATTCTACATTTAACACCATCTCTTGATAAGAAAGTAAAAATGTAAATAATGTATAATGTATATAATATATATATATATATATATATATATATATATATATATATATTCAACATTCAACACCATCACTTGATAAGACACCAGAAGTGTTGAAACAAAATGGCTATTTTTGTAGTGATCTTATAACATGTTTATGTTATAATTTTCGAATAAATGTTCATATATATATATATATATATATATATATATATATATATATATATATATATATATATATATATAGGAAGATGCTAACCAAGTGTAACTTTCCACCAGTGAATTAAACTAGAAGCGTTTTGTTTCAGATTGAAATTTTAAACCCGAATCAAAAAAAGTGGTGTCATAGATACCATATCTATCATATCTATCTATCCATCCATCTATCTATCTATCTATCTATCTATCTATCTAACTGATATATATATATATATATATGCTATTGATATATATATATATATTTATTGATATATATATATATATATATATATATATATATATATATATATATATATATATATATATATATATCAGTAGTGACTCTGGGAGTTTGGTATGCTGAGTTAAGCCCGTGTGAGTCAACATTCAAGTATATTGTTTGATGCAAAGTAGTCTCGAACAACTCAACCTAAGTACAATCTCTCGTGAAAAGGTCATCTCTCTTTTTTAATGGCATAGAAAGCAAATACATTCTTATGAATCACAGTATTTCGATGTGTGTTGTGGATGTCAACCTCAGAAAGCCTTTTTTTAATTCAATATGTCCGATAACTTTCAGCTGTTTCTTTTTGAGTGTTAGCAGTAATTCATTTGTAGTAACTCTACCCCTTAAAATTTCCTCATTTGTCTTTTGCTCCATTCACAAGATTCGTCGTATTTTGTTTGAAATATTTTCTCCATTCGTGACGTAATTCCGCAGCATTCACCGCTGTGTAGTACGGTAGAAATTCCACATTAACCCAGCGTCCTTGGTAAGACGATAACCTACATCCACATCCTGGGTAAGACGATAAACTACATCCACATCCTGGGTAGGACGATAAACTACATCCAATAATAAGGACTCTGCTCAGGATGTTTTGAGAAGCGTTTTAACCACCTCTTAATTGCTGTTTTTTTTTGTCTGGTTCACTCTGACTCGGGGTGGTAGCACTTGTTAGGTTCCCAGCTATGAGGAAATAGCTACCCCCCCAAAAAAAATTGGTGTCAATACACTATAAAAGTGTAAAAATATGTTTTAATAGCAGCAGTAAAGTTTTTGAAGAAAAATATTACCAGCAATACATTATTGAAGAAAATAAATATTACCAGCAATACATTTTGGTAGAAAAAATATTAGCAGCACATTTTGGAATGTAAAATATTACCTGCAATAAACTTTTGAAGAAAAAATATTGCCAGCAATGCATTTTTTGAAGAAAATAATATTACCAGAAAAGCATTTTTAAAGAAATTTTTTTTTTTTTTTTAACACCTTTGGAACAAAAATATTACCAGCAATAAAAATCTTGTCGACATTAAATAACTCATTGAAGTTGATATGTCGTAAACCAAACCAAACCAGTTACCCAGAAGTCTTTTATTCTGTCCTGGTATTATTTTTCGGATATGAGACTAACGTTGTTGCTGTCGGCACAGAAAGTGGAATAGGCGTAGAATTCGAATTCCAAATGAGGCCATTGTTATCGAACAATCACGTTTAGAAAAGCATGAATAAGTTCCGTGTCTTCTAGCTAGGATTAATAGCGGCTTATAATATGTTTGCTAGCTTCGGTTGGTAACCAGTTTAGGAGAAGAACAGCTTTTAATCCAAAATCTATTGGCTGTAGCGATAGCAACTCCACCTCGTTAAAACCAACTAACGTGATGTGACTGTGGCTCTATATTACAAAGAATATCTGCAGGGTTAACACAATGTTTAGTTTTTTTCTGTCTTTTAACATATTCCACATTTTCCCGAAAATATCTTTCATTGTTTCTCAGTGTCATCAGATTTCCGTGTTACCCTTTCTTCCCTTTTGTAAAACATTACTTCAAGCATTTGTTTAACTTTGACCTCCTTGTTATATAACTCACATCTTTGGGATACCTCGGCGTGGTGTAATGGTTAGCACGCTTGTCTCACTAGATCAGTTACTACTGAAAAGTGAGTTCGATCCTCACTGGGTGCCCCATACTTTCGGCCTTGTGCCACATCTGAGCAACGCTTAGAAAATCATTTTAGGGCACCTCCAGGTGGTGTAATGGTTAGCAAGTTTGTCTCGCTAGAACAATTACGAATGAGTAGTGAGTTCGATCCTCATTAGGTGCCCCATACTTTCGGCCTTGTGCCACATCTATGCTACGTTTAGAAAATAACTATATTACTCACATGTTGGTCTCCGTTCAGAAATATCTAAACTAACAGCTTTATGCACAACCGTTCTCCTAAGATCAACTGTGAAAAAAAGGCTTTGAGCAAGGAAACCGTTTTCCAAAGATGAAACGTCAGAAGCTAATCTCACCAATCTGACGGTATTTCCATGGCTGACGACCTACATTCCTAATCCTGAACTTCACAGGTTTTACGACCATATCACGTTGAAACATCGGTTCCCGTATAATCACCGAAGTTACGCAATGTCAAAACCTGGTAAGTGCTTGAGAATACCCGGTGCCGTAAGGTTGGATGTGTTGGTGGTATAATAGATAATGACCCCGGGATTTTTAATCAGAGAGCCGAGTTCCAATTCCAGTTGGGTTCGTTATATTCACTTACGTGCAAATAACCTTGGGACAGGTATGAACACACCTCTTCTCCCCCAGTTATGTGTTAATTAATAAGACTTGTATTACTAAACCACTATTACCTCCAAAATATTATTGCAATCTAAAAAAAAAAAAGGTTTAAATAATCTACAAAGGGTTGATAAACCGTAAAAAACGAACCAATCAATCAGTCCTGATCTTCACAGCTAAGAGCCGCCATGCCACTGGAAAAAATCCTCTTTATTTTCTTCGTATTCCATTAGTAAGAAGGAAGTTCCACTCAGACAGCTTTTTTTCAGAGAACTGCTACTTTTTCGAACATACTCCACAGGAAATGATTTCCTGGTTACTGCAATCTTAACCTGTTCAAGTCTAGGTTTAATCGTTTCATTTCCTACATAGCCTATTAATTACCTCCTTCTATTACGCTCATACAACAACACCATTAAGTAAGCCTCTAACTTGAATGGCGCTTTGGCCTTGATTTAGGTGGTTATTAGTAAAAATAAAAGAAACGGGAAATTTTCGTTAGAAACAAAGTATTCTGAATTACTATTGTCGTAGCATACCTACGGACGATAATAGGTATGTCTCCATTCACATAAATACAGTAGTAAATACTGTATGTTGGTCTGTAGTTGGAGATTCGTCTTCAGCTGTAATCCGGGCAGAGAGGATCCCCAGACGAGATTATGTCGAAGGGCAGAGTCTCGTTTCGGGAAACAGCTACCCGACCCCGTTTACGGGCCTACGGGGAAATTTTTGGCTGAGCCTACGGGCTTGGATATCCCACATTAAATTCGGCCTTGTGCCACATTTGACCACGTGGGACAGTTGATAGATATCATGTAGTTGGAGATTCATTGTGGAATTCACTTGACTCACTTCTAGCAGTTGACTACTTCTACGCGCCGCTGGCGAATCTTATATGTGTTGTTCTTGTCCTAAGTATTATCGTTCATTACCAACCTTCGTGTGATTATTCTATTCAGTAACCTTCCCTAGGTGACAACAACTATCTAATATCAGTCCTTCTATATGGTAGACAATATCGCCACAGATGAAAACGAGGCTTAAAAAATGAGAGATATAGTTCTAGAGATGGATAATGGGAATGGAATCGATAGAACCAGTAAGTCATAGGGTCAGGTCGAGCGGTGATCTACGAATTGAAATCGTCAGATTAAAGCGAATAGGTAAAAATAGGTTCCCACTTCTCTTCGGTATTTTGAACAGGAATAGAGGTTTTTACTTAGGATTGGGTTTCTGGTTCTAAAGCCGTCTTATTGCCTATCGCTCTCAGTAACCAGTTACGTCTTAAAGGTATTATGGTCCAACAATGCAAATTGCTACAAAACCAAAATATTAACCTAAAACTCCAGTCATGTTCTAAAGTCTCCTTCAATTCTACACTTCTAATGTCTGTACTTAAACTCCGAGCTTTTATTTACTACTTTTTAATTATTTAATTATTTATTCCACAATAGGAGTAGATTTCCAGCGCCATCTAAAGTCTTTTTATTCTTTTACGCTTGCATCTTACTGGCATTATCGCCTAAGTGGCATAAAATTCAGAAAATATTTTTTCTGGCAATGAAGCTGAAGGTTAGAATTACTGCATTCTTTACAATATTTATACGAAAACTAGAACAGATTTAGGTATATCTACATACAAGTTACAAAATCCCACCCATCACCCTGTCCATGCACTTTAATTGTCTTTTGAACAGGAGTGGGATTTTATTCCATGTTTCCTCTTTAGGATTAGGTTTCCGGTTCTTTCTAAAGTCATCTTCAAATCTATACTTTAATAGTCTCCGTATAAACTCTGAAATTGTATTTACTAATTATTTATCATTTTTCTCCTCAGTAGGAATAGATAGGTTCATCTATCGCCCGGTTCACACTTCTCTCAGTCTTTTGAACAGGTGTAGAGGTTCATTTGTCTGTCCCTTCCTTCTAAAGTCTTTTCATTCTCTTTCACTCCCAGTAACCCTTTGCATCTAGATGGCATTACCAGTAAATTGATTAAAAGAAACTACAGAAATTAAACTATTTGCGAAATGTTATCACAGACGATGGAAAATGTGATAGAAATACGAAGCTGTATTGAAATAGCCGAAGATCCCTTTTTAATGCTAAACAAAGTATGACGAAATAGAAAATTTTCGTTAGAAACAAATAAAACATTATTACTACAGTATTTCCCCATGTATAACACGTCTTCATTCATAATACGTACCCCTAAAACTGTGCTGAAAGTGTAGGCAGATGCTTCTACTCACGCATAATACGCACTCCTTGTTTCGTAATCAAACCCTACAAATTGTACCTCTCCAATTTCAGTACGGCCAGCGTTTTCTGCTCTTATAAAAATGGTTTTAAACATAGAATAATATTATTCTAACTTAGTTTTATGATAATTCTCATTTTATTTTACATTTTTTAAGTATTGCCTGGTAGATATGATTATATTTGAGATCCTTATGGGGTCGCAATCGCCGAATGTTACTGTCAATTATCCTATGTTTGTGGTGAGAAGTCATTTTGCAACTGAAATCGACCTATGAAACTAATTTTTTAAAGATATTTTTTGTAGCTGTGCATGATACACATCCCTAATTTTGCTTATTATTTTTTTTCACAAAATAAGCGTATTATACACGGGGGATTACGATATGTTGCACCAGTTTTTCTATATGGCAGTAAATGCTGAACAATTTTCGCACAGATGAAGAAGAGACTTGAGACAACAGAAACGTCTGTCTAAAGAAGGATGCTTATAATACTAATCACTGAACATGTGAAGAAAATGAAAATGAAAAACAATACTTGTACTTAGAAGTAGTAAGTGACAGTAGAACGTCTAGAGCAGATGTTGATGGAAGAGGGCTTGGAGAATTTGGCACTCACAAGACGTATTTAAGGAAAGAGAAGCAAGGGTAAGCAGCCTACCTAACAATCTTGAGTAAATGGATAACCGAGCAGAGTCTAGGAGGATAGTAAGGGAATAAACATTGCTGAAAGCTATGAAGGATAGAAATATGTGTGTGGCGGGGGGTCATGATCGCCTACATCCGTTAGTGAAATAGCACCTACAAGAAAACGTCTACTTGATGGGAAAATTGAAAGTAGATTTAGATGTTTGAGAAGAATTGTTGTCACTAGACACGCAGTGATGATCAGAAAACACGTGTAGGGTGATAATAATAATAATAATAATAATAATAATAATAATAATAATAATAATAATCTTTGAATATATTCAAAAAGTTGTCAAAATACAAGGACCTTGAAATAGAAATCTCGAAAATGTGGCATATGGGAACATCAATAATTCCTGTTGTAGTTGGAGCCCTAGGACTGGTCGGAAAAGATTGCAGTAGACTAATTGAAGGGATTCCTGGAAGTCCATGCCTCAAGGAGATACAAAAAATTGTTCGGACAAGTACAGCCCACACCTTACGAAGGGCTTTATCTATGTAATATTTTTTTTTTTTTTTTTTTGTCAGTGGAAAGTGTCATGAAGCCATTTCTAACCTTAGGTCCCTGGGCGGGACCCAGAAAGAAATGTGTAAACGCCAGAAATCAAAGAAAATAAAAATGATAATAATAATAATAATAATAATAATAATAATAATAATAAAATAATAATAATAATAATAATAAAATAATAATAATAAAAGTAATAATAATAAAAATAATAATAAAATAATAATAATAATAACAATAATAATAATGATAAAAATAATAATATTAATAATAAAAATAATAATAATATTAATAACAACAATAATAATAATAATAATAATAATAATATTAATAATAATAATATGAATATGAATATGAATATGAATCAAAAAAAAAAGTTAAATTCATAGGATTAGTTTAATCATCGAAATTACTTCGATACTGCTTAAATGTTGAAAAGTGTTGGAATTTTTAATATTCTTTCCAAAGACGATATCGTCATTATCATCGCAATTATTCCTGCCACTACCATTATAATAATTTTTTTTTATTATTTAAATCGATTTTAACGTTTCAAATTACCAGGAGGATTGATCAGCAGTAATTGTTTTACTCTACTTCATCCCCGGGCGATTTCAAAACCATTCTAATGATTTATTAATGAACTGTAACGATTTGCTATGATGTCTTCGAGGAAAACCTTACAAAAAAGATATTTCTTTACCCAATCAACACTAACACCATAAAAAAAACAACAATGTATAAATGAAATAATAATAATAATAATAATAATAATAATAATAATAATAATAATAATAATATGTGCGTATGAAGCGGAGGGTGGTGAGATGAAAATTTGTAGAATATTCTTTCCCCTCCTTCCATCCATCAGCAAGTTTTTCCCCCTTTGTTGTAAAGAAAATCAAATCCTCATGGCTAATGGTATCGGCTGATTGAAATTTTTATTTTAAATTAAAAAAAAAAAAAAGAAAAAAAAAGGAAACAAAAAAAAAATGAAATCCAAAATGGCGTCGGACGCAAAAGTGTTTGCCGGGACGAGCAGCTGATTTTGTGGCGATCACGTGATTAGTTAAAACATAGCGGCCGTGGTTTGTCGTTTCAAATACCGACTAATTGTGTAGGGAGATGTTGACGTCATTCCGAGTGAAGAATTTTTAAGAATTACGTAATGTGAATTTCAATTTAAAAAAAAAAATAAATGATTAAATAAAATGAAATGTATGTATAAAACGTAAGCGAAGAGTGCAAACTGCTAATTTATATGTTAAGAATCTGGAATTTAGCGTGTACAGGAAGAAAGAGAAAGAGGGAGATGAAAGAAAGAAAGAAAGAAAGAAAGAAAGAAAGAAAGAAAGAATTAAAATAAAAGGAAACAAGACATATAAAGAAAGAACGAGGATGAGAAAAGAAAAAAAGAAAGAAACAAAGAAAGAAAGAATTAAAATAAAGGAAAAAAAGGGTTAAAAAGAAAGAACTAGGATGAGAGACGAAAGAAAGAAAAAACAAAGAAAAAAGAACAAAGTATAAAAAGAAAAGAAGAATTAGAAAGAAAAAAAGAAAGAATTAAAATAGCAAAAAATTGCATAAAAAGAAAGAACGAACTAGCATGAGAGAAAGAAGAAAGAAAGAAAAAGCAAAGAAAATAACATAAAATGAAAGAAAGAACTAAGATGAGAAAAGAAAGAAATACAGAAAGAAAGTAATAACTGCAATGAGACGGAACGCAAGTTTAAAAGAAAGAAAAAGAAACAAAATATATAGATAACTAGAGATAATGGGATACAAGAAAGAAAGAAAAAGGAAAGGAAGGAAGGAAAGAAGAAAGGAAGGAAAGAAGAAAGAACTAGAATGAAAGAAAAAATTCGAGAAAGGAAGCTAGAAAAAAGAAAGAAAGAAAGGGATAAAATAATAAATGAAGAAATCTTATTAGGAAAGTTATGATAAAAATATAGAAAATAATTTGAAATGTTCGAAAAATGTGGAAGGAAATGATAGGTTAGAGAACAGGGCAAAAGAAGTGTAGACGAAAATAGAGAGATGGAAAAGAAAGACAGAAAAGAAAGAATTGAGAATTATAAGCCAAAAAAAAAAGACATTTAAAAGAAGAAGAATAGAAGGATACAAATCAAGAAAGGAAAAAAAAAACAACATAACGAATTAAAGCCAAAAGACAGAAAAAAGAAAAAGAAGGAAAGGAGAGAATAAAAATGGCCGAAAAGTAGAGTGAAAGATTGTAGGAGATGGGAAAGAAAGGAAGAAATTAATGAAGGCTATAAATAAAAGATAGATTTCAGAAAAGAAAAAATACGATAAAATGAAAAATGGAAAAATTTAATAGAAATAGAGAAAAAAATTAAAACTGCTAGAAAAGGCCGTCATCTTGAGGTGTAAGGAAAAGAGTGACTGATGGAAAGAAAATAAAAAAGAAGGAAGAAGAAAACTTGCAAAATAGGAATAAGGACGAAAATTACATACATACATTCAAGCAGACATGCATTCACGCATAAAGAAAGAAAGAAAGAAAGAAAGAAAGAAAGAAAGAAAGAAAGAAAAAAGAAAGAAAGAAAAGGAAAGAAAGAAAGAAAGAAGGAAAGAAAAGGAAAGAAAATAACATAAAAAGAAAGCAAGAACTATGATAAGTGAAGAAAGAAAGAAAGGAAGAAAGAAAGAATTAAAAGAAAAGAAAATAACATGAAAAGAAAGAAAGGATTAGGATGAGAAAAGAAAGAAAAACTAAAGTAAAGAAGAAAGAAAGAAAAAATAAAATAAAAGAGAACATGAAGCATAAAAAGAAAAAAAAAAGCACTAGAATGAGAAAAGAGAGAAAGAAAGCAAGAAAGACAGACAAAAAGAAAGAGAGAATTAAGGTAAAAGATAACAGAGCATAAAAAGAAAGAAAGAAAGAACTAGGATGAGAGAAGAAAGAAATATAGACAGAAAGAAAGAAGGAAAGAATTGAAAGAAAAGAAAAGAGAACATAAAAAGAACGGAAGCACTACGATAAAAAAGAAAGAAAAAAGAAAGAAAAAGAAAGAAAGAAACAAATTAATAGCAAAAAGGTCACGAGAATAACCGGATAAATGAATGAAACAAAGAAACGAACGAATAAAAAACAAAAAAGTGATTGAAGGAACTAATGAATAAACAAAAAAAAAACAAAAAAAAAATGTAAATGAAAGATGAACTAGTAAAAGAATGCAAGTAAAGAAAAGAAAACAAGTGAAGAAAGAAGTAAGGAAAATGAATAAAGAAACAAATAGCGATTCAAAGAACAAATGAAAAACGGATAAACGAAAAGAGGGAAACAAAAATGGACGAGTAAAAGAAAGGCGAAAGGAAAAAGAAGGATCAAAAGAAAGAACGAAAAAAGAAAGACAAATAACAACAATTTAAGGAGAAAAGAAACAAATATAAAAGAAAAAAGGAAAAATAAATTGGAACGCGTAAAAGAAATAAAGATAGTGAGAAATAAAGAACGAATGAAAAAAAAAGAAATGAGCAAAAAGCGTTAATTAAAAGTAAAAATCGAACAAGTAAAAGAAAGAAAAAGAAAGAACTAAATACAGAAAGAAAGAAAGAAGAAAAGAAAGACTGAATGAACGAAACAAATGAGCAAAAAGAAAGAGATGAGAATCAAAATCGAACGTCTAAACAAAAAAAAAAAAAAAAGAACAAAAGAAAGAAATAAAGAAAAGAAAAGAAAAAGAATAAAATAAATAAATCGCAAAACAAAGACGGGACAAATATAAAAAACAAAAGATTGTTGAATATAAAACAACCGAAAAAAGAAGAAGAAAAGACAAAGAATGATAGCAAGAGCAACAAAAAAGAACGAAAAAGAAAAAAAATGAAAAAATGTACGAAATCAAAGAAATAAAATTAATAGATAGATAGATAGATAGATAGATAGATAGATAGATAGATAGATAGATAGATAGATAGATAAGAAAAAGCATAGATAGATAGATAGATAGATAGATAGATAGATAGATAGATAGATAAGAAAAGGCAGAGATAGATAAATAGATAGATAGATAGATAGATAGATAGATAGATAAAAAGTAATAAATAGGGAAAAACGGAAAGACAGATAAAAAGAAAGAATAATTAAAAATGACAAACGGGGAGGAACCACGAGAAATCACGAGAAATCACGAGAAACCAAATGGAAAAATAAAATTCTTATGAAATGAACTTAAGCAAAGAAAGAAAGAAAGAAAGAAATAAAGAAAGACAGAAAGACAGAATAAGGAAAGAAAGAAAGAAAGAAAAAAAAGAAAGAATAAGGAAAGAAAAAAAAACATACTCCTGCTAGACATCTGTAATGAATGTATGGCAAGGTCAGTAAATAATTAAATATATAAAATGGAATGGAATAAAGAAAAATAGACAAAGAGAAAAAGAATGAAACAAAGAAAATTGTAGATGCGAATGGACAGAAAAAAAAACTTGACAGAAAGAGTGAAAAGTAAAGAAAAATAAACACATCAAAACAAGGAAAAAACATTGCAATGGCATAATTCTTGCTTTATTATTGGGCATAGCATTCGTAGATAAAGGTCAACAGTGACGTCATCTTCCGTAATTAGTCTTAAGTGCAGATGCAACATTAAAATTAAATTTTTCATCTTGGAAATTTAGATGAAAAACAGTGGCCACTTTTATAATTTACAAAGAAACAGATAACGTTTGAAATGTTTTCTGTTTAGCTTTCGTCTTTCTTCGCGTAAAATATTTGCGTCAGGTTTTTTTTCCATAGTAAATTTCTGGATTATTTATTAAAACAATCATGCGCCAATGCATGAAGTAATTGTCTGGAAGATGGTTAAACATTAATATCGACTAGCGAGTTCGATCCTCATTGGGTGTGACCAATACTTGTGGCTTTCTACTAAAATTAATGCAAAAAAAAAAAAAAAAATTGAAAGAAAAATAACAAGAAATCCGAAGAATGGCGGTGCCATATGTTAAAGGAAATGACAAAATGAGTGGAAGAATTAAATTATGGTACAGTGTAACCCGGATATAAGAGAGTTGTCGGGACCGGAGACGAAGTCTCTTATATCCGGGTTTCTCTTATATCCGGGTTTGGTCTATTTTATATACATTAACACAGGCTCTAATTTGGGACCAGAGAAAATCTCTCTTATATCCGGGTTTCTGTTATATCCGGGTCTCTTATATCCGGGTTACACTGTACTTAAAAATTCTGTTATACCAATAATAACTGGCGCACCGGATTCGATCAGACAGAAATATTAACAAGATCCTTGGTAATCCCTAGTTACAAGAGATTAACAAAAATGTCCCCTTATAGATATGGCAATGACATGAAAATATATCTCTTGAAGAATAAGGCAAAATAAGTAAATGTAAGGTTCTTGCAATTAAACTTGAAAAAAGGGGTAAATCAAAACTATTTATTTTAACGCAAAGCTAATCCCCTATCCAATAAGCTATCGTTTATTAGTCAAATTCTGACGTTCTAAATAGAAGTTTGCTAAATTCGGCTACAAAATAGCGAATTCGCTACATTTGAAAGCCAAGCGTTATTATATTTCCCACATAATTTACTCTCATGAGTAGCTCATAAACTCAACTTATTTTATACGTTACATTCTGTAAAGAACGTAAGAAATAATTATTAGGTTTAATAAGCTTCAATCCACTATTTTATTGGTATATTAAAGTGTTAACTGTTGTCAGTCACAGATAATTATTTATAATCGCATGGCGACATTAAGTGCCGCGTATGCGTCCTTTATATGGGAGAGTTCCATTAAGGGGCGATAATAAGTCACGCTCACATTTTTGGCCCCACAAACAAAAGATTGTACATATATCGGTACTAGTTAAGACTTCATAGAGAAAGTGTGGTATTTTAGTGAATTTAGTAAAGAATAGTATGCAAGAATGTGTCGCTATGGTGAATGGAGCGCTATAGGATTGTGACTAAATGTAGGACAGGTAAAAAGCCAGTCTCACCTTGAAACAATTTTGGTCTTGAGTCATACGTCATGTAAAATGCTCATAACTCTTCTTCACAATTTCTTGTTTCGCCTTCCATTTACACATACTCATTAAGTATGTTATGCGTTGATTTCGTCTATCCTGTGAGTATCAGATTTTCCAAGCCCACCTTCCTCATTATTTACCCAGAAACTTCAACTCCCTCTTCTTGATGTCAAGCATGAGTTTTCTTTTTTGCTCCGATTTTCACTAAAGCCTCGTTGTTGCTCACGTGTTCAATCCATGGCATCCTCAGCAACCTTTTGCAGAATCACATTTTTGTTGCTTCAAGTCTCTCCGAGGAGATTGTCAGGCATTCAATGCAATATAGTAGGGCAGACATCAGGTAGGACTTCAGTACTCTATTTTTTTTCTTCTAATGGAGTTTATATATCTTTTAATACTCTGCTTAGTTTTGGGAAGGCATATTTGGATAATCAACTATAAATACCATAATCCTCAAAAGCGGCGAAATTCAACATTTAGTTGCGCCGGGTTTCCAAATGAAGCCCAGAAATCTGCCAACGGTGCTTACTTTTTCTAGAGTCGAGAAATCTACAGAAATAGATAGATATATAATGCCGCAGCGGTAAGGGTCAGAAAGCCTCACAGACATGGTAGTAGAGAATATAAGGTCCACGATTCAGGTGTTCAGCCTCAGGCTGTACAAACCTCTATACACACGCAATTGCAAACACAGATGCAAGTACACACTGTGGCTGATGGAAATTGACGAATTCTAGAGCTGAATAAAATGTATTGTCAAATATAAAAAGATTCAAGTCTCGCGTTTTCACTTATGTGCCATGCGTTATACACGCTTAGGCGATCATGTATCTTACGATGCATGACTGACAATGCAGATATTTTCCCGCAGTAGGTTGTTATTTCTTTCTGTGGTAGACCAGTTGCTATCTAAGGTTATAGATCTCGGTCTCTCTTACTATTTACCCATAGGTGGGGGGCGAAGAAGAGGATTCATAAATTTCCCAATGGCCTTCGCACGTAAGTGAATGTGAATTCGAACTCGGCTCTCCTATTCTTCAATCCGAGCTGCAATCCATTATTCCACCGTGCCTTTTCTGTCCTTTACAGGTGTTAGTAAAGTTTGTCTTTTCACCATTCTTACCGGTCTCTGATCTGCCATCGATTTACATCCTGTTTCTTAATACTTTGTTTAGCTTTAGGAAGACAACTTTTTCTAGTTCAATGGCCCTTCGGATTTTGGTGTCATATGTTCCGTCCACTATTAAAACAGTAACCAGATAATTAAATCTTCATACTTGCTTGATTTTTTCACTTCCAATTCGCAGTTTGCATGTTAGGCGGTTCGTCTTGCTGACAAGCATACATTCTACTTTTTCATAGTTGATGTTAAGTCCTTTCGCTTGTCTAGACTTTTTTTTTTTGGAGTTCATGAAGTTTCATTCTTGTATCTACTATCAACACAATACCATCTGCATATCTTATGTTGTTGGTAGGATTTCTAGTTTTCTCAGAATCTTCCCACTGTAAAGGTTGAATAAGTCCCGCGTAAAAAAAAACAAAAAAAAAAAAAACAAACTCATCATTGTCTTACTCTCCTTTCTATTCTTTGTGTATTTAATGAATTCCTTTTCAATCGGTATGCAGTTTGCGGTTTGCTCTCGGTATAAGATCAAAATTAAAACTGATAAACATACCAGCAACTTACTTAATAACTGGAAATAGTTGCAAAAGAATACTGATCCGGTTCCTGTCTATAATAACAGCAGCATTTGAATTTGCTCCGCCACACGAGAACCCCCCCCCCAAAAAAAAACAAAGTAAGCAAGATTCGAAGAACAGTTGTTAAAATCCAAGCAACAATTGTATTGAAGTTAATGTTCTGAGGGAAAAAAAAAGCTCTTAATTTCATATTTTCTGTTTCTTTATTTTCAGAAACATTCTGTCTTTGTGAATATATAGAAATTTGTTAAGAATAGCTCAGAGATGGCACAAGGCCGCAATTCTGGAACATCCAATGAACATCGAACTCCTTACTCAGTCGTAATTGATCTAACGAGACAAGCGTGATAATCATTTTACCACTTAGAAACAACCGGGAAATATATATATATATATATATATATATATATATATATATATATATATATATATATATTGTCATCCATAGACAGACTGTTTCGTTGTATCACAGCTCATCAGTGTGGCTAGCCATCCAGTTGCCTGTAGCAAGAATCGAAACCCGACTGAATTATGTCAGACGTATATATATATATATATATATATATATATATATATATATATATATATATATATATATATATATATATATAATCATAATCATAACAGGCTAAATCTTCAATGACTGACATGACGAATATATCAGACATAAAAACATAGACCTCCACAGCTTCCGTTTATATAATATCTGTACAATGTCTTTCTATGAAATGCATAGTGGCATGGTTTCCAGTTGATTTCGTCGCGATATTTGGTCCAAAACTCTCCTTTGAAATCAGAATTGTCCTTCCAAAGTATCAGCCAAACCTTGAAATACCTGTCTATCATTTCCATGAAGGGAAAACAAACTAACGTAATCGGAATTTGAACTCCGTTTACCGATTCCATTTTCGATGACACCACTCGCAGCTCCAAAGAGAAAATATGTTTTCTAAAGAACGGAATTCAAATAATATATGCGATTATATATATTTTTACAACACTCAAAGCAATGGTTTAAAGGAAGATCGTGTAGTGCGAAGCAGTATTCGTTATTCGAAATAAAGTGATGCTATTATTACATTACTTGAGATGTATGAATGCACGTACGAAGTTGATATTGAATTAAGTTGAAAAGCTCAAACTGAAAGTCGATTTGTAATCCTTGAAATGATTTGTGGATTAGAATCAATCTTTCCTGATTATCTCAGTCTGTTCGTGTCTGTCGAGTGATTTTGTATTTATCTAATGCTTTGAATCTATCTGATTCCTTCCTTTCTCTTCTTATATTCATTTTTAACATTATATTAGAATATCTATCTATCTGCTTCCATCTATCTATCTATCTATCTATCTATCTATCTATCTATCTATCTATCTATCTATCTATCTATTTGCTTCTAGCTTTCTATCTCAGTATGACTATATCTATCTATCTATCTATCTATCTATCTATCTACAAACACACGTACAGATACACACAGACACAGACACACACACGCGCACACACACACACACACATATATATATATATATATATATATATATATATATATATATATATATATATATAATTTTGTATGCGAAGTAATTAGTGAAAAGTGCTGACGACCAGTGATAGAGCCAACATATTCCTGGATTTCACGCTTTTCCGTTCATCGGATAAACTGTTCACACACAGACACACACACATATATATCTATATCTATATCTATATATCTATATATATATATATATATATATATATATACACACACACACATATATATATACATATAAATATATATGTTTCACTCCTTTTTTCTCTTCAGATCTATCTATGGCAGAGAAAGAAAATAAAATTCATTTTTTTCTTTCGTTTTCTAGCATTCTTACATTTTCCCGTTTAGTGGGAGTAAGAGAGCTCAAAAATTGTCCGTATCGTTCATTGTGCCAAGCACTTTTGGCCCCTTCTTTAGCCATTTTATACGGGATTAGTTTGTTGTAAAAATTAACACCTTGAAAATGGTTGAAAATGTTGCCGAAAGCGTCTGTGATGATGGACAATACGGACACTATTTTCAACCCCACCAAAAGAATGCATGAAAAAGTAAAAAAACATCAATTAAACTTGCCTTTGTGTGTCATTTTCAGCAAAACATATTTAAAAGAAAAGTGGCTGCCCAAATATATATATATATATATATATATATATATATATATATATATATATATATATATATATATATATATATAAAGAAAGGACAGTAAGATATATAATCCGGTGTTATTATAGATATTTTTATTTTTACAAAATAGTGTTCAGTATAAATTTACAGACCATTAATATTATAAATTAACTGATTTAAAATATGTTTTTTTTCGCTACACAGTTCTAACCATGTTTCAAAAAAGGAAGCTAAAGCTTCGAATTTAATTTTGTAATCAAATTAAAGACATTAGTTCCATTTCATCCTCAAGCGAATTTTTGAGTAACTTATTTTTATAATTACTGGGTTTTAAAGGCACTGCAAAAATTCATAATTCACGTCTCCAAGGATACAGAGAAACGCATTTTTCCAGACAAGGGGTGAATGCGTGTTCATTATCGCTGTATTTTGATGTATCAGTTATTAGTTACGTTTTGGTAGGGGTAGGGATGTATTTTTTAATGAATTCTGACATCCGTTAAATGCATGTCGTCTGGATTAAAAAAAAATATTGTTAACGGCAAAAATTCTTACGGCATTTTTTTTCTATTTGTATATTTAAAGATTTTTTTGGTGGGGGCGGTGTTTAGGGTAGAATACGTTTTATTTAACTACGATTTTAAAAAAATTCACTTTTAATTTTTAATATACTATATTTCTTTTTAAAACAATGTATTAGAATTACTTACAGTATGTAAAATTATTTTCACGTCAAGTATAAGTATGTATATTACCAGGCCCCAATTTTTTTTTTAAATTTATATTTAAATATTATTCAAGTAAAATTTATGACAATGACGGCATATATATATATATATAAACATATATTATTAAATATAACAGACCATGAATGTCTATGTCTGATCATGAGCCGTTCTAATGTGCGACTGTTAATAATGTTACAACGGCCTACGATCAGACATAACAGACAAGCGCGTCTTGTAAGCCGAAAAATACGGTAAATTTAATATTACTAATAAGCAAAATACTTGGCTGTATTTCAAATCTAATTGGAATTGACTGGAAGGAGTTTTTGTTTTTGAATAATTAAAAATTGCTTATTTTCGCCATTTTTAGCGATCAGTCAGGATAACGTAATTCTTTTTATTAAAAAATCTTTCAAAAATAATATATACTTTCCGGAAAATTTATTTGACGGATATTAGCTGATTTAACGTATACTTAATCAAGCTTGACATAAATATTACTTACTTTTTATTTGAAATATCATAGAAATGCATTTTTAATACAATGATAAGTGACTTGATTAGGTGTTGACAGATTGATAGACGGAACTTTATCTATTTTTTCTACGGGAGGCATATCTGTAAAAATTACTTGACGAATAAAAAGTGATCATCTTTTTGCTATGATTTTTAACTACCAAGTAATATTTAAAAATTAGGAAAATATTCTCCGAAATCTGATGTTGTTCTGCATTTTAAGCACATTGGATTTAAATTTATTAAAGTTATCGTTCCTATTTACTGATAGTGTCGTGTATGGACGTCCTTACTTACAAATATAGGCATATTTATGTTCACGAAAGAAAAAAAAATCAAAATTCTTTTTAAATTGCTTGTAGTCACTTACTCGTAGTTGGCTTTTCCATTTATGATCAGTAAATATAGTTTTTACTTAATAAAAATATCGCCTAACCGGTACAAATTAATACAGACTTATAAAAAATTTAAAACTTTATAAATTATTCTACTTAAAATAAAAAAAAAACAATTCTTGCAAAGATCATTATTCATCGATTTTTTTTCTTAAGACAATATACTCCGTAATATATCTTGTTAATAAAAGCAATTAAAAGTTTTTGTAATTAAATACTGTCTTTGTTTTATTGCATCTTTATTTTATGATTCGGAGCAGATTTTCCGTAACAGGGGTGATTTACATTAGATAAAGAAAAAAAAATTGTTGATTTAAATTCTCCAAGAGAATTTTTCGTAAGCAGTACAAAAATGATTTTTTCTAAATTTCATAAAATTAAATAAGTCTGGATTTAAAAGAATATATATTTTTCTTAAGCTTTTCAAAAAAAAAAAAAAAATTCTCAAATAATTTCATTCGTGAATAATTTTAGTATGTTTCATTAAATTCTGACAATTAGACAATTATTTGATTTTTGCAAGAATTTCGAAATCAATGTTTTTCACCACCAAAAACGAAGCTAAAATTTCCTGTATGAATTTGTGGTCCGTGGCTAACGAAAGAAAAACAAAATATTTAAGCAAAATTTAGAACGTTCTGAAAAGGAAGGAAAAATATAATTGAATAATAAAAGAAATTATTACGTCTTTCAAATTAATAATGTATAAAGATTTTGACGTTAAAATTTTGACACACACATATATATATATATATATATATATATATATATATATATATATATATATATATATATATATATATATCAACTTTTCTTTCTTCATATCTGGTTAAATTGCAATTTTGTTTGTCTTCATATTTATCTATCTATCTATCTATTTCTCTCTAGAGCTGCCTGTTTCACTTTTGTCTCGTCAGATCTATCTATCTATCTATCTATCTATCTATCTATCTATCTATCTATCTATCTCTATCTCTCTCTCTCTCTCTCTCTATATATATATATATATATATATATATATATATATATATATATATATATGTATATCCAAATGAAAAAAAAAAACAAATAGCTAAAAAATCCACAGTTCGAAACATTTAGGTTTTTTTAAAAAAAAACGTCTATTCTTAATTTTTTCAGCTTATGCACCGCTTTAAATTTAGAAAAGCGGTAACGATTTGTTTTTAAATTTCCCCAAGTAATCATTTTGATCATCAGTTACCTACCATCGCCTGAGGAAGTATTGAAACATGAAAGCGGTTGCGTAGCTATTTAAAAAACGTTTATACTAAAATCTCTTAAAATTATAATATATATATATATATATATATATATATATATATATATATATATATATATATATATATATATATATATATATATATATATATATATATATTTATATTTTCATTTTTGTCTCTTCAGATCTATCTTAAAAAATAATTTATATATAAATTATATATATATATAATTTATATATAATTTATATATATATGTATATATTTATATAATTTATATATAATTTATATATATATATAACAATGTTTATATTATAACCTCTTAAAAATTATAATATATATATATATATTCCATTTTCTTTGTCTTCAGATCTATCTTAAAAATTAATTTATATATATATATATAACAATGTTTATAATATAACCTCTTAAAAATTATAAATATATATATATATATTCCATTTTCTTTTGTCTTCAGATCTATCTTAAAATTATAAAATATAATATATATATATATATATATATATATATATATATATATATATATATATATTTTTTGTCTCTTCAAATCTATCTATCTATGTATCTCTATCTATTTATCCATCCCATTCTTATTTTAAAAGTAATTATGAAACAATCTTTAGCCAGTCACGATTGCAAAAACAAAAAAAGAAAGAAAAAGGAAATGATATAAGAAAATCGATTCCAGCTCCCCCCACTGGTATCATACCCATCCCCCATCTGCTGGCATTATCTTGTAATTCTGTTGAATTATTAATTTTTTATTACTATAGACCTCTCATTACCAATGTTTTCATGACTTTAAAACTGTTATGGATCTGATTTCTTGTTTAGGTGAAAAAGCAATAAATATCATCTATTCCTTCTCTACTTAACTTTGTCAAGTTTCAAATTGTTGGAACTGCAAAAATGTTTCTTGTAATTCGTTAACATTTCTTCGATGAAAGATTTTCTATAATTGTGCCAGACTAATCTAAGTTTAATGATTATTTAGAATATTTTCCGAAACATCCACTAAATATCTCTTTTCCTCATTCTCACTAAGGAAAGAGAAACTTGAGTCATTCTGCGTCAAAGACAAAATATTCCCGATTCCTTATGACGTCAACTTGCACTTAAATTCTGGGAAAATATATATTCAAATCAATTGAGACATAAAATTATTCTCCTTTTGTTTTCTGTTTAGTACATTGCCCGAGACCTATGAAAAAAAACAAAAAAAAAACATGTACATATATACATCCCCCCTTCCACATATTTTAATGTTATGTGATTTATCACGTACGGCTTATATGTTTTCTTTACATTGATTATACACTCAGATGAGCAGCGTCCTGGGTAAGACGATAAACTACATCCAGCAGCAAGGCCTATGATCAGGAGGTTTTGAAGAGCGTAGAACCACCTCTTAATTGATGGTGTTTCCAGGTCCAACCTGACCCAGGGTGGTAGCACCAGTTAGGGTCCCAGCTATGGGCAAATAGTTAACTATTGCTAGCAATACTTTTTGAAAAAAAATATTACTAGCAATACCAGAAAGAAAAAAAAATATTTAAAGAAAAATATTACCAGAAACAGATTTTTGACAAAACAAAATATTACCAGCAAGAAAAAATGTTGCCGGTATTAAATAACCCATTGAGATTTATATGCCATAAAACAAAATAAACCAAACCAATCTAAACCAAAGAATACATATTCTATTCATACGAATCTATCCTAAAAATGTTGTCGGCATTAAATAACCCATTGAGGTTGATATGCCGTAAAACAAAATAAACCAATCCAATCTAAACCAAAGAATACATATTCTAATCGTACGAATCTCTCCTAAAAATGTTGTCTGCAATAAATAACCCATTGAGGTGTTGATATGCCGTAAAACAAAATAAACCAAACCAATCTAAACCAAAGAATACATATTCTATTCATAGGAATCTATCCTAAAAATGTCTGCAATAAATAACTCATTGAGGTTGATATATCGTAAAATAAACCAAACCAAACCAAACCAAATGAGCAGTTGCGCACACTGCATTTTTTAAAAAAAATCTTATGGTAATGCATTTATATCCTTTTTGATCGTTGACTTCAAATATTATCGGTATAACAATACTTTTATGGTGCCAAATTTTCCAATATCACTTTCAAGGAACTCCTCTTTAACAGATATATTTTTATGTGATGGTCAGTGTCGGATGTACCTATAGGCTTAACAAGCTGAAGCCTCGGGCCTCAAAATCTAGGGGGATTGCAGGCAAAGTGCATATTTTTGACACAGTCAAAGGACTTTCTTACGTATGCTGTCAGAACTCGTTATGGACTCTAAATAACCCTCCAGTAAATTTAAACACCCGTCATCATCCTCGGCTTCACTAAAATTGGTTAATTTAACACTCCTCCATTTTCTTCTCCTCGTGACAATGGGAAATTTGGATGGGCCTCTCTTCATCTAAATCCGGCTCTGGTGATATCACATATTTATTCAAAGACATTTTGTTTCGAGCATTGAAACACCATGTCATGGTAAAGACACAAAGAAGACTGACTTCATTTCCTATGACCTCTTCAAATTAATGTTGATCAAAATTTTCAGCGTGTTGTTCCCTGTAATACTAACATATCTTCCAATGAATATACTGCTAAATGCTAACAAGTCGATCTTTGTATACTTTCGGTATTAGGATCAAACAATCAATTTATTATTATTTTTTTTTTAATTTTATTTCCATTGATTTCTGGTGTGTACTCATTTCTTTCGCGGTCCCGACTAGAGACTTAAGGTCAGAAATGGCGTCATGACATTTTCCACCGAGCAACTTTAAAAAAAAAAATCAAAAATATTTTACATAGATAAATCCCTTTGTAAAGCGTGTACTGTACTTGTGAGAACAATGTTTTTGCATTTCTTTTAGGTATGGAGTACCAGGAATCCTTTCAATGAGTTTATTGGAAGATTGAGAGCTCCAACCAAAACTGGAATTGTTGATGTTCTCATGTACCACATTTCTGAGATTTCGATTCCAAGGTTCTTGTATTTTGGTAGCTTTTTAAAGATCTTCAAAGATGCATTACATTCTTCAGGGATTGCAATGTCAATAAGAAGGTACATTTTGTCTTTGCGGTCTCTAAACACAATGTCTGGGCGATTAGCTTTGATTGTTCTGTGTGTATTGTGAAGTCCCATAAAATTGTTACAGGTCCTATCTCCGTACCCGGCTCTGTGTGATGTTCATACCAGTTTCTTGCAGTTTCCTTTCCGTAGAAGTTGAAGATTTTTCCAATGCAGATATTGACCCACTCTGTCATGCCGAGTCAGCTGGGTGCCAATACCGCGCAACCTGATACAAGATGGTCATTTGTTACAAGATATGTATCACATAATTTTTCCGTATGGGTTCTTGATAATTCTTAGTAGTAGTAGTTGTTGTAGTAGAAGTAGTGCTAGTAGCAGTATTGATTGATTTAATTGTTTTTCATGGTTGATAAAATATTTGCAGGTTATATAAAACTAGATTTTTGGAGACTGTATTTGATTTTGAGATAATATTGACTTGCTAATGCAACTACTTCTAATTAACCCATAGCTGGGGGTAGAAAAGATGAATTCATTACCTTTCCTAAGTGTATTTGCACGTAAGTGAATATAATGGATTCGACTGGAATTCGAACTCGGCTCTCCGATTTCCAGTTTAACCGTTATCCATTACGCCATCCGCACATATATATAGGAGGGGAATTATCGAATAAGTTGTTTATTGAGTTTGAAATTATAGATTTTAAACGACATTTTTTTAAATATATTCCCATATCTAAGTAGACGAACCGTTTATTTATTTATTAAACAGGATATTTAAAATCCATTATATCTTTATAAATGGTTTTATTTATGTGAAGTCTAAGAAGATTTTTGCATTTTTTTGGTTTAATGTGTATTTAATGTATCTCAGGAAGACTTGTATTTAGTATAATATATAAATCCATTGTGGTGTTTAACTTGTTTCATTGAAAATAACTCTTTTAGGATGAGAAATAAAAATTTTTGAGGCTGGCCAAATACCTTTGATTGGTAGTCTATATGCGAAACTGGTAGGGTTTTGTTAGAATCTTTTTCTGGAAACTGGTAGGGTTTATTTAGAATATTTTTCTGGAAACTGGAAGGGTTTAGTTAGATACCCTTTTCTGGAAACTGGTAGAGTTTTGCTAGAATCTTTTTCTCGAAGCTGGTAGGTTTTTGTTAGAATCTTTTTCTGGAAACTGGTAGGGTTTATTTAGAATATTTTTCTGGAAACTGGAAGGGTTTAGTTAGATACCCTTTTCTGGAAACTGGTAGAGTTTTGCTAGAATCATTTTCTGGAAACTGGTAGGGTTTAGGTAGAATCTTTTTCTGGAAACTGGTAGGCTTTTGTTAGAATCTTTTTCTGGAAACTGTTAGGGTTTATTTAGAATCTTTTATGGAAACTGGAAGGGTTTAGTTAGAATCCTTTTCTGGAAACTGGTAGAGTTTTGCTAGAATCTTTTTCTCGAAGCTGGTAGGTTTTTGTTAGAATCTTTTTCTGGAAACTGGTAGGCTTTTGTTAGAGTAATTTTCCGGAAACTGGTTGGCATTTGTTAGACTCTTTTTCTGGAAACTGGTAGAGGTTTGTTAGAATCTTTTTTTCAGGAAACTGGTAGGCTTTTGTTAGACTCTTTTTCTCGAAACTGGTAGGGTTTAATAAGAATCTTTTTCTAGAAATTGGTAGGGTTTTGTTAGAATATTTTCTGGAAACAGGTAGGGTTTTGTTAGAAACTTTTTTTGGAATCTGGTAGGGTTTTGTTAGAAACGTTTTCTGGAATCTGGTAGGGTTTTGTTAGACTATTTTTCTGAAAACTAGTAGAGCTGTGTTAGAATCTTTTTTCTGGAAGCTCGTAGGATTTTGTTACAATCTTTTTCTGCTCGTGTACTGTGGATTCGACAGTGGTTCCAATAAGAAGTTTTCTTCTTTTATGCACCGTGTATCTTCAGGACGTGAATAATCATGGTTCTCCAAATCCTCCTATATATTTTAGCCCGTGTTCTGCTATCGTTAGATAGTTTCCTTATAGTTTCCCCCCGCCATCTTGCCTTCAAGATGACAGTAGGGTGGCAACCTCTCCAAGTCCTCTCCCCACACCGTGTGTTTTAAAAATTTCAACTGCTTCTTCTTGATTATAAATATAAGCGTTTACAATTTCCTGAAAACTTCCTCGTTGCTGACATGTTCCATCCATGCTATTCTCAGTCACTTTTTCTAGAAGCACGTCTCTGTTGCCTCGAGTCTCTTCTGCATCTGTGGCGATCCACTGTCATATATGAGGGCCGATGCTGTATAGAACTTACGTCATGAATCGTGCAGGAAACAAGAGACTCGAATTCGAATCTCAACATGGCCGAGGAAGATGCCTTCTTGATGTCTTGATGAGACCATCCCGGCGCAGAGCAGCTTTGTAAAATGCCTGGAAAACAGACTACAGATTGACTCACGCCTTGTGAGTGATGTCGGTTAGATGGAACTTCGTCGATAGTTCTGCTAGCACAAAGTCACAAGTCACCGTGGCCGAGAGTTTAAGAGTACTGGCCTTGTTCTAATCTTCTAATATCTTTTATTTTAAAACTGTGTTTAACTTTTAAAAGATATAATTATATTTCGAAATACTTGTCCTTGTACCAGACTTGTCTGGACGTAATAAATTTCCATAAAAAGAAACCGAAAGATATTTTTAACTATCGATAATTTACGTGTTTTATTTGTAGTTTCAAGGCTGCATGAGTTTAATAACTTTGTAATTTTTTTTTGCAAATTGTTGTTTCGAAATGTCGCCAATAGGAATAAAAATAAGCAGATATATTTAGATTCTTCGATAGATCGATTTTTCCTGCTCCAACTGTGAGAAGTTTGATGTCTTAATTTTGCATTTAATTGTTTTTTTTTTACACGTCAGAATATGTCAGTCTCCAATATGAAGCTGACGAAAATGTATTCGGTGTTCAAAATGACTCCACGCGAAAAGAAAGAAAGTAAGACAATGAATGAGAGAGAAGAAAGCGGGAGACTGAAACAAGGAATGAAAGAGAGAGGGAGAGAGTTATAAAAAATTATAAAGAGTGCGGATGAAATAAAGAAAGAAAGAAGGACGATAGGAAAAACCGTGAGTGAAATGAAACTGAGGAATTAAGAAAGATAGAAAGAAAGAAAGAAAGAAAGAAAGAAAGAAAGAAAGAAAGAAAGAAAGTATAAGGGATGACGAGAGTAAAGACGGTAGGTGACAAAGTGAGAAGAATTTAGAAAAATGAAAGAGAGAAAGAAAGATAAGAAATGCGAGAGAAGAAAGTTATTGATAAAAAGAGAGTGATAAAAATGATAGTGCGAAAAAAAGAAAGAAAGAAAGAAAGAAAGAAAGAAGAGAGGGAAAATCTAGGTGAAAAAAGGGGAATTAAGAAAGAAAGAAAATATAAATGATGACAAGAGGAAATACGGTAGGTGAAAGAAAGTGAGAGGAATTTAGAAAAAGAAAGAAAGAAAGGACTGATAAAACAGAAAAAAAGAACGTACAAGTAGATAGATAGATAGATAGATAGATAGATAGATAGATAGATAGATAGATAGATAGATAATGAACTACGGTAGATAGATAGATAGATAGATAGATAGATAGATAGATAGATAGATAGATAGATAATGAACCGTAATAGATAGATAGATAATGAACCACGCTAGATAGAGAGATAGATAGATAGATAGATAGATAGATAGATAGATAGATGATGAACCATAATAGATAGATAGATAGATAGATAGATAGATAGATAGATAATGAACCATACTAGATAGATTGAAAATGAACCGTAATAGATAGATAGATAGATAGAGAGAGAGAGAGAGACAGAGAGACAGAGAGAGACAGAGAGACAGAGAGAGAGAAAGAGAGAGAGAGAGGGGGGTAGGAAGAGCAAAAATAAAATAGAATAAAAAACGAAAGCACAGAGAGGAAGAAAAGGAGAAAGATGAAGATAGAAAAGGAAAGCCATTTGTAATACACTGAGATCATGGTAACATAATCGAAGGTGACAATTGTAATTCCAGTTAGCAATATACAAAACACTTTCTTTTTTCATTTGAAATATTGGAAGCTTGCCAGCGAAATTCGTTGTTGTTTCCATAATTAAAAAAAAAAGAAAACAAATCCATGGCCATTTGCGTGATCTTTCTCACCAATGTTTTGCGTGTATTTCAAGTTAAATGCGTTGTATACGCAATTACATATCGACTGGTATAAAGTTAGCATTAGTAATGGCAGTAACAAAAGTAGATACAACCGCCTGCCTTAGAGTCATTCAAATTGTAACTGCGATCATCAAGGGCTATATTATTATTATTATTATTATTATTATTTCGTAGATCAGAAGAGTTTTAGCGAGTGCTCGCACCCACAATCACACACACATTCTTATATATAACAATATCTGATCGCTTCTTTACGAGTATGCCAGTCTGCTAGAGTGGTTTAGCCATCTTTATTGCAGACGAACGCTCAGCCACAGATTGGTTTCTTAGGCACCCACAGAGCTTCATTCTGTTTTAGACGAAACAGGTTTTAGTTACATGTTTTATGGGAAGAGCCCATTATCTGCCGTGATTAGTAGTTTGAACAAGGCCAGTACTCTTAAACTCTCGGCCACGGTTTTTGAGACTTTTTGTTAGCAGAACCATCGACAAAGTTCCATCTAACCGACATCAGTCACAAGGCATGGGTCAATCTGTAGTCTGGTTTCCAGGCATTTTACAAAGATGCTGTGCACCAGGATCGTCTCCGCAATACATCAAGAAGACTTCTTCCTCGGCCATGTTGAGATTCGAATTCGAGTCTCTTTTTCATGCACGATTCGGACAAGAATGAAACTCAGAGTAATGCTACTGGTGAAGATTAGAATGTATATTTATCAGTAGTCTGAATTTTAGACGCGTTATTATATTATGAATACGGTTTTATTAACATCAGCACTCATAGTGTGATACTATATATATATATTATTATTAATAGAATTCTTATAAGGATAAGAAATCTTATAAGTATAAGAAACTATACTCGTTCGGAAAACCTTCGGTGTCTTGATTTGCAAATAATCAAACCAATACCAAAAGAAAAAAAAAAGGTATAAAAAAGAAAGAACCAAGAACATGTACGTTAACCGAAAACAACCAAACAAAACAAAAAACCAAAAAAACTTCCAACATATTACTCTAATAACCAGCTTTTCTTATGTCGGCATCTACTAAGAATTTCTGATTTTTGGTTTAATAAATTTTTGAGTTCTTTACGCGTGACGATAGTTTAATTTAAAATTTATCGCCTGCCTTATATTGATAACATTTTTTTTTAATATTTCCCATTTTAAAAAGGGATCATTATTGTCTTCCTGTTCAATCATCCATATATAAGTGGACAGGGTTGTACTATGTTTATAGGTTTCGTGTTTGAAACTTCTGAGGTGGTTATAATAACGTTTTTTTTTTAAACTACTCTGGGTAGAACCTATATAAACTTTAGGATTCTTATAAGAACTATTAAATTTATTTCTATATATCTTTACCTGGTAGACGACGCACTCTTGTTGGCACTTGCCCTCAAGAGGGCATTCGTCCTTTTATCTACAGTTACACTTCGTGGGGCCGGTGTTTGGTTTGTCCTTGATTTTTTTCCTATAATACTTTTTTTTTTTTTCCTTTGAACTTGGACCACAAGCACTTTACCAGAGGATTCGTACAGTCTTATGTTCTGGGTTTTTATATATTTATTTATTTTTTTTTTTATTTCCAATTTTTCCCCGGACATCAATTTTTTATATTACAAGTTTAGCTAATCGAGGTTTTTCAAAACGAGTATTACCATTCATATTATATATATATGTGTGTGTGTCTGTGTGTGTCTGTGTGTGCGTGCGTGTTTTTTTAGATATCCTTCTTTCATGCACATTTCATTGAATACAACAGACAAGGTGCTTTGATTTAGTTTTTTAAACAATTTCTCATGCGATCTAATTTTTTTTCAGATGATAAATTATAAAAAATCTGTCCGAATGTTCTTTTAATCCGAGCGTTTTCGGCTATGCATTTAGCCATTTTCAAGGATGAAATATTTTAACTGTTAAATAAGAAATAGTTTGTGGCGTGTATGTATTTATATAATGTTTTCATTTTTCAAAACACGGTCAAGATATTATGTCCATGTTCATAGTTGATATTATTATTTTTTTGCTTTTATTAAGAAAAGAAAAAAAAAAGTGAACAACACTTAATCATATCAACTATACTGACCCTGTATTGAAAGGTGAAAACATTATATGGCGGGCGATAGAGCGATTTCAACTGACGAAAACCACGTCAGTCTTATTCAACCACGGCGAAAAAAAAATTAACTTTGACAACCGTCGAAAAATTGATACATAATTTATCCATTTCGATGTTTCAGTCAAAGAAAATGCTCGAGACGGTGGTCAGAGGAGGATGGCAAGTATTAGCCTTAAAAGAAAAGAGGTTCTATAAAATTAAACCCGGATATTAACCTTATGACATTAAATTAGGGTTATATGAAAAATGAATTGTTATTTGAAACTAAAATGGGCCCGAAAAGGGAGCTTTTATAAATTTTATATATATATATATATATATATATATATATATATATATATATATATATATATAAAAGTAGGTTTCTTCTTAAAAAATAATAAATTATACTTAAAAATCAGATATATTAAAACATTAAAAAATTATATTTAGATAATTTATATTAAATTAAAGTAAGAATATATCTTAAAAAAATATTAAATAATGAAATATATTTAAAAATAAAAATGTAATAAGATAAAATATATTACATATTTTAACTTTAAAATAAATTATATATTTTAACTTTAGAAATAAGTTAAATCAGATTATATTAAAAATCAAACCGTACAAAGTTATATTTATAAAAAAAAAACCTAAAAAAAGCTTTAAAAAAGGTTTAAAAATATATAGAAAAAGAGGTGTAAGTGATAAAATAAAGAGAGTTCTTAGATCAGAGGAGAATTATAAAATATAATTAACATGGTGTAAAAATGAAAATATAGAAATTATAAATAATTATACATTCGACATTTAAAGAATTAGAGAATTAAAAAGTAGCAAAGTAAAATTGAAGATTTTTTTAAAAGTTTAATCGCAATAGCTTGTCATTCGTTCTCAGGAAAACGCGTGTAAAAGAGGAATTGCTGCCTAAATAGAGAATTATACATATATATATATATATATATATATATATATATATATATATATATATAAAAGTGAACACAGAAGTCAACACTTAGATGCGACAGTTTGTTTCATGCTAGATGCAATCGTCAGGCCTTTTATATTTACACACGCTCTATCTCTGATATTGTGCACTTTATCCCATAAACACCTTAAAACCATATTTCTTCATATTCAGCTCCTGATAAACGGTAGAGCACATTCACTACATTTATAACACATTATGGGCATAGAAAAAATTAGCCTCGACTGCTCCCTAAAAAAAACATACCCACCCCATTCCCTTCCATATATATATACATATATATATATATATATATATATATATATATATATATATATATATATATATATATATATATATATATATATATATATATATACATACCCCAAAATATAGAAGGAAAACTTATTTTAGCGGACGCGTTTCATCCTCTGAGGCACTATATCACCGTTGATAAATTACCCCAGAAACGTATCGGCTAATACTTTTTCCTCTTGTCTCCTTTATTCATATATATATATATATATATATATATATATATATATATATATATATATATATATATATATATATATATATATATATATATAATATTATTAAATCGCATGAGAAATTGTATAAAATTAAATCAAAGCTCCTTGTCTGTCGTATTCAATGAAATATGCATGAAAAATGGATTGTTGCCTAAATACACACAGACACACAAAATATATATATATATATATATATATATATATATATATATATATATATATATATATATATATATATTGTTGAAAATTGTTAAAAATATTGACAACTGTAGTTATTTTGTGCTTATTATAACACATGATCTTTTTTAATAGTCGAAAATCTTCTCCCAAACGTTTTTGCTGCCTCCTGGATAAACTAACCACAGGTCTTGTGTCGTTTCAGACTTTCAACTCGAATGCGTCATCATGGTACATGGAAGGAGAAGAGAAAAGAGCTTTTAGAAGTAAATTTCATCATTATTTTCTTTAATGTGTCATTATTTTGGGGAAATTAAATCGAATGAATTTTATCACATCTCGTCATGCCATGTCACCATCGAATAACTCGTTTGGAATTTTAAATAATTTATTAAGATTTATTGCGTAAAATACACAATTGTGACACAAGTCCGAAAAGTGGGGGGAATGGGATTGAGACTGGTCGTCATTTACTATCCTATACCTAGCTAATCTGGTTCACAATCCATTCATTCGTTACGATTGACACATTCCCCACAAAAACTCATCCATCGCCAATCAATCCTTTATATACTATAACACCGCATACTCTCAGGGACGGACCTAAAAAACGCACCTCATGGCATCAAAATTTCATTTCATGATTATAAAATACTATACATAAAAATTTGTACATGATATAAAATGAGGGGGTAGGGAATGAACCCGAAAAACAAACTAAAATATTAAAAGAAATAAATCAAATATAACTGATGTTAGTTGGATCCTTCCAGTCCTCAAAAAAGTGAGGCTGCTGTATTCTTCCTTATTTTTTATATGTATTTAAGAACGCCATGTCTTAAAGTATAAGGATGATTACGTAGGCTGAATATAAATTGTTTCTATAATCTTAAATATTTATAACAGGTAGAATTATGAAGTATTCTTGCGTTAGTCGAAAGAAGCTGTCTAGTGTCGACTTTAGAAAACATTTGGTTATTTCTAATACAAAAATTTATAAAGCTTCTATAACTCAAGAGAAAAGGTTCAGTCTTCCAATTTTCTTTTCTTGTAAAATTTCTGACAAAAAAAAAAAAAAAAAAAAAATAGAAATTACATCTGTTCAATATCTGTTCAAAGGAATGGCAGTTCTTTATTTGGGAGACAATTACGTTCCAGGGTTCTTTCAAAAAGACTTTACATAGTAAGGAATCGATAAAAGAAACAAAAAAAAAAAATCAAGCATTTTTCTATAACCCTTTGAAATTGTATTCTGCTTCAATTAGGCCTTTAGTCATATGACCTAAGCACTGAACCTTACTTAAAAGTTCATTTTCAAGTACGAGTACGGGTGAACGTGGAAATATAAACACGTGGATCACGTGTTATGTGTGTCAGATGCTATTTGACACCAATGCCCTGAACCTCTACCACACTTGAACTAACCCGGATGGAAGAAAAAAAAATAATAATTAAAAATATTCGTAATTTGAATCTTGTACCTTCACTTCAACCCCCCTACACCTGTGATGCAGTATCATGTAGACTGATGGTAACAGACAGTGGGGTAGAGAGACTAGAGAAGCGGAAATAAGGGGGTAAGAGTGATTAAAGACAAGTAAAATGATAAAAAAAAGAGAAGGAAATGAAGGACAAAGAAATCGAAGAGGACTCATTATCGAAAGGTTTTGCATATCAGTTTCTGATAAAAGAAAAAGAAGTTTTAGTTCATATCGTTCTTGCGTTAGGCACCAATTTCGTCAGCACAAACGAAAATCTGTTCCAGAGAAAATATAAAGAAAGCTTACAACATACAGAAATTTTGATGTCCAGTCAAAGAATGTTCTGTTGCTTCTAAAAACAGAAAAATAAATAAGTAAATAAATAAATAAATGGTAATTTGTTGACATGTCGGTCCTTTCCGGTAGAAGACTGACTAGTAAAACACTGAGTAATAATAAAAGAGAAATCAAAACAAATCGAGTGGTAAAACATCGAGTAATGATTAAAGAAAGCGTGAAACATCAAGTAGTGACTGAATAAATCGTAAAACATCGAGAAATGATTAAAGAAAGCATAAAACATCGAGTGATGATTAAAGAAAGCGGAAAACATGTAATGATTAAAGAAATCATAAAACATCGGGTAATGATTAAAGAAAGCCTAAAACATCGAGTGATGATTAAAGAAAGCGTAAAACATCAAGTAATGCTTAAAGAAAGCATAAAACATCGGGTAATGATTAAAGAAAGCATAAAACATCAGGTAACATCGGGTAATGATTAAAGAAAGCGTAAAACATCAAGTAATGACTGAATAGGTCATAAAACATCGTGTAATGATTAAAGAACGCATAAAAAATCGAGTGATGATTAAAGAAAGCATAAAACATCAGGTAACATCGGGTAATGATTAAAGAAACCGTAAAACACCAAGTAATGACTGAATAGGTCATAAAACATCGTGTAATGATTAAAGAACGCATAAAACATCGAGTGATGATTAAAGAAAGCGTAAAACATCAAGTGATGATTAAAAAGATAGCGTAAAGCAATGAGTAATGTTTAATAAAATTATAATACATCAAGAAAGGATTAAAGAAAGCATAAAACATCGAGTAATGATTAAAAAGACGTAAAACATTGAGTAATGATTGAAGTAGAGTAAAACATCGAGTAATGATTAAAGAAAGCATAAAACATCTAGTAATGATTAATAAGAGACTGTAAAACATTGAGTCATGATGAAAGAATTTGTAAAACATCGAGTAATGATTAAGAAGAGTGTAACATACCGAGTAATGAATAACGACAATGTTAAAAATCAAGTAATCTTTAAAGAAAGTGTAAATAACCGCCATTTTTCGCTATTTACGCGAGTTTTCACGATATGGGTGGACTCAATTATCAGGTTAAATGACTGTTAAACAATCAACTTATTGATGGCTACAATTGAGTGAAGTTTGTATTACATTGCTTGAAAATTGAGGGAGTTTTTAATTTAAAATTTGTGTTGAAATCGATTTTCCGCGGTTTTTCGATAAACGCAGTGGCGTAGAAATAAAAATGAGGTATCATTTAGCTCGTCATGATGTAAGTAATCTACATACCGAGTTTGAATAAAATCGGAGGAAAAAGTTGAATTTATCGATTTTTGATCGGCTCTATCGAGTGTTGATTTTTTTTAAATTGTCGATTTTTTACGCTAAGAACCTATTTCTTACATTGTACAATGTATATGCCGAGTGTGGTCAAAATCGGTTGGATGGATCTCAAGTGAAACGGTATCACACAGACAGACAGACACACAAACACCCACTGTTTTATATATAAAGATAAAATATGACAGAAGCAACCAGGTAATTCCTGGAGTGATAGAATATGCTGAAGGGCTATAGTTTTCCCATTTCAACAAAAATGACTAAATGTCCTTGCTACTATTGAAGTGTGACCAATTAATGAGTAAATGCAAAGTCTATCTGATCCAGCCAATAAATAGTGAAAGAAATCGACTACGTAGAAGAATAATGTCCTAGCCCATTTCAAAGATCCTCTCTTTGAAAGTAAAACACTTATTCCAGTGACCTTTCCACTTCATGAAGCAGTCTGCAAAATACTTTTTCTTTATCATGGCCTGACGCGCTTTCTTGGACTGAATGGTATGTTCCGCTTCGATTTTAAAAATCTGAGAATTTTTTTTCATTTTTTTAATTGTTCAATACGAGCTAATTTTTGCGTTGGTCTGCCTGTCAAATCGAGTCCACTTGCATATTTTCTAACGTGTCACCGTTCCTACAAAATCTTGTCAACCTCAAACCCAATTTAATTATTATTTTAATCGCATAAAAGTTATTTCCTTTCTACTCAACTTAAATATATTGTTATCATTTTTGAAGAACATCAAGTTTAAACAATTTTTACTTCAAAGAATTTTTCTTCCAGTTTGAAATTTCCATATTTGCATAAACACAATGACGTCATCGTAAAAAGGAACCTCATTAGCCCAAAATTAAAATAAAAACTATTGTAACATTTTTTTAAAATCATTTTTAAGAGGGTTTAAATTTGGAATGATTGACTCTGGCATCTCTTTCTTCAGAATTTCTTCACTTTGTTCTGCCTTAATAATCACAGATTTGAATTCAAACTTTTAATTCGACAAACACTGTCTTAATTCTGTCTAAATAACTTCTGCTATCAGTATTTGTTTGAAGGTGAAAAATGGCGGAACCTTCAAAATGGCTACTCCATTTATTGTTGAGTAATGTTAAATATTCGGTCTGTTTATTAATAATAAATAAAAGACAAATATTTCCATATTAACTTTATTCAAGTTTTGTTTTGTTTCTTTGTCTTGTACCATTTTGCTGTCATGTCTCTTCAGAAAGTAGTCCTCCACAGCTTCCTATCCTTTCTATCTTTAAGTAACGTTGTCCCTTTCCTATGCACCCATCCCTATCATGCTTCCATTTTAAACAAGCCTCTTAGGTAGGTTGCTTATTTTTTTCTTTTTCTCATTCTTGTCTTCAGTTTGTCCTGTCAGTTTCAAATTCGCCAAACCCTCTTTCCTCCGCGTTGTGTCTCATGAACTTCAATTGTCTCGTTAAAGTTTTCTTGTTACTTATATATTAGTCCACATTCTTCTGTAGAATCACGTCTCTGTTGTCTTAAGTCACCTCTTCGTCTGTGAGGTAATTCGGGGTATGACGATAAACTACATCCGGCAACAAGGTTTCTGATTGGGAGATTGGAGATTTTGAGGAGCGTGGAACCCCTCTTAATTGCTGTTTTTTCCAATCCCACCCTGAATCGGGGTGGTGGCGCCTGTTAGGTTCTGTGCAAATATTGACCCCTCCCAAACAAAAACATAACACGATAAAAGTATAAAAAAAGAACTTTTATGGTAAAAATACCACCAATACATTTTATGCAAAAAAGAAATAAATAGATAAGTAAATGATCAACAATATACTGTTCAAAAGTAAGTGAACCCCTTAGATAATATTTTAAATAATTGTCTTTCTTTTTCCAGATAATTAATAAATCTTAATTAAACTATATATTCATTAAGGAACACGTTTATTGTATGAATTACAGCCAGTTTTAAAGATATTTATCAAACTGGAATAAAAATATTAATTAAAAATTAAGATGTGCAAAAATAAGTGAACCGTTTTGTTGTGGATTCCGTGGATGGAATCCTGCACAAATAAATAAACAACGTCAGTAATTGAAATAGAAAAATATGTGTATTAAACGTAAGAATACAAACTTGAAATGAGGATTAGTAGTCCAGGAATGCGGGTTAGTAGAAAAGGATATGCACAAGTCTCTGTAAGGGAAGCCGTAATTATCTCTCTTTCTGGACTCTCGTATAACTCTGGGTGAACACCCTGTCTCGACCTTTTTGTCATGCTATCTCTCCGTAGTATAAGTATACTTTGGACGAGTCCATCTTGTGTACAAGGGGCGAGCCCCACAATACCTTATATTAACACTCTGTATTTTTGTATTACATGGTTGCCAGTGGATATAGTTTTTGTGCACATGCAAAAATCAAAATGACAAGTGTTCATTTTTTTGGTAAGCTGTCTATACTGCAGTCAAACAATATAACTCATTGTGCATGAAAGCGTGCAGTTAGAGACAAAATTAGAAAAAAAATATAAACGCAAAGATCGAAAGAATTTCCTGAAGTTTTACAAATTTGTATATTTAAAACCTATAATGATAGAGAAGGCTAGAAATTTGGAGCGCACTTGTCTAGTGTGCAACAAATTATTTATAAATGGAAGGTCTTTGGTATGACGGCATCACAATTAAAATACGGTCGTTCGCGAAAAATCACAGCAAGAGCAAGTAGACATCTAGTTCGACAAACCCGGGGTAATCCTGCTGTGAACTTTGTGGTTCTTCAATGTTCACTGGCCAATGTCGAAATCAATGTGCAAACATCTACAATGCAACGAAATCTGAACAATCCCTGTCTTAAAGACATTGCTTACAAAATAGCACAAGCATGCTCACCTTAGCTGTGCCAAAGCTCATATTAATGAACTAGAAACATTCTGGTAAAAAGTTTTATGGTCGGATGAGACCAAACTCGACCTTTTTGGGAGGAACAATAGCTGGTATATCTGGCGAGCTCCTAATAAGGCTTTTGAAGAGAAGAATTTGATACCAACCATTAAACATGGCGATGATAGCATTATGATTTGGACTGCTTAGCTGCAACTGGAACAGGCAAAATAGTACGCATTGATGGCACAGTGGACTCTGCAAGATCCCAAACAATTTTGAATGAAAATGTCTTGTACTCAGTTCCAACAGGACAATGATCATAAGTATCAAAGCAAATCCACAAAAGTATGGGTTCGTAAAAAGAAATTTGAAGTCATGGAACGGCTTAGTCAAAGTCCTGGTCTAACCACAATTGAAAATCCGTGATTCAAATAAAAGAAGGCAGTGCATGCAAGAAACCTTGATAATGTTGAGCAAATTATGTAAATTCTTCTGTGACCTTTGCAGTTCTCTAATGCTCACTAGTCAATGTCGGAATTAATCTGCATACATCTACAGTGCGACGAAATCTGAACAGTGCCGACCTTCATGTCAGAATGCATGGAAAAAAAAACACTACTTACAATATAGCACAAGAATGCTCGCCTTATCTCTACCAAAGCTCATATTAATAAGCAAGAAACTTTCTAGCAAAAGGTTTTATGGTCGGTGATACTAAATTAGAGATTTGGGGGAGGAACAATAGCTGGTACATCTGGTGAGCTCCTAATACGGCTTTTGATGTGAAGAATTTGATAGCAACGATTAAACGTGGCGGTGACAGCTTTATGATTTGGGGTGCTTTGCTGCAGCTGGAACAGGCAAAATAGTACATATTGACGGCATAATGGACTCTGAAAGATACCAGGAAATTTTGAACGAAAGTGCCTTGTCCTCAGTTCGAAAGTTGGGCTTAGGTCAGGGCTGGATCTTCCAATACGACAGTTATCTGAAGCATCAAAGCATTTTCATAAAGAGAATGAGCAGAATATATTTCAAGTCTTGGAACGGCCAAAGTCCTGATCTGAACACAATTGAAAATCTGTGACTGATATGAAAGAAGGCAGTATATATGCAAAAAAAGAAAAAAATCAATTAAAATCACTTATATTTGCACATCTTAATTTTTAATTAATATTTTTATTCCAGCTTGATAACATTTTTTGAAGGTGGTTGTAATTGATTTTATAAAGTATTTTTAAAATTTTTTTTATAAGGATATATAGTTTAATTAAGATTTGTTTATCAGCAGGAAAGAAAAGTAACAATTTTTTAAAAAAAATATTAGCTTATGGATTCAATACATTTGCACATTAATATATTTATAACAAAATGACCAACAATATATATTTATATTAAAATGACTAACAGTACATATTTATAACAAAATGACCAACAATATATATTTATAGTAAAATGACCAACAATATATATTTATAGTAATATGAACAACAATACATATTTATAGTAAAATGACCAACAGTACATATTTATAGTAAAATGACCAACAGTACATATTTATAATAAAATGACCAACAATATATATTTATAGTAATATGAACAACAATACATATTCATAGTAAAATGACCAACAGTACATATTTATAACAAAATGACCAACAATATATATTTATAGTAATATGAACAACAATACATATTTATAGTAAAATGACCAACAGTACATAATCATAGTAAAATGACCATTAATACATATTTATAGTAAAATGAACAAAAATATATACTTATACTACAATGACCGGCAATTCATATTTATGTTAAAATGATCAACAATATATATTCATAGTAAAATGACCAACAATATATATTCATAGTAAAGTCACCAACAATACATATTTATCGTAAAATAACCAATAATAAATATTCATACTAAAATAACCAACAATACATATTTATAGAAAAATGAACAACAATACATATTTATATTAAACTGACCAACAGAAAATATTTATAGTAAAATAACCAACAGTACATATTTATAGTAAAATGACCAACAATATATATTTATATTAAAATGACCAACAATATATATTTATAGAAAATAACCATTAATACATATTCATAGTAAAATGTCCAACAATACGTTTTTAAAGCAAATTGACCAACAATGCATTTTATCTGTAGTTGTAGGCATACAATTATATTCAAAAATCTATTTAGCTGAAGCCATAAAATTGTGTTCCGAATATTTAGTTTACAGCTTTAAATGACCCATAGTGGTTGATATGCCGCTAAACAAAATCAACCAATCTACCAAACCCTTTACATCAGATGAAGCATTGTCAACGCTTATTGATTTTTGATAAGTATTTACCTTCATCTTCTTTTGTATGAGATGAAGCCTTGTCAAGAATTATTATTCATTTGCACTAGTATTTATAGTACCTTATTTTTTATTAAATTTCAGGTGGCATTGTTAACATTATAATTATTTGTTGACTAGTATTTACTTTCATTTTGGCCAGACCCACTTGTCAAAATTTGTATTTCAATAACCCACATATGAATACTGGTTATAGGAAGTGTATCCGACCGAGAACTTTTCAGTATCCTTCGTATTGTTAGTAATTTTTAAGTAATGTATATATGGTATAATTATTATCCGATATTTTCGATTTAATGCTTTAATCTACATCTGTCTGTATTTCTGAGACGATGTATTTAACTATTTACACTATTTATAATCTTCAGACTGTTGCAGTAATCCTTATTGTCATATTGACGACGTTTCGGTCTTTATACCCTCTGGCCTTCTTCAGGAGATATACACTGGAATTTCGAAACGAATCCTTTATTTCGTACACTAGGTTAGATTGTTCTCGTTCCACGTGCCCAAGTTACAGTAACTCAACGCTCCAGTATTTTGTTCACCTCCGCTGTGACCAGGTATACATTGAACTCACAACTCTTTGGGACAAGTCACCAGATTACTTCAGCCGATGCTCAAGTCACATGGCTCAGTGGATTAAAGCGTTGGTTGAAGTAATCCAGTGACTTGAAACGAAATAACGGTTTCGATTCGAAAATCCAGTGTATATCTCCTGAAGAAGGCCGGAGGGTATAAAGACCGAAACGTCGTCTATATGACAATGAGGATGACTTCAGCAGTCCGAACAATGTAAATAGTTACAATACATCATCTCAGAAATATAGACAGATGTACATTAAAACATTAAATAGAAAATATCTCATAATCATATAGACATTATTTAAAAATGACTAACAATTCGAAGGGAGCTCAAAAGTTCTCAGTGGATACACTTCCTAAAATCAGTATTCTTATGTGGGGTATTGAAATACAAATTTTGTGGGTCGGGCCAAGATGAAAGTAAATACTAGTCAACAATTACTTATAATGTTAATGTGACTTGACACAAGAAAGTTGTAAGTTCAATACCTGGCCACAGCAGAGATGAACAAAAACTTGGAGAAGGAAACAACTAAAACTGAAATATCCCAAAAAGGTGGGAAACTAGAACAATCTGCAACAGTGGGTGAAATAAAGTGTTCGTTTCGAAAATCCAACATACAGGGGTTGGACAAAATAATTGGAAGACTTGTTAAATTCAAAGAAAATTTATTTAATATAGAGTTGGTCCTCCTTTAGCCTCACAGACAGCTTTAATACGCCTAGGAATGGAATCATACAGCTTCCTGACTTAGTCATTCTTCCATTAAAACCTTCTTCCGCTCTTTACGACACGACGGTGGAGGATAGCGGCTCTTAACTTGTTGCTTCAAAATGCACCACAAAGGTTCAATAATATTGATATCTTGAGATTGGGGAGGCCATTCCATGTGTTCTGGCTTACTTTTATGCTCTTCATACCAATTCTTAACCACTCGAGCGGTATGTATTGGAGCATTATCATCTTGGAAGATGCAGTCACCGTCAGGGAATAAAGTCTTGGCCATTGGATTGATATGATCTCCCAAAATGTTCAGGTAATCTTTGCTGTTGATTCTACCATGCAGGGCAACTATTGGACTGAGGCATTTCCATGATATGGCGGCCCAAACTATCACTAATCCACCTCCATGCTTCACTGTTGGAAGAAGGCAGTCAGGATTGTAAGCTTCTTTGGGCTGCCTCCACACATAAACTCGCCCTTTCGGGAAAAGAGAAAAACTGGACTCATTTGAGAATATGACTTGCTTCCATTGGTCTGCAGACCAGGCATTGGGATCTTTGCACCACTTCAACCTCTTTTGAATGTTGCGAGTGGAGAGAAGAGGTTTCCTCACAGCGGCACTTCCATGATATGCCACCTTATGGAGCTCACGGTGAACAGTTTTAGTAGAAACTGAACTATTCAGGTGGTTATTCAACTCAGCAGTCACTTTGGCCGCATTTATGCGATGATTGTTTGCCACATTGCGTTTCAATGCACGTCAGTCCCTGTCAGTAAGTTTGGAAGTCCGGCCCGAATTGCTACGGTTCCTAGAGGTCTTGCCCTGTTTCTCGAATTGCATCAGTGTTCTTGATATGGTAGCTCTTGAAAAACCAAACAGTTCAGCAACCTTAGTGATCGAGGCTCCTGCCATGCGAGCTCCAACAATTTTCTCTTTTTTGAACTCGGAGAGGTCACGCATTTAGCTTAAATTTGGCTAAATTCTAAAAATAAATTAGACAAAGACAGTAAATTAGATAAATAAACGTATTTACAATAGATATAACCTGCACTTACGAAGTTTTAGTTAAAGTTCTTAATATAATAGGTCTTTGAAATGTAGAAGTGGATTTTGTAACTGTTCCAATTATTTTGTCCAACCCCTGTACGTCACCGGAAAAAGGTCAGAGTGTACAACGGCCGAAAGGTTGTGAATATGACAATAAAAATGCGGAAAACAGTCTAAACAGTGTAAATAATTTTTTTAACTAGTTTTTTCTATTTTATTTAAAATTCACCAACGAATCCGAGAGATCTGTATGAATTTTGAGAAAATTCTATCGTCACCATTATTATTAAAACTGTTGGCATTTTGTTTTCTCCTTTGGTTAATGTTCCTGTTATTATTCGACTTTCTTGGGTTTGACAAACAAATCATTAAATCACCGCTTTAACATCCTTTTGGTGATGTCATCATTGCGATTGTGAATATTTTAATCTGCCAGTCATAAGTCGATCATCATTATCGAATTGATCATCATTAACAACAAATGTATTTGCAGCATGATGTTTTTCTTTAAAAAAAAAAAAGTAAGATTTTATTTCCACTTCCGGCCCTCGCATTTCTTTCCCCCTTCCCAGTTGAATTACTAATGGAACTTCTCGTTCGATTTTCCCGATAACTCCCAGCGGAAAATACGACAGATTCATGTTAAGGGCAGATGAACGAACGAAGAAAGATACATTGAGAGGGCGAGAAAGAATGAGAGAAAATTTGTTTAAATATTTAAAAAAAAAAAACTAAAAAAAAAAACGAATAAAATGATTTTTGCTTTTGTCAGTTAATTTTTTTTAATTTCTTGTTTTTTCATATTTTTGATATTGTTTTTTTTCTTTTTATCGTATATTCTTTTTTTTTCTATCGTTCACAATTCATTCATTCATTCTTTCTTTCTTTCTTTCTTTCTTTTTTTCCTTCAATGGATACTTCTTTCATGCTACATATTTTTCCAATTCTTCCTTTTGTCATTTCTTTTTTATTTTATTTTCCTACCCTCATTATCCTTTCTTGTTACGATTCTTTCTATTGACTCACCTTAAATCCCTTATCTTTTTTCTATTCTTTCTTCCTTCCTTTCTTTCTTTCTTTCTTTCTTTCTTTCTTTCTTTCTTTCTTTCTTTCTTTCTTTCTTTCTTTCTTTCTTCCTTCCTTTCTTTCTTTCTTTCTTTCTTTCTTTCTTTCTTTCTTTCTTTCTTTCTTCCTTTCTTTCTTTCTTTCTTTCTTTCTTTCTTTCTTTCTTTCTTTTTATTTTTCCTCTGTTCAAATTTACTTCAGTTGAATTTTACATGGTAATAAATATAGCTCATTAAACGAGTATTTTCCCAATCATCTTAGCTGAGAGAACCTTCCTATCTTAAAAGTCAACATTCTAAATCTTTTCCCTGTACCTGGGCTCAGATACAAACCCACTGGTAATAATGTAAAGTACATTCACATACTTTAAGACTCTCTTACATTAAAAATTTAGAGGGGCGCCTCGAGGTGGTGTAATGGTTGGCAAGCTTGTCTCACTAGAACTATTACGACTGAGTAGTGAGTTCGATCCTCACTGGGTAGTCCATACTTTCGGCCTTGTGCCACAACTGAGCTGCGCTTGGGAAATCACTACATTAATAATTTAGAGAATTCCATATTTTTCTCGGGTTCTCTGTTCTTATAATATGCGAGGTTGTAAATCTTTAATTAATTTTCTCTAAATGTCTGAGATGTGCGGGTGATGTAACGTATAGCAGGTCGGAACGTGAAATCGAAGAGCCGAGTTTGAATTCCATTTGGTTTCGTTAAATCACTTGGGAGAAAGTATGCATCCATTTCTGCTCCCCCCACCTATGGATCAAGTAGTAGGACATGTAACGGGGAGAATCTTTATTATTTTCAAAATACACGATGAAATCGAAAACGTTGTTGGTGAAAATTTGCAAAAAAAAAAAAAAAAAAAGGTACAACGAAAGAGACCTGGGGGACATTCTCATTAATTCAATAAACGTTAGAATTGTGGCCAATCCCATTTTGAGAGTTGATGAGAACGATTGAATAAGATCAAAAATTATTCCATAAATACTATGTATAGCAGACCACTCGTATTCGAGGTTGCCTGTCTAGCTAGCCAATCCCTATTGTAGACGCTTGCTCAAGCACATTTGTGTTTGTTCAGCATCCACAGAGTTTATACTGCGACTATGCTGAGCAGACCTTAGTTACAGTTTCTGGGAAAGAGCGAGTTATTTAGCATGATCAGCAATTTGAACAAAGCAAACACGGTTATACTCTCGGCTGTGACTTCATGCTAGCACAACTTTGGTAGAATTATCAATAATTCGGAATATTGTACATTAGTTCTGGATTATTGAAAATAATCCAATATCTAATCTATAGAGCAATGAATTTAGGACAATTTTGCATAAATGGAAGATTGACTTCAAGAGAGAGAGAAGTATGAAGATATTCGCTAACCTCCCTACGCGGTCAGGTATAGCACAAGGCCGAATTTAATGTTGGGTGAACCGAGTCTGTAGGCCCGGTCAAAAATTCGCCGTAGACCCCGTAGACTTTCTACAATCCCCAGACGAGACACTGCCTATCGAAATAGCCACGTCTGGGTTCCTCTCTGCCTCCGGGCAGAGAGTCTGACAAGAACACAAGAGAATCTGACAAGCACTGCAAGTCGAAACAGCTTTGATGACTTAATTAAAGTAAATGAGAGCTATGCAAATTTTGCCTGATTCGAACTTTAGGTGATCAATTAAAATATTCACTACGGCATTATTATTCTTCCTCGAAAGACTAAAATTAATTTGTAAATACTAAGTCAAGCCGAGTGTACATGTGAGTCTACCGATGACTACTGTGACGTGGAATTATCATGTCAATTAGTAATTGTGCACTCTTTGGATAGCAGTTGTACACTCATCTTGACTTAGCATTTAAAGTTTAATTTTAACCTTTAGTGTAGGAAGAAGAGTATGACATTCGTAATTTGATCACTACTACGTTTCAAGTTGAAACGAGCAAGATTTGCCTTATCAGTTATTTTATATATCGATTTGATTTAATAAAGCAGACGCATAAAAATGATCTACTATAAAGATTATTCAAGTCCATTATTTTTATTTTGAATACAGTTTTTGTCGGTGCGCTCTGCAACATTCTTCACTTTTCTTTTTGCTTCCAGTAAATGTTTTGTTTGTTTGTTTTGCAGCATATCAACCTCAATGGGTTATTTAATGCCGACAACATTTTTTATTGCTGGTGATATTTTTCCCAAAAATGTATTGTTGGTAATAATTTTTTAGGAAAAAATTTATTACCTATTAAAACCTATTTTGACACTTTCATACTGTTTTAAAACCAGTTGGAGGTTAACTATTTGCCCATAGCTGGGACCTTAACAGATGCTACCTCACCGGGTCAGGGTGGACCTGGGAACACCAGCAAGTAAGAGGTGTTTCCACGCTCCTCAAAACTTCTTGATCAGAGGCCTTGCTGTTGGACGTAATTTATCTTCTTAACCAAGACGTAGATGCAGTTTATCGTCATACCCAGAACGGGCTTCCAGTAAAAGTATTAATATATCCTAAAAAAATAATTACAAACAAAAATAAAAAAAAGAATTCTGGAATCGTAAACAATATTTATAAAAATAGGGCATAAAATACTGAAGGCAACAAAAGCAGTGGAATAACTATTTCACAAATGCCAGCATCTCTATTATAATTCCGTCTGGCCCTGCTGCTTTGTTTCTGTTCAATTTGGCCAGTACAGATTCCACGTCAGATTTTAATATTTCCGAAAGGTGCATCGGAATAGCAAAAAGTTGCCTTCCAAAAGCTAAACACAGCATTAAGAGACAGGAAAAACTTAGAAACAAAGAAAAGAGTACTGCACAGTTATGTAATATCTATATGACAGTAAATGCTGGACAATCACTTCAAAGATGAAGAAGTGACTTAAAGCAACAGAAATCTGGTTCTACAGAAGGTTGTTGAGGATAGGATGAACATATGAGGAAGGACGGAGTGTTAGAGAAAATAGAAACTTATATTTAACATCAGGAAGAGACAGCTGATATTTCCAGGGTATATGAGGAAAGAGGCTTGGAAAATCTGATACTCACAGGACGGATTAAAGGCAAGTGGGACAGAGGAAAACAATGCCAGTTTGAGTGAATGGAAGATGAAACAAGGTGTCGTAACCTACAGAGGGTTACTGAATGAGGAATAACCAAAACAGAGATTGGAAATCAAATGGTACTTTTTATAACATCAACAAAATACAATTCTCGCCGGCAGCGTGAAGTAGGTAAACCACTGCTAGTAGCGGAGTACTTAGCATAATACCCCCACTTTCAATAGTATCAGACTTATTCATGAGGATGGGGACATACCCATTTTTGTTCATAGGTACGGTATATATATATATATATATATATATATATATATATATATATATATATATATATATATATAGTTGTTACCAAAAAACTTGGTAATCCGTATGGGTAGTCCAATGTAAATCCAGAGCTAATATTTTCAAGAAAAAAACAGACCACTTTATTGTTCCATTATAATAATTTATTTCACCAGAGCCCTTTTAAAGGACGCCGGATCATGAGATAGCACTTCCAAAAGATGAAACGAAACGAAATGAAAATTCATACTTTTTATGGGTGTAAGTTTTTGTAATTTAACAGAGGGGGTAATGAGGGAGGGTTTGAGAGACATGGTCGAGTATATATATATATATATATATATATATATATATATGTGTGTGTGTGTGTGTGTGTGTGTGTGAGTGTGTGTGTGTGAGTGTGTGTGTGATGAAAATATAGTTTTAAGGTATGCTATATTTATGGATAAAAGGGCTCAATTTCAGAGATAGTGCGAATGTAAATATAATAGTGGACAATGACGTAGACACCAAGCGGACAATGTCTGTTTCATGCCTGAACACAATCTTAAGAAGCACGAAACAGACTGTCGCCGCTTGGTGCTGACCTCCTCATTATCCATTTTCACACACACACACACACACACACACACACACACACATATATATATATATATATATATATATATATATATATATATATATATAGCTCTATCTCTGATATTGAGCGCTTTCTAATAAGTATATATATATAATATATAAATAATTATATATATATATATTTATTTATATTTATATACACTTTTCACACACACACACACACACACATATATATATATATATATATATATATATATATATATATGGGCAGCATTCCTCTTTTCTAAAAGTTTCATCCACATGTAAAAAAGGCTTATATAACACAAGGTTTAGGAGGAATGAAAAAAAGACAAAATTTATTAAGAGTTTACAGAGGACTGGAAAATGTGGAGAGCCATGATCGCCTAAATCCTGAGGGGACACAGCATCTAAAGAAGAAGAATGCACCTCTGTCCTCTGTTGAATCACTTCCTTGATAGTTAAATTTTCGTGATTTAGATATCTCTAACTTATAGTTAGAAACTTGGATCTTTTCTTTTGTTGACAACCATACATTCTTTCATCTTACAATTAGTGTTTAGTCCTCTCTTCTGGTTACTCTTTACTACCATCACGGATTCCCTGCACTTTACTTTCTGTTCTCAAGACTGTAATCTGCAGAGCTGATATTGTTAAGACTGTCTTAGTTGGAATAGAGATGTTGACAGCCTTAGACAAGTGCTAAGACTGTTAGTTCATTTATTTAACGGCATGTTAACATAGAATAAAAATATTTTATTCTGCTTTCACAATTGAATACATGGTAGATGATACTCAGATTTGCGCATATACATGTTTGTGTGGACATAATTACTAGAGGCGCTGATATGTGTGTATTATGTTGTAGTTTTGTTGAAATTATATTTTGGAATACAATTTGATTTCCTTGAGAAATTGTAGGATATTATATGGATTAATGTCATAAGAGTTCTTTCATGTTGGTTGGTTGGTTGATTTTGTTTTGCAGCATATCAACCTGCATGGGTTATTTAATCCTGAAATCTAAATATTTTTGAACATAGCTTTATGGCTTCAACTATAAATAAAATTTATTGTTGGTAATTTTTTACTCTAAAATTTATTGATGGTAATTTTACTATAATTATGAATCGTTAGTAATTTTTATATATATATAAAAACGTATTGCAAGTATTTTTTATATATAAATATATTTTTATACTTTCATGGTGTGGGGGCTTCATTATTTTTCCATAGCTGGGATCCTAACAGGTGCTATCATCCCAGGTTAGGGTGGATCTGAGAACAACAGCAATTCTACATTCCTCAAAACCTTCAATCTCCTGATCAGTGTATTTGCTGCTGGATGTCGTAGTTTTATTAAAGTTATATTTTGGAATACAATTTGATTTACGAAATTGTTCTTTCATATTGGTTGTTTGATTGGTTTTGTTTAACGTTATATCAACACCTCTATGGATTGTCTAATGTTGAAATCTAAATAATTTGAACATGGCTTCAACTAAATTCATTTTGAACACAATTGCATGCCTTCAACTACAGATGTGTTGCTGGTCATGTATTGTCAACCATTTTTTATATAAAATTGTATTGCTGTTTTTTTTTTTACTATTAAAATGTTTATACTTTCATGGTGTTTTTGTTTTGGGGGGGGGCACTATTTTTCCGTAGCTGGGACCTTTACAGGTGCTACCACCTCCGGTAAGGGTGGACCAGGTAACAAAAACAAGAGTTGGTTTCGGGCTCCTGAAATCCTTCAATATCCCAATCAGAGGTCTTGCTGCCAGATGTAGTTTATCATCATACCTGGGACTGTTAAGACTGCCCGTGAAGAATAATTGCAAGGCGAAATAAGGATGTTAAAGGGTTAAACGTTAATTAGAGCAGCAGAATAATTTTTTTTTTTTTTTTGAGTTCTAATATCTTTTGCTCAATTCGAATTTATCTTAAGCACTCTTTCAAATTTCTTGGTGGTGATCTATGGGCATCCATTATTACAAAAATGACTTCAGCCGTCGTGTTCTATAGATTCTTCAGCTCTCGAGCCTGATCCTGACATTTTTCAATCCTTCATTTCCTTGGCGGTTCACTCTTATATCAAAGTGGAATAGTAAAAACAACAATTTCAAAATTGCTACTCCTTATCTGTAACAATGTAGTCAGGTTGTCGTGTTTCAAGTTGTGTAGAGCTATATTGGACCACGTCCTGAATGTATACAATGCATTAAAGAAGAGAATATCTTTTTTTTTCTTGCTTATTTTATAGATATTTAACACGGCACCAGTGGGCAAAAGCCCTCCTAGACGCAGGTCGCCAGCCAGGGCAGAGAATTCATCAGATGAATTACAACGCCCACGAGTTCGCGACCCATTTCAAGGACATCGGCTGTAGTCTAACTTGGAGAGAGATGGGCTCCGTCAGGCTAAAATGTCCAAGACACACACATGGTGATAGCATCAAGAATGGTGGTCAGTTCAGCATATCGGCGCCCCAACGACTTCTACCGGGGTTAAGGGCGAAAGAAGAAGAAGAAGAAGAAGAAGAAGAAGAAGAAGAAGAAGAAGATGAGGAGGAGGAGAAGGAGGAGGAAGAAGAAAAAGAAGAAGAGGAGGAGGAAAGGAGGGAAGAGGAAGAAGAAGAAAAAAGAAGACGAGGAGGAAGGAGCAGGAGGGGTAGAGGGGGAGGATGGAAGAGAAGAAGAAAGAGGAGCAGAAATAGGAAAAAGGAAGAAGAAGAAGAAGAAGAAGAAGAAGAAGAAGAAGAAGAAGAAGAAGAAAAGGAAGAAGAGGAGGAGAAGGAGTGGAGAAAGAAGAAGGGGGAGGAAGGGGAGTAGGATGAGGAAGGAGAAGAAGAAAGAGGATGATGAGGAAGAAGAGGAAAAGGAAGAGGAGAAGAAAGGAGGAGGAGGAAGAAGAAGAAGAAGAAGAAGAAGAAGAAGAAGAAGAAGAAGAAGAAGAAGAAGAAGAAGAATAGGGGTTAGGAAGAAGAAGAAGAAAAAGAAGAGGAAGCAGAAGGAGAAGAAGAAGAAGAATTTTACAGATTAATTTTTATGTTACACTGACCTGAAACTACGGAAATTTAATAATGACCTATTTATTTCAAAGAAGCTTTTTCTTTGCTTTCCGTATTTATCAGGTGTATTTCTTCAGCTTTTTCTTGTCAT
>CAHIKZ030004529.1:727500-755000 GCA_903632075.3 Acanthosepion pharaonis
TATTCTACGTTTAAACCATTTTTAATAAGAGTAGGTAACGCTTGTCTTGATGAAATTGGAGAGGTACAATTTATAGGGTTTGATTACCAAACAAGGGGTGCATATTATGCATGAGTAAAATCATTTTCCCACACATTTTGGATGAAGGCGTATTATACATGGGGAATTACAGAACTTTTCTCTTCCTTCTTTATTGCATTACTACCCCTCTTACTTTTTTTCCCTCTTGGTTCAGTTTCTCCTTCTTCCACTTTTCGCTTATGTTCCTTCTTTACCTCTTTCTTTTATTTTTTCCTTCTTTTTTCTTTTCCTCCCCATCCTCCGCTTTCCTCCTCTTTTCTCTTTTTCGCCTTATTTTTTTAATTCCTCTTTTTCTTCCCGCCTCTCATTCACCACCAGCCTCTTCCCCTTCCTTCCTTTGCCCTTGATGACCTCCATTGCATCGAATAATACTGCCACCCCCACAATTCCGTCGCCAACGCTTCCGTCTTCATCTTTCTCATTGTCTTAAGCTTTATTTCTTTGTTTCCATTCTTATATTTTTGACTAAATACGTTCTTAACACGACAAACATGATAAAATCAACAACCTTTACTTCATCACTACCACTACCATCACCATCAACCAAGTCTTGTATTACTACTACTACTACTACTACTTTACTACTACTATATTAGTATTATTAGTAATAATAATAATAATAATAATAGTTTTTAATCTTTCTTAATCCGTTACCTTTCTTGCTTTTACCAAATTTGATCATTCTTTTCCTTTCTTCTTCTCCTTTTACGCCCCCTCTCTTTACTTCTCTCGCTTGCTTTTCATTTCTCTACACATTTTATCGCTTATTTTCTTTTCTTCTTTTTTCTTTTTCAAAATTTTCTCGAATTTTCCTGCTTTCCCCCCGCCTCTCTGTTTCAATCGAATTCTCCCTTTTTCTTTCCTTCTCACTTTTACTTACATTGATTCTTGTCCTCTATTTAAACTCTCTTTTTTTGTTTTATGTATCACTTTGTTGCTATTCTTATCTCTTCTTCTTCTTCTCCCCACCTCCTCCTCCTCCTTCTTCTTCATCTTCCTCCTCCTCCTCCTCTCTTTAAAGTGCAATACTTTCTTCTGCAGCATCATTCTAGTTATCTTTTCACAACATCACCCTTCTCTTTGTTTCTTCTTATATCTTCTTCTTCTTCATCTCCTCCCCCTCCACCTTCTTCTTCTTCTTCTTCTGCCCTCCTCCTCTTCCTCTCTTTAAAGTGCAATACTTTCTTCTGCAGTATCATTCTAGTTACCTTTTCGCAACAACGCCCTTCTCTTTGTTTCTTTTTCTTCTTCTTCTTCTTCTTCTTCTTCTTCTTCTTCTTCTTCTTCTTCTTATCGGCTTATTCCTTCTTCTTCTCCCCCTCCTTATTCTTTTCCGCCTCATCCGTCTTTTTTTTCTTCTTCTTGGCCTATTCCTTCTTCAGCTCTTTTTCCTCTCCTCCTAATCCTACTACTTTTCTTCTTCTTCTTCTTTTTCTTCTTCTTCTTCTTCTTCTTCTTCTTCTTCTTCTTCTTCTTCTTCTTCATGACGCGTTAATCTACTTATTTCTTTCAATCATGATCCTCAAAACAACGTTACTTTAGTTTAATATTTTGTTTTGTTTCAATTACTTTCCTTCTCTTTTCTCTCTTTCGTGCCATTTCCTTATTACGAACATTACCGACAAGGAACCACCTTGAACCTCTTCATATTTCACTCTCTCTCTCTCGCTCTCTCTCTCTCTCTCTCTCTCTCTCTCTATCTATCTATCTATCTATCTTTGCCTCTCTCAGCAGTGCGTACAATAACAATCTGTTCACTCTCTCTCTAATTGCGAATTTATCTCTAATTTTGCTAATCTTTTCCTTTCCACTTCTCTATCTTTTCATTGAAAATTTACCCGACATTCCCTGCTTTCTCATTGTCTTTCTCTCTTTCAAATTCTTGTTTTTTCTCTTTTTAACTTCTGTTTCTGCACATCATTTGTTTTCTCTTTTGTTTTGTGCCTCATTCCTCCCTATCATTGCTGCTCTCCTTCTTCTTCTTCTTCTTCTTCTTCTTCTTCTTCTTCTTCTTCTTCTTCTTCTTCTTCTTCTTCACATTCTCTATCTTTCCATCTGCTATATATATATATATATACTCCTTTGCTTTTATCTCTCCATTAACTTTTCTTCAGATTCTTTTCCCTCTCTCTTTCACCGTATCTCTCTTTTGCGTTTTTATCGTTGTTTTTATAACTTCCTGTATTATTTTGTAGTCATATTATTTCATGAGTAAATTCAGAGTTTTAAAGTTTAACAAAAGTTCCAATAAAAACAAAAGCAAGAACATCCCACACCAAGAAACAAAAATTTAATTAAGAAACAAGAAATTGAACAAACAACAAACAAACGTTTTTACAAAATTACCATTGCACCATCAAAAAAATATTTTAAACAAGATAAAAACGAAAAAAAACAAAAACAGAAACAAATGGAAGGAAATAAAAAAAAAGATAATGTCAGATTTTGAACAAGAAATTTACTAAAGAAAAAACCCTGGGAATTGAAAAACATTAAATAAAAAAAGTAAAGGGATAATGAAAAAATATGTCGTTAAAAGAACCGGATAAATTAAAAATTAGCCCAAAGAAATGACAAAATAAAAATAAAATGATTTGGTAGCAAATGGCCCACAACGCGATACGTAAGTGGTAAGACATTTTTAGTTCAATGATTGGAGCAATATTTTAAAGAGAATCTTCTCAAAGAAGGTACGTGCGTCAAACCAGAAAATGGGCGGAGTTAACCTAGAGTCAGCGTGCCTTCTCATTGGTCTGTTCTGACAGCATGTTAGATTACGTCAGCGATGAAAATGGCGCTAGTTTTAGACGGGACAGCAGCAACAGCAACACTTAGGTCACTACCAGTACAACCGCTACCGCCATTATTATTATTATTATTATTATTATTATTATTGTTATTGTTGTTGTTCTTGTTTTTGTTGTAATTAGACTGCTAGTGTAATAAATGCCATGGAGCGAGTTATCAAGTAAGATACAAGCGTAGGTTATGGTGTGTGTTCTTGGTACGGGTCGGGTCGGTTGGACTCTTGGAGTGCATTGGTGACGAAGGCGGCGGATGAGAGTGTAAGCGCAGTGATGGTGGAGGTGTCTGAAAGGGAAGCAGGGTGGGTGTTACTCAAACTGGTTGTTCTGATCAGTTTTAATATAACACAAGTCGAAAAATGGCGAAGTGGTGGAGATTAAAGTAATGGGTTGGTAGCTGTGTTTGGTGCGAACGAGATGTGGTGGATGCAAAGGGAAAAGATAGGGGAGGTGGTCCATCGTGGTTGGGTCAGGGAGGGCCGGCGGGGCGATGCGAGATAGAGACTCAGGTATGGATGGAATGGATAGGTGGGTAGAAATGGCCTGCGTGAACTGGGTAAATTTTGTTGTTGTTGTTGTTGTTGCTAATGCCCCGAAAAAAGATTTGCTGATGCAACGTGCTTCGCGTTCAGTGGGACGTGCCTTTCAGAAAAAAAAAAAAAAAATAGAATTCACATATTTTAGATTGCAAATCTGCTTCTGCGTTTTCAGGGGTGCGTGTGAGAAACAAATGTAGATCTACGCAACACTGCTTGCATATATGCATAAGTAAGGAACAGGTCGATTATATATATGTACGAATGCACACTTATGTGTATACGCAAATTTAAACACAAATTTATCCATGTTTCCGCGAGTAAATACTGTTTGCATGCGAATTCACAAACGACTCTTCTTTCTTCAGGACATGTAAGATTATAGCTCTCCACGTCTTCCTGTTGTTTAGAGGACAAATCAACATTTGTTCACACGCTTTTCCTTCCATTATGTTGGTTATTTGTTGTTTCTCTCGGCTCCTGTTGCTCGCAATATACCTTATGAGTGTCAAATTCTCCAAGTCTTGCTTCCTCGTTTTGCTTCCCAGAAATTTCAGCTGTCTTATCCTTTTCTTCAAAATTTACTCAAATATTTCGTCTTTTTTTATTCTGAAGAACCTACTGTAGAACCACATCTTTCATCGATGAACCTTTTTTTTTTTCAGATGATTATTGTGTCTTTTATGTTCAAATCTTTTCCCTTTTACTATGTAAATCAACCTCCTGATTCTTGCTATTATGCCGTCTTCGCACATTACTTTGCCATCCTTATATCTTCTAAAGAATGGTTTATTGCCAACCTTGAAACTTTTGGTGTTATTTTTGTTATCTGTTCGTGTTTTTTGACTTGGTAATAACTTGTCGAACACAGATTTGACTTTTCTAGCAAACATTAATTCAGCTGGCGACATATCTGATGGTGTATTGGGGTTAGGTGTTACACAGTAAACTCTCAGAAAAAAAGTGCTTCCTTATTTATTGTCTCAAGACTTGCTTTCTTCAACAGCCTTTTGAATGTTCCCACATTCGACATTGGCTGATAAAACAGGGTCGTAATATACTCAATGGGGAACATCTTATAAAAATCTTTGAATTCTTTATCCATGAATTGCGTTGCATTATAAGTGAATATAATAACTGGTATGCCATATTTCACAAACTATTCAGATAAGAAATTCAGTGATTAAAGATGGATTTTTGCACTTATAAATTTCTGGCCATTTAGTGAAATTATCAGCTACTACAAGATAATGTGTATTCATTCATAGGACCTGCAAAATCTATAGGCAGTTTTGACCACAGCTTGTCTGTTTTGGGCCAAGGTTCTATCTTTGTGATAGGTAGTTTTGCTGCCAGAGTACAACCTCTGTAAGCTTTCACTATTTTTTCAATATCTTGATCCATTCTGGTCTAATATATCATCAGAGATTTCATTCTTGAAATACCAGGATGTCCGCGATGAAAATCCTTCAATATTCACTTCTGTAGCACATTAGGTATTACAACTCTTTGCCTAAACATTACTACACCGTTGCATAGCAAGTAAGCATTTAAGTTTGGATTTCGTTCTTTGTTACTTGCTTTTTTTATCTTCGCAATAAAGCCTTCTATTTCTTCCAGACTAACTGGTAACTCTCACAGTACGTTGTACAAAATGCTTTTTTTTTATTTCCATTTCTATTTTAATGATGCAACGACCGTGTCCTAAACTTCAAGTCTAATCCTCATCAGGAAATTGTCCAGTATAAGATAAAGGTAATTTTAATATTAGCCGTTTCCCTATAAGGAAACATTTGGCATTAATTGACTGAAAAATCCAAATACTGCTGTCATACTGCTGTCAGTTGACATTTATAAAATCTTTCTCTATTTTCAGGAAAATATGTTTCTCGAGTACAATATTGTTTCATGACTGATTTTTAAGGTCTACCAATCTTTTCCAGGTTATTTAAAGCCAGAAAATATGTTTACATTACGGATATATTAATGGTTTAGTGATGCAAATAATACTGATTCAGCCATAGTTGTGGGGAGAATAGGCTATTTGCGGGTATGCAATTATAACGAACCTGACTGGAATTAGAACTTGGTTCTACGAGTTCCAATTCTGAGCTGTTATCCCACACATCCAATCTTACAGCGCCTAGTATTTGGTCACCCTTCTCGGTGCTGACCAATCACGACGTTGCTTAACATCGTACGAGAACTGCTGTTTCAATGTTATTTCAACTATTAGTTTCTTGACACTTCCAATCTTGCTTCCCTTAAGTCTCGTGAGTTTTAAATTCCCCAATTCCACCTTCCTCATTATGTGTCCGAGAAATTTCAACTGTCTCTTTCTGATTGTAAGTATCTGCCGCCTTTTCGTTCCTGTTTTCCATAAATCTTCTTCATTGCTTACATATTTTATCCATGGAATTCTTAGCATCCTTCTGTAGAACAAAATCTCTGTCACTTCATTGATTTTTAACAAAAATCAAGAAGGCATTGATCCCTAATGGTCAAGTATTCAACTACCCAGTCAACTTCCATATTGAAAAGGACACATGGCACAGTGGATAAAACCGTTGGTTAGATCCAGTGACAGGACCCAAAGAGTGAGAGTTCAATACCCTGTTAAGGCATTGGAGAACTTTCAGAGGGAAATTAGCAGGAGATAACTGATAACTGACATCCATCAAACATGGCACTTGAAACTAGAACAGTCTACCCCAGTGAGCGAAATAAAGGGTTCAGTTCGAAATTCCAACCACCTGAAGAAGGCCGGAGCGTACAACGGCCGAAACGTTGTGACAAATATGGCGACAAAGATGAGGACAATGGTCCGAATAATGTAAATAATGTACATAATACCACATTTCAGAAATATAGACAGACTCTGAAAAATTTAAATGCAATATCTGTCGTTAACTTCTGTCCTCTTAATTCTTGTTCTTTCATTGTTCACTCTTTTTTAACGTTTTCTAACACTTTTGTGTCTTAGGGGCTTTCTTGCCTTGCTTGGGATGAAATGATTATGAAATATATATATTTAGACTAGCAGAATCTTTCTCTTTATGGCCGATCATGGCTCCCGACAAATTCCTGAGAGGCTGGAATTCTTTAAATAACAACATTTGTAATTTCTGACCTAAAATTCTTTTCAGCACATTCTTCTTCTTTATGTGTCGTGTCACCTGATGAACGATCATGGCTCTCCACCATTTCCTGTCTTTTCTATCACTAGTCATCGTTTTTCCTTTTATCATCTCTAATCGTCTCTATCATTCATTTATATAAATGCATTAGTTTGGTTATTAGCTTATTCCCGCTTCTAATCTTGCTTCTCTTAAGCCATGTGAGTTTTAAATTCCCCAATCCCACCTTCTTCATTATGTGTCCCAGAAATGTCAACTGTCTCTTTCTGATTGTAAGTATCTGCCGCCTTTTCGTTCCCGTTTTCCTTAAATCTTCTTCATTGCTTACATATCCTGTCCATGGAATTGTTAGCATCCTTCTGTAGAACAAAATCTCTGTCACTTCAAGTCTCATTTTTTTCTGGGAGAAAATTGACCAGCACGCACTACTATATTCAACACTTTCTTCATTGTTTTTTTTAATGAAATTTTCCTATCTCTTAATACTTTGTTTAGTCTCTGGAAGGTATCTAAACTATTACAGTATCTCTTCGCGTCTCTTTATCACATTTTCCATCTTCTGTTACGGCACTACCCAAGTAGTTCAAATTTTGTATCTGCTTGATTCTGATGTCCCCAATTCTAAGCGTACACCTCGGGCTGCTTCTCTCACTAGAGTATTCTGTCTCCTTGCAATTATTATTAATCATGTCTTCTCTCTTTTAGACCTTGTCTACGTGTTCTTGCTGTCTCTATTATGTATCTACCATATACACAGCGGCATCTCAGGTTGTTAAGATTGTGTGCGCTGATTTTAAATCATGGTTTCTCTTCTAGATATCTTTGTATCACCTCGCTGTATCCAAATCCAAATCCCGGACCTTCTCACTCTTGATGGCGTATCCCCTCCCCATTATAAGTTCGATCCAAGGAAGTAGATAGTTTCTCTGAAAATATAATAGTTATTTGTTATTGATAGGTACCAGGGATGAAAGTTCATTAGAACAGATCCATGGCTTTTCTGCTTGCTGGGGGTGATTTCAACTGGATTGACCATGTCTTGCGAGTTGGAGATTTTGAATTCAGAGTTGTCCTTCTTCTAAGGTTACTACCCAAGGCTATAGGGCTAAATCTTTTCTGCTTTTTACCCATAACTGTGGAGGGAAGAGATGTATTCATACCTTTCTTAATGGTATTTGCCCTTAAGTGAATGTAATGAATTTGACTGGTATTCAAACCGCTATGTATTACTTCAACGTAAGCTGAATAAATCCGATAAGACGCCTCACTTTCTTACACGCTTTCGTGTCTGTCTATATTTCTGAGATGACAACATGATGTGGCCGTAAGCCAATAGTAGTATACTAGTAATATTAATATTAGTAGTAGTTATAGTAGTAGTAATAGAAAAAGAAGAAGAAGAAGCTTTGAAGTAAATGTCTGTGAAAAATAATAAAATTCTTTTCGAACACCGTAATATACTATTAATAATACAATTTAGTTTGTACGTGCGTACAGAAAATGACCTATGCTGTAACGATCTGTAAAAAAAGATAAAAAATAATACAAAATAACATAAAAAAAATCATGTTGAAAATACATGTCTTTTGATAGATGTTGCAGCATCAGTCGACAAAAAAAAAAAACGTACACTTGAAAACATTTGATAAGCTAAGTAAATACGAAGGATCTCGAGAATAGAAATCAGTAGAATACTGCATCTGAAGACAACAATATTACCTCAGGTTATTGGGTCGTTGGGAATGATATCAAAAGGAGCAAACAAATATGTGGGTCAGTTTCCTGGCAGCCCTAACATATATAAATTTAAAAACTTAGTACTCATTGGTACTTCTTTCGTCTTACTTGGATTTCTCTCCATACTGTGGTACCAAAGGCATAAATCATCTGATAAAAATAAATGTCTCTTGAGGCCCCTCGTTGAAACTTGGGGGACATTCCTACTATACAAGAAAGCGCAAAACGTAGCAACAAAAACAACAACAACAACAACAATAATAATAAACACTTGTTTTAATCTGAGCAAATAATTCATAACGTTGGAATTAATTATTTCCCTATGTTTCTGTCTATTTATATCAGTCTGTTCATAGCGAAGGAAAGTGAGAAGAAAGGACTAAGCGTCAAGGTAGAATGTATAGTTGTCAGCAAAAGGAAAAGTTGAACGTGAAAATAACAAACGGAATAGGTTAGGATTGTTGCAACCGAAAACAATAATATCCAAAGGCACATTAGGATAGAAAAAGATGCCTTGCAAAAGCTAAGCAAATTATTAAGAAACAGGAAAAGTTCATTCAAAACGATGAAAACAGTACTGTGCTGATATACAATATCAGTCCTTCTATGTAGTAGTGAATACTGGACAATCTCATCACAGATGAAGAAGAGACTTGAATCAATAGAAATGTGGTCCTACAGGAAGATCCTGAGAATATCATGAACTGAATATGTCGGCAATGACAAAGATTTAGAGAAAATGAAACAAAAAGGATACTTATAGTTAACATAAAAAGAGATAGTTAAAAATTCTAGGTTACATATCGGAGGAAGAAGATTTGGAAAATTTGATCCTCACCAGATATATTAAAGACAAGAGGGACAGAGGAAAGCAGCGCATAAACCACCTAACGAATTTGTATAAATGGATTTAGGAGAGACAGCAAAAGTGACACAGTTTACTAAGAGCTACAAAGGACAGGAAGTTGTGGAGAGCTATAATCGCCAATGTCTTAAAGTTAGATGTTCTCTTAGAATTGAAATAATGTGTGGCGCGCGTTGAGACTTTGCTTGCGATAAACGGCGCCTCGCTTAGGTTATCAGGGAGTGACAGAAAGTGACGATGGCATGAATTTGTTTAAGGTGAACCTCAGTTTGCCAGGAAGTGACCCTCACACTTCATTTCACGAGCTCCCTTTAAGATACATATGGGATGAGACATGCAAAATCCAGTTATGCAACTGCAATTGACTGACTGTTATAATTTCGAGTGGCGCCTTCTGTAGCCTGTCCTTCGTCAGTAGCCCGCTTGATCCTCTGGTTCAACCGTTGAGATCTTTGATATATATATATATATATATATATATATATATATATATATTGTATTTGTGTGTCTCTTGTGTGGGATTCGGTTTTTCCGTCCTCTCAGCATTTATCCGAATTTATTTTTGGGAGATAATAATGATTTACTAATACCAGGCTTACTAATTAACCCATAAATGGGGGAGAAGATGTGGATTGATAGCTGTCCAAACGATATGAGTAGGTTTGCGTGATGGCTGACACCTGTTGACCGATAATTTGCTTTGTTCATTATATGCTGCGCGTGGACGTATTAATATTATCCATCTCTGTTTACACCGGCATAGAGTAATGATCACTGGTGTTTATGTATTACTTTGGTTTTTTTTTATTGGTATCACTTCAAGTAAGGCATTAAAGCCACTAAGACACAAGGGCTTACAAGGTGTGGAGGAATTAGGAACAGAAACATTAATAATGAGCGGGAAGAGAAAAGAGAAATCAAGAGGACTCTAGATAGCGATGGACATTGAATTTAAATTTTTGTAGATTAATGTTGGCTGGAAAGCATGGAGCAGGAAGGGAGTTCCACAAGCGAGAAGTGCGAGAGAAGAAACTGTTAGCATAGAACTTACGGCTACATCTAGCCAGCTCGACTGTAAATTGATGAGATCTGAACGCCAGTCGAGTACTGCGTTTAAACTCAAAAAAGTCTAGTTACTATAACGAAGAGCTCATTTGAACAATTACCATGAAATTATTTATAGAAAAAGCCACGGAAAGGCAACTTTATGACGGTGGGTAAGTAACTGAAAACGAACTGTCAGATCAAGACCAATAATATTGCTGATTCTTCTTTGGGTTTTATCAAGGAGCTCTAGGGTCACCGGACCATATATGACAGCAATATTCTAAATGTGTTTCTCGTCATCTAAGTTTATATTCGCAATAAGATTATTATTATTTTTTATTCGCATGCCCATACGTTTGCCCAATACAGTGGATATTTTGAGTTGGAAAAAAAAAAACACATTTTTCTTCATTGTTGTCGATACGAACTGGATGAAAGTTTTTAAAGAATATTAAATTGAAGTTGGATTTAATTGCTCAGTGCGTAATATACAAAGGATATATTTTACAGAATTTCCTAATTTGAAATTATGTACAAATGCTTGTTAAGAACGGTATGAATCGATCTCTTCTCTCTTGGGAAATAGCAGGGCAGACTGGGGCTTAGAGCCTTGATTGGTAACCGGTAGAGAAGGACAAAACCTCCAAATACGAGTTAAATAGCCTCACCACCCCGCAGTTGGCAAAGCGTGGCGAGTACGGACACTCCCCTGAAGACGTGGTCAATCAAAATGAGATTCCTCCAAATATGTAAGAAGGCCCAGGATGTGAATCTGTTTTAATGAACTTTCATCCCTGGAAATCTATTAATGAAAAAATAACTATTGTATTTTTGGTGAAACTACCTACTTCTTTGGATGAAACTTTTATATCACCCCTACACACACATATACATATTGATTATACGTTATTATTTTTTTTAAGATAGAAATATTTAAGTAAATGCTCTATTTATAATAAACAATACTGTCTACTTAGGTTTCACCTGAACATACATGCAACAAAGTATTTCTTATTTAACAGTTAAAATATTTCATCCTTGAAAATGACTAAATGTATAGCCGAAAGCGTTCGGATTAAAGTAACATTCGGACAGATTTAATATAATTTATAATCTGAAAAGAAAAAAAAATATTAGATCGCATGAGAAATTGTATAAAAAACTAAATGAAAGCGCTTTGTTTATCGCATTCAATGAAATGTGCATGAAAGAAGGATTGCTGCCTAAATACACAATATATATATATATATATATATATATATATATGTGTGTGTGTGTGTGTGTGTGTGTGTGTGTGTGTGTGTGTGTGTGAAAAATATATAGAAAATAGGAAAGAACTCGTTAGGTAAATAATCCATAGTTCTTTAGTATTTTTGTTATTATTTTTTAAAAATAATGCTCGATACCGAAGTAGAGCATAAATATAATTATTTATTTAAAAATATGATTCCAAAACGCTACATAAGAGTTCTTATGTTTCAAAACAAGAGCCGAAAACTTCAATATAATTATTTGAACACACACACACACACATATATATATATCACATTATGAAATGGACAAAGTTCGAAAATTATTTTTATGTTTATACATTCTTTTTATAGATATAAATATTTAAGTAAATGCACTGTTTATAATAAACAGTATTAACGACATTTACCGGGCTGAATGTCCTAGAAATATTCATAGAAAATATGCGTCCTCCGACAGGTATCGAACCTGTATCCTATACGGAACCGTCATATAGCCTGACGTGCTTTATAAAATCGACCTTGCTAACCGAAAAGCTCCTCTGTGGCTCAATCAGTAAAACAGGTCAGACTATATTTATATTTATATCTATAAAAAGAACGTATAAACATAAAAAATTCCTTAATATATATATATATATATATATATATATATATATATATATATATATATATATATATATATATATATATATTTTTATGTTTTTATATATATATATATATATATATATATATATATATATATATATATATATATATATATATATATACCTGTTACCTAATTTCTACACTGCAATCCCTTGATTATCATATGTGGAGCAGAGTTGATTGAGAGTCCAACAAAACTCCTTGTAACACCAAAGGTGAATTGAAGATAGGATTATGCAACATTCACAAACAAGAGTTGCATGATATTCCGAAGTCGTCTGGTGGCTGTGGCTGAAGCCAATGGGGATTTTATTGAATAAATGATTTTCTTTATTATTTCAAAATATCTTTGTCTAATTTTAGTAAATATTTGTGCTAAAATGAGATGTCAGTGTTATTTTCATTTTTGCGTAATTTAGACGGCAATTTACCAATCGCACCCACCATATATTCAGTTGAAAAAAACAAAAACAAAAAAACTCCTTGATAGTGACTAATTAAATAGCTCCAGATCATTTGGGCAGTTTTCACACACTCTATCTCCAGAAAATTAAACAGTTTTAAGAATGTAAGAAATATTTATTAAAAGGCTTAATCGTAATGCATTGCCAGTCATTTTCAATACAGTATATATATATATATATATATATATATATATATATATATATATATATATATATATATATATATATTTTTTATTCGAAATCATGACATAAATATGTTACGAACTTTGGTTATAATAATTATTTAATGCTTTAATATTAGGGTTGTGTGTTTATGTATTTTTAAGGGTCGTGAACATATTTCCTGTTTCGTCGCTTTTTTGAGTGTTTATATATCTAGATATGTCTCTGTGTTTGTCTAATATAATCTGATTGTGTATGTATTGTCTTTTGCAAGATTTTATCCTCCCTTGCCCATGTCTTTTTAACACCATCACTTGATAAGACAGCAGAAGTGTTGAAATAAAATGGCTATTTTTGTAGTGATTTTATAACATTTCTATGTTATAATTTTCGAATGAGTAATTATATTTGCTCTACTCTGTATTGAGCACTCTTTTAAGAATAGTATTTTTTGGTTATTGGAATTTATTCCATATACACCAATCCAATACTTATATATATATATATATATATATATATATATATATATATATTATAATAATATTTTTTTTGTTTAAAATTTGATTCCTTCTTGCTACATAAGAGTTCTCACGTTTCAAAACGAGAGCCGAAATCATCCAAATAATTATTAAAATTAAGTTGGATTGTGGTGTTTAGTCCCAATTCATCTTCAAGCGAAATTTTAGGAATAAGCTATCTCTCAGTTTACGTGTATTTTTAGGCACGGTCCGTTACAGAATTCGTTATTGTGGGAGTGGCTAGACTATTTTCCTTCGTTAAGTGGTCAGAGAGTTAATTCTTATCAATAGATTCATCATCTTCTGAGAGGTTCTGCTAAGGTTGGGTAGGGTATCTATTTCAAGGCTAATGTTTGCGGTCCCCCTTTAGTTTTGGGAAAAACATAAGTTCATAGTTCCCCAGACACATAACGATTGTAGGCGCGCCATAAAAATATCCCTCACTGGGAACTAACTAAAAAAAAAAAAAAAAGTACATATGTTTTTCTATTTATTTTTTTTTTTTTTTTTTGAGTCTGTCTATATTTCTGAGATGAGGTATTATGTACAGTATTTACATTAGTCGGACTATTGTCCTCATCTTTGTCGCCATATTTGTCACAACGTTTCGGCCGTTGTACGCTCCGGCTTTCCTCAAGGACACATGTCACAGTGGATAAAGGCGTTGGTTAGATCCAGTGGCAGCCCCAAAGAAGGTGAGTTCAATACCTGGTTAAGGCAGTGGAGAACTTTCAGAGGGAAAATTAGCTGGAGATAACTGATAACTGACATCCATCAAACATGGCACGTGGAACTAGAACAGTCTACCCCAGTGATCGAAATAAAGGGTTCAGTTCGAAATTCCAACCACCTGAAGAAGGCCGGAGCGTACAACGGCCGAAACGTTGTGACAAATATGGCGACAAAGATGAGGACAATAGTCCGACTAATGTAAATACTTTTTTTTTTATTGAAATTAAATTGAAATAAACGTTAAGATCTATTGCTGCTCTGAACTCTTAGATAAGTGAAGACAAGGGCAAGGAAGGATAAATCTTGCAAAAGACAATACATACACAATCAGATTATAATACACAAACACGCAGACATATTTAGATATACGACTATATATATATATATATATATATATATATATATATATTCGTATTCCTCGGCTTTATCACATTTTTCAAGATTTTAAGATCATTTTTACTGATCACTCCCTTTATGATGATGGTGTTGATGACTAAATTCACTACCAACGAGCAAGTTCAAGACTAGAAGCTTTCAACTTCCCCAAAACCTGGCTGCCGACATCCATTCTTTATCGCCGTTTGGTTTTGCACGTGTTTGTGGAAGATGAAAAAAAAATCAGAGTAATAGAAAGTGCCGATTGCATAAATTTGTTTAAGGTGGACCTCAGTTTGCCAAGAAGTGACACTCACACTTGATTTCATGAGTTTCCTTTGCGGTACATATTGGATGAGACATGTAAAATCCAGTTATGCAACTGCCATGGACTACTGCTGACTGTTATAATTTCGAGTGACGCCTTCTGTAGCATGTCCTTCATGCGTAGCCCGCTTGATCATCTGGTTCAACCTTTGAGATCTTGATATATATATATATATATATATATATATATATATATATATATATATATAATAAAAAATTTAAACACTAATATTCCATGGTCATAATTTATTCCATTGGAATCGTAAATACGATCCAAATCATCAGACCTACAATTTCAAAATGATGATTTGACTGTATTTACAATGGAATAAATTATGACCATGGAATATTAGTGTTTAAGCCTTTTTATTATATCCTTATCTGTCCTAGACATTGAGTTCTACCTGGATCCTTCCTCTTGGAAAAATTTTTTCTGAAAATATACATGTATGGGAATTTTTTTAGATATATTTTTCATATGTATGTATATTTTCCACTAATATTATCAATATATATATATATATATATATATATATATATTTGTGTATCTCTTGTGTGGGATTGCAACTAGTTATTATTTTCTTTTGTAGCCAATGATTGATTGATTCGATTTTGCGTCTTCTCAGCATTTATCAGAATTTAATTTTTGGAAATGATAATGATTTACTGATACCAGACCCTTCTAATTAACTCATAGATGGGGGAGAAGTTAAGCATTGATAACTTTCCAAAGGATATTTGCACGTAAGTAAATATAATGTGCCCGGCTGGAATGGGAAATCGTCTCTTCGATTTCCAGTTCCAAGCCGTTATCCATTACACATTTAAGCTTACAGCACGTGATATTAACAAACAGTTACCCATCAGGGTACTGAAGCGGCTGGACGTTGCTTAATTTCGGTGATCGTACGAGTTAGTTCTTTGAAGGCAGTAATCACTGATCGAACACGGGATAATATTAAATGAGCTCATTATAATTTTCGTGGGAGGCAGTGGAAACCAGACACGTCATTTTCTTCTTGAAGCATTGGAAAGCAGACATGCCATTTTCTTCTTGAGGCATTGGAAAGCAGACACGCCATTTTCTTCTTGAGGCATTGGAAAGCAGACATGCCATTTTCTTCTTGAGGCATGGTGGAGCTAAATCTTGCCAAACCATTTTTTTTGTATCGCCTTCTGTGTTGACTGTAGTCAGTTTCGTAAATATTTATTTATATCTAGATCTTTTGAAACTAATTTTATTTACCTTTGTTTTAGTAGCTATTTTTTTAATATCTCATTTCTCTTGCATTTCATACGAGACTGTCTACTCAGCGTACACACACATCACGCAAATATAGATGTGTGTGTGTGTGTGCGTGTGTCTGCATATTTGTGAGTATGTATAAGAAATAAATTGAGAAAGAAAGAAAGGAAACAAGGTAAAGCAAAAGGAAACAAATGGGAGGAGGAAGAAAGTCTCTTCTACAAACATATCAACAGCGATATAGAGTTAGTTATATAAAGGACAACTGATATGATTGCTGGTATGTTTGCGCATGCGTATGTGAGGAGGTGCCTGTAAACATGCGTGCGCCTGTACTAATTTATGACGCTTATGTGTGTATGCTGATGCGTTTATATGAGTGTTTATCAAATCACACACATAATGTGCGTATTTGAGTGTGTGTGTGCATGTTTTGTGTTTGTGTGTGTGTTTGTGTTTGTGTGTGTGTGTGTGTGCGTGTGTGTGTGTGTGTGTGCATGTTTTGTGTTTGTATGTATGTGTGTTTAAGAAACTAATTTTTCCGATTTGGGATCAGTCAGCAAGATATCGGACATTTACCGGAAGTTTCCAACCGGAAGCTTTCTGGCAGATCAGCTCATCTGGCTGTCAAAGATCTTTAGCGTCTCCCCTCGTCTTCCGGTTGCAGTGAAAGTAATCAATGAAGCTTAGATAGGATGTCGCTTGCCGTGAGGGAAGAGTTGGAGGAAGGGTGTCATGAGTTGCTGGCGGAGGAGGAGGAGGAGTTAAGAAACAAGAATGAGTAATAGGGCAAGAAAGAAGAAAAGGCAGAAAATATATTAAAGTAGGAGGTGGAAGATTTTGAAGAGGAGGGACTAGCGTATACGAAAATGCTATTCGTCAGGTGGGGAAAATGAAGAAAAAAATAGAAGTGTAAAGAAAGAAAGAAAGAAAGAAAGAAAGAAAGAAAGAAAGAAAGAAAGAAAGAAAAAGTCTGTAAAATAAGAAAAATTGAAAAGATAAAGAAACGAAGAGTGAATGAATGAAAGAAAGAGAAAATCAAAGATGCAACATAAAAGCGACTGAGAAGGAAAAAGAAACGAAAAGAAAGAAAAAAAGAAACGAAGAAAGAAAGAATGAATGAAAAAAGAAAGTAAAAGATAAATATGCCAAATAAAATGAAATGATAAAGAAAAAAAATCAAGCATGCAAAATAAAGGTGACTGAGAAGGAAAAAGAAAGAAAGACGAAAAAGAAAGAAAGAATGAATGATGGAATAATTAAAAAAAATCAGTATAAAATGTACTAAAGAAAATGAAAATGAATGAAAGGCAAGAAAGAAATAATGAATGAATGAGTACATGAAATGAAGAAAGAAAGAAACGAACAAAAGTGTGGACTAAAGATCGACGAAAGACAGGCAAGCAAAAAGAAAGAAAGAAAGAAATACGGAAAGAAATAAGATGCAAAAGAAATAGTGAAAAAATCGAAAGAAAGAACGAAATAAGATGCAAAATAAAAAAAAATATGTGTAAAAAGGGAGAAAGAAAGAAAGTGGGAAGAAGAAAGTAGACAAAGAAAGAGAAGGAAAATAAAAACGTATTCATGAAAGATGAGGAAGCAATACAAAATGTCAATGTAAATCAGGGTCCAAATTGCGTAATCGTGACAATGGTGACAGAAAATATTCAAATTCCCTAAAGTCAAACATAAACACACACATACGCACGCATTCACATATATGTATGTATGTATGTATGTGTGTGTGTGTGTGTGTGTGTGTGTGTGTGTGTGTGTGTGTGTGTGTGTTAGAGAGAGAAAGAGACAGATATTTAAATGCTGAAATGTCAGTCTAATGGCAAGCACAAAAGAAAAATAATAAGAAGAAATGGATTTTATAATTTTTCCTATACTAGAGAATGGTTTCATCATTATGGAAAGCTTTTGGTCTCAAATGTTTAGACAATATTTATACTCACGAGATCCAAATAAACTTCCGCCTGTATGTAAACATGAAACAACTTATTTAAGTCCCAGTTTATTGTCCTCAATCAAAAGTGAATTCATAAAATATTGTTGTATAAATCCACAATATATATATATATATATATATATATTAAAGACATTTTTATGTTTAAAGTTCTTTTTTTTATAGATACAAGTATTTAAGTAAATGCTCTGTTTATAATAAACAGTATTAAATAACATTTACCGGCCTGAATGTTATTTAATACTGTTTATTATAAACAGAGCATTTACTTAAATACTTGTATCTATAAAAAAAGAACGTTAAACATAAAAAATGTCTTTAATAAATAAATTGTCGGACTTTGTCCATTTCTTTATATATATATATATACATATATATATATATATATATATATATATATATATATATAGGCAGCAATTTTTCATTGATGCATGTTTCATTAGATAATATAGACATAAGTTGTGTCTACATTTTAATTAGTTCTTTTAAATTTATTTTTCATCGATGTGAAGAAATGAAAAATATAGCATTTGCAATAAAACTTTCGTAAAATAGTTAATTGCATTTAATTTTAATAGTTCAAAGAATGCCAAGCAGAATGGTTGGCCCTCATACATATTCACCTCATGAAATCTGGCCCTCTTTGAAAAATGTTTGGACACCCCTGCTATCGACCATTCTAAGTGCTTTCGTTTTCAATTTTAAATCCACGTCTATTTTTCTCTTTCATTTTTAGTTCCCATATTGTTGTGGAGTAAATAGTACACCCCCGGGTCTAGTCCATAATTATAAATATTGAGCTTCAGGTCAGAGGTGAGAAAATGAAGAATCTGTATGGAGTCAGTTTTTAGTAATACAGACACCACGGAAAGTTGCTGAAGAATTACTTTTATTATAAGCACTACGAAGCGTGCTATAACAATGGCGACGAAGGATTCGAAACTCAGTCGATTTGTAACCATTTTGGTGAGGTTTCTGAACTCTTACGAGTTGTAACTGGAGCATTCAGGAACTCATACGAGTTGTAACTGGAATTACATGGACTTTGGAAATTCATACTGAATGTACAACGGAAAAATGGTCACAAAGAATCAAAAGTAAATTCATGTGAAAATAAATAATGTAAGTGTGAAAATGTTACTGGGCACTAGTAATGATATTTGAATAATCAATGAAACCATATGAAAGGAAATTAGAAAGCCTTTATTCAAAACAACTTCTAAGTTCGCAATTTCAATTTCTGGTGAGTATTTTTTTATGGAGGGGAGAAATAACTTTATAATGCGTTATTCCGTAATCAACATTTAAAAACTGAAGCTTATGTATTAAAAAATGCTACGAATTTGTTCAGTACGGACTGGATGGAACGATTTGAACTTTGCGATTTGCCGATAAATGCTTATTGTAAAATACGTAAGAGGACAATCAACAATTTAAAAAGCCAGAGCGAAAATCTTAAGGAAGAATTATAAAAAATTTTTTTCCAGATGTGCTGTCAAATATGTCGATGTTCAAAATTCAAGGCAGATTTTCAAGTAAAAGCAGGTTTGATGCCAGAATTTACACCGAAACGGGGCGTACCATTCGCATCACTGAAATAAGTCAACAAAGTGTTGGACAAGCTCGAAATAACTGGTATAATAGAAAAAAAAAACATTCAAAATGGGCTGCACCAGCGGTGTATGTAAAGAAAAATATTAATAAAACTCATGTTTGCACGAATTTCTAGACAGGATTAAGCAGTTGTTTAGAAACACATAACTACCCATTACCAAGTCCAGAGGAAATATTTTGAAAGTTAAATGGTGAAAGAATATTTTAAAAGCCGGATATCTTTGAAGCGTATTTAAAAATTCAAATTGAAAATGAATGTTCAGAATTAACGACCATAAATACGCACAGAGGATGATATTTGCTTAACCGACTTCCGTTTGCTATAAAGAAGACACCTTTCAACATGCTATTGATACCATACCTGCGGACTACGATTTCGCAGTGGTGTGTCTGGGAGACATTTTAATCAAAGGTGTAACTAAAAAACATTGGGCATATGAAAGCAATTTTGGAAAAAAACTAAGAGTAAGAATTCAAGTGAAGAAATGTCCGAATTGATTTTGCCGAAAATTAAATACTTTGGTCAAATTATTCATTAAAATGGTTGTCAACCAGATCCCTCAAGGGCAGGTGCAATTAAAAATATGCATTCAACAACAAACATAACTACGTTATAATCTTTTCTAGGACCGGTTAATTGCTATCAAATATATGTTCATAATATGCATAATTTGAGAACTCCATTGTTCGATGTACTTAAAAAGGGGGCACATTGGAACTGGAATGATATCTGTCAAAAGGCGTTTGATGAAAAAAAAAAAGAAAGACTTATGTTAAACTTATCATTAGCACACTACGATCCAAAAGTAGAAATTATAGTGCCGTCAGATGCTAGTGAGTACGGCATTGGAACGGTGATTTTACGCAAATATGATGGCGTTAAAATGGAAGCCTTCGTTCATGCTTCACTCTCGCTTCTACCAGCAGAGAAAAATTACAGTCAGATAGAAAGAAAGGCTCTATCAATTATATTTGCTTCGAAGAAATTTCATGAATTTATTCATGGAAGAAATTCTATGTTGCAAACAGACCACAGCCCTCTATTCACAATATATGGTTCAAAGAAAGGTAAACGTATGTAGCTAATAAACTACAACGCTGGGATACCATCTATGATTTCACGATGAAGTTTCAAACGTCTAAAAAAATTGGACAAGCGGATGGATTATGAAGATTAATAGATAAAAAGGTGGAATCATTTGAGGACATTGTCATTGCAGCACTAAAAAGTGAAATGGAAAAAAATGCAACGTTGTACGAAAGTTACCAGTTACCCTGGAAAAAATAAAAGAAAAAGCGAAAAATGACATCTTTATTGCGCAAAAAAAGCAATTGAAAGAATGTAACAAAGAATTTTTTTTTTATAAGCGTTTCACCCCAAGCAAGGCGGGAAGCCACTAGCACGCAAGGAGTTATAGGGAATTCGAGTGAGTCCAAAGTGGAGTGAAAGAGGAAAGGATGAAGAGAAGGTTAAGTGATAGATCAGGCCACCTGGAGACGTCGATTGACATTACCTTTGAATAGTTGAAGATTATAGCTATCAGGGAAACAGGAAAAGGGGAGGAAGTTCCACAGGCGAGAGGTGAGAGACATGAAGCTATTGGAGTAGAAGAGACGGCTACATTTAACAGTTTCGACAGTGAAAGTTTGAGAGCTTGATGTCAGCCTAATAGAACGCTTAAATTCATGAAGTCTGGGAACAAGCGAAAGACTTAAACGCTTACTCGCTATGCAACGGTGTAATAATGTTTGGGCAAAGGGTTGTAATACCTAATGTGTCACAGAAGTGAATATTGAAGGATTTCTCATAGCAGACATCCTGGTATTTCAAGAATTAAAAGATTTGTATATTGAACCGGAATGGACCAAGATATCGAAAAAAATAGTGAAAGCTTGCAGAGATTGTACATTAAGAGCAAAACTACCTCTCGTAAAGATAGAACGGGGGCCTAAGACAGATACGCTGTGGTCAAGACTGCATATAGATTTTTTCAGGTCCTATGAACGGGTCACATTATCTTGCGCTAGTTGATAGTTTCACTAAATGGCCGGAAATATATAAGTGCAAAAATTCAACATCTTCAGTGACAGTGAATTTCTTGCATGAACTGTTCGCAAGATATGGCATACCAGCAATCATAATCTCTGATAACGAAACGAAATTCCCGGTTTTAGAATTCGAAGACTTTTGTAAGATGTTCTACATTGAACATATTACAATTCCGCCTTATCACACAATGTCGAACGGACAAGAACGCTCAAAAGAGCGTTGAAGAAAGCAAGTCTTGTGGAAGTAAATGAGGAAGCACGCCAACATTTTCTGAGAGTTTACCGTGTAACACTTAAACCCAAATTTACCATCATGCGTGTCGCCGGAGGAATTAATGTTTGCTAGAAGAGTAAAATCGGTGTTTGAAAATTTATAACCAAGTCGAAAAACGTGAATAGATAACAAAAGCATCAAAAGTTTCAATGTCGGCGATAAAATGTTCTTTAGAGTATATAAGGATGGCAAAGTAACGTGGGAAGCGTTTCTCTTCATTTGTGAAGAGGCTGTCCAGCATTCATTGTGGTTCGATATTTCACAACAGTTAAGATCTCTTTTCTTTGTTTCTAACAAAATCTTTCAATTTTTCTTTTTTAACTTTAGAAGGCACGGTTCTTTATTCCAGTTTTCGGATTTCGTTGTCATATTTTCCTTCTTCTGTTGAAACATTTCCAGGATAGTTAAATTTGTCTATTTACTTAACATCTCCAATTTGTTGCAGGTCTATTGAGTTTTCTTTTTGCTAACAACCATACCATCGGTATTCTTGCAATTGGTTTTAGTACTTTTTTCCCACTATACTTATCGCACCTATATATATATATATATATATATATATATATATATATATATATATATATATATATATATGTATGCCATTAGGAAATGCTAAAAGATTTTCGCTTATAAATTATTGGTAACAGTTTTTCTTTTGCACAATTTCTTTTTAGTGAAGTTTTCATGAAAAAGGTTCTAATCGGCAAAAACATAATTATTTTAGTTTACAGTGATATTCGGTCGTTTCTTTCACCATTTGTGAGATGTGACTAAAAACCAGAACTTTTAGCTTTTTTGAATTTAAAGCCCCCTTAACGGAAAATGTCTACATAAGAATGCTTCTTACTATTCATGGGTAAACTGCGGCTCTTGCTTGACTTTCTGGATGGTACGCCTAATTTCATGCCAAAAATAACGTATATTAAAATTTTAATTCCTTCGATTCGTTCGCACTTATTTAGTGACACTCTCACATATATAGCCACAAACATAAAAAAAGGAAAGTTTAATGATATTTCTTTGATATTGTAATCTTTCTTTAATTGGAACTCTTTCAGTTTTTTAAACTGCTGGCGATTTTTACTAAGAAAGATCATTAGTGTAAACGTCTTTTGTTTTAGAAACAGAAAAACTACATACTTGTTTTTCTCTGAAGAATTATTTTTGTATATCAAAATGAATAAATCAGAAGGAAACCATTCATAGCAGTGTGAGTCAATCAAATTGTCAACGATGATGATATTATACTTAATGTCTGCCATGTAAATGTTTTTTTTGCACTGTTCTGGAGAATCTGATACACACAGGGCGAATAGAGGGAAAGAGAGACAAGAGAAAGCAACTCATGACATACCTGGTGGGCTTAAGCAAATGGATGACAGAACGTGGTCTGGGGCAGGTGGCAGAGGGACGAAATTTATTGGGAGCTACAAGGGATAAGGGGAAGTGGAGAGCCATGATCTCTTACGTCCTGAAAGGACAAGGCACATAAAATAGTTTATGTGATCTAAAGACCCGGATCTACGAACACAAGAAAAACTTGCGTTTAGATAGACATTCTAACTCTATCGTCTTAAATGGAAATGACATGGGACATAACTTTGATTTCACTAATGCTAGCCTAATTAAACAGAACATTACTCTTTAAAGAGAAAATATTTTAAAAATATATTTACAGCATTACTACCAACTATAAACACTCACTTAAAACATTGCACTACATCAGTATCTCTCTACAGATTCATTATTCGTGAATTTAACATGTCTTAACACATAAAATAATGAAAATTGACAAATCTTTTTCAAAATATACGCATGAGATATGCTTCAATGATAAATCCAACCAAAATATTATTATTACAATATGTTGATGCGTCTCATCGATCCACACAAAGGTGATGATGACAAGACATTACCCAAACACACGTGCACATACATGAGAATTTAAAAATCCAACCAAATACAACATTATTGCAACATTTCACTACATTTCACTGACATGTACGAGGGTGATATATGTCGACATTCCTCACGCACACACTTATACTCTTACATGAATTAACGTTACCGTCCAACATACACCTAGACACACAAGCGTTTCTTACATACACACTCTTACACTATCACACATTTTAACATCATATATGTTCTTCACACATATTTATCTATTGCGTGATACTCATCCGATCAATAAGAACTAACCAAAAATTTTAAAATATCTCTTTCCATTTATTCACTTCTATATCGATCTCTGACGAAGGTTTAATAAAAGTGAATCATGTTATGTTGAGATACATTTCCTACTTGTTCTTTATTTTATTTTATCATTCATTATTTCCGAGTACTTTCGACATAACATAATGTCATCATCAGGGTATTTAATTAATATATATATATATATATATATATATATATATATATATATATATATACTTAGCAATACTCTAATGATGACATTATGCTATGTTGAAAGTACTCGGAAATAAAACAATATGAGCCAACAGTGTTTTCCTCTCGTTTTTTAATAATCGCACAAAAAAGCTCATCAACGAATATGAAAGCATCCTGTCGAGAATAAGTAGACAGAACATGTCTAAATTATTTAACGAAACCTGTCTTAATGAAAATAAGCTGCCAGAATATATATATATATATATATATATATATATATATATATATATATATAACAAAACGATATATATTTTGATATAACAAGAACAGTAATGGTGAAAGTGTAACACAAAATGGAAAAAAAAAGTTTATTTGTGACTCGTTTCATCCGTTAGGACTTCTTTGGGCTAGTTTGTTGAGGTTGTTTTAACTACACATGACCATGAACGAGAGACGCTGGTAGTTCCAAATTTTTAAAAATAATTTTTGCAATCAAGCCATATTAATCTATATTCTTTTCCTTTTTTCCTTCCATCCTCTTTGTTTTAAATATCCCACATTGTGATAACAGAAAATCTGCCAATAATGGTGAAACCTTGTAAGAACCTGGACGTAAATTTACAGTGGCTGAACCAGCAATTAAAGCAATTTGTAGACATTTGCGTCTTAGTGAATTATTTTTCTCTTTTGATAAGAGTTGCATATTTTATGTTAGAATTGTGGTCATTTTCGTTACGGTGAACAACTAATGCATTTTCCGTGTTGTTTTATAAAATATCTCTTTTGTGTTCATGTAATCTTTTGTTTAAACTTCTTGAGGTTTCTGCAATATATTCTTTCTGGCAATCATAGCAATTGATGGTAAATTCCTTCAAGTTTGTCATTGTATTGTTTTGTATTGATTTAGGTGGAATTTGCTCTAAAAATCGTTGTTATTATTAAGAGGAAGGAAGAAAAAATTTTTTGATTATTAAATTACATTTATTAATCCTTTCCAGAACTTAAAAAAATTGGTCAAAATTTTGTTTTTCTTGTGCCAAATGGGGAAATTCGAGCGTCCTTTTGAAGTGGAAAACCAATTAATTTTGAAATTCTTACCAAAGTCACATAATTATTGGCGTTTAATGAAACTTTCAGGACCTATTCAAAAATGACTGAAATTATTTAATATTCCTCTTTTAGAAAATATTTAGAAAAATATTTTTACACCTGTCCCCCACCCACTTACACACACTTGTGCAATTTTATTAAATTTCACTTTGTAGCACTTAATTTTTATATTAGTTATAAGGACAAGTCCATGGAGAATTTAAATCATTTTTTGTCCAACTGGATTCCTAGTTACAGGAAATGTCTTTTGAATCGTAAAATAAAAAAAAATGCAACAAAAACGATTCTTTTTAATTAGGAAAATCTTTATTCTTTCAGAAATAAAACATATTATGGACACTGTTGTCTTAAGTAAAACATTTTCGAGGAAAAATGAATTTTCAGAAGAGTTGGTTTACTTTTTTAATATATGTAATAATTTATAGAGATTTAAATCTTTTAAAATTCTGTATTAATTTTTAACGGTTAGTTGATACTGTTATTAAGTAAAAACTATAACTACTAACATAAATGCAAAAGCTAACTACAATTCAGTGGTCCCCAGTATTTTAAGAAGTAATTTTGATTTTTTTTTTCTGTGTGTATAAACGTGGCGAGTTTTGCATATGCGAACATTCACACATAACATTATCAGAGAACCCGAACCGCAACTATAGTAAATTTCAAATGTATTGGTAATTTTCCTAAACAAGCATCTTCGTAAGTAAGAATATAAAGCCAAGTTACTTAATTTTCAATAAACTATTAGATTACTTAGAATATTTTTCTATTTTTAAGATTACTGAGTGGACCCTCCCAAATATATATATATATATATATATATATATATGTTATCCATTCTTTTTTATAGATACAAATATTTAAGTAAATTCAGGTCGTTATATGTTGTTTAATACTGTTTATTATAAACAGAGCATTTGCTTAAATAATTGTATCTATAAAAAAAATGTGTATATATATATATATATATATATATATATATATATATATATATATATATATATATTATTTTTTAGTTATATATCCTTTACATCAATTTTCCAAACAGTACACTATCGATGTATCTATTAACATCGTATAAAAAAACTCACATCAGTGTTATAAAAAGTGTGCAATTTTTGTTTTAATCAACATTAATTAAACTTTAAATCAGTTAAATTTCCTCAAATAAATTTTCAGGGAAGTACATTTTATCTTTAAATGACATTTTTTTCAATAAAGAGAATTATATTTTTCATTGGAACTTTTTTAAATCGATAACAATCAATTTAAATTCGGTTTGAAATACAGCAAAATATTTTGCTTATTGGAAATATTACATTTCATCTATTAGTTTGCGACTAAGATTAAAATAAAAGTTTCAAAGATTTTTCATTTTAAATATATATATATATATATATATATATATATATATATCGATAGATATATAGAGAGAATTTTACTTTATACATAAATAAAGGTTCAAATGCCTCAGATACATAATTTCGCCCGTCAGGATAAACATTTATTTATTTTCATAATGAATATATTATAGTTTCGTTTTTTTAAGTAAGTATTAATAAATTTTCATGATAAGTTATGAGGCCGGCCACCTTTATTGTTAGGTTCGAACCTGAATCGTCAGATTTCAATGAATATAAAAGAGAATCGACTTTCATTGCACTCACTCAACAGCGATATTTTTTTTCCTTTAGTTGTTCGACTCTGTATTTCCTCCTCGTGATCCAATTTTGGTGTTCGTTTTCTGTCATCTCGTCCCCACATCTAACCGAGCTTAATCATAGGGGCGGGTATTACGCACCGGGGCACGAAAGGTTGGTGGCAAGAGCGGTGTGCCTCGCTGTTGTTCTGTATTGTTGTTCCAGCCGGGCGGAGATTATTAAGCCTGCCTCGCACTAACAGGGGCAGGGCTTGCTTGCCGCTACACTGGGTGCCGCGCAGTCTATTCAGCTGCATCAGTCGGGCGCCGGCCGGTGAACGGGCAGAGGCTGGGATGAATAAGAAGTGAAGGAAATTGGCTGGTGTGGAGAGGAAAGACGAAAAAGGGTAGATTGTACTAAAATTTAGGAAAAAGAATATTTTTAAAATATTCATGATGGAGGCCTGGACGCCTGCTGTAGCGTAATGGTTAACAAGTTTTTATAATGAATTCCATTCGTAATCC
>CAHIKZ030004529.1:760000-780000 GCA_903632075.3 Acanthosepion pharaonis
CATATATAAAAATATGAATATATATACACATATATATCTATATAACAAGAATAACTAATTATAATCAAAATGATTGTTATTATAGTAATAAAAATAAAAATATAATAATAATAATAACAACACATTAAAATTAATAAATGAAATATTATATATATATATATATATATATATATATATATAATATTAAATAATAAATAATTACAAATAATAATAATAACAAAAATACTGGTAAGGATAATAAGCAATATATATGATGTAGGCATCTGCAAGATAATCGCATAAATAATCAAATACATCTACAGACCTATATACATGCACATACAAATACTTATACACATACAAACATACATACGAACGCATGCACATATATATGCTTGTGCACATATACAATAAAAAGCCAAAATCATAAGTGCATTATCCACAATGTAAATGCGTTTAGGGTAATTTAAATCTATTATATGTCGACACCTGAAAATAATTTCATTTCTTTCCTTCAATAGTTGGCCTGGATTTTTGCATTTAATTATTATGATTTTTTTTCATATTAGGCATAGATTGCATCTATTCCGGAAGTTTTTGGGAGTTTTGATTGACAAATGATATCCCATTTTATCTGTGGGGTGAATCCTCTATCTTTAGGTCTTCAGAGATGTTTAGAGAAAGCAGTTTGGTGCATTAAAGAAGCATCAGTGAAGGAATACCTGTGATTTTAGAACGTCTGTTTCCAACTCCTAGCAGAGATACCGATGTATACTTTTTATAATTAATATTTTCTTTTGGAAAGATCGTAGCTTGGTATACATTTAGAGATTACAAATACCTCCAACAGGGCAGTTGGCTTTGGTTCTACAATTGCAAGAGGGCTTGTTTACTGGTATGTTGCTTTCATAAAATTATTATAAAATTGAGTACTCATATGGACCTAAAGTCCCCTTTGAAATAATCTCTAGTAATTACAATTTACCATATTGATACATATTCATTTTATTCAGTGTACTTTCAATATACATATTTTGTTACGATATATTTAATGAGATATATATATATATATATATATTTATATATATATATATATATATATATATATATATATATAAAAAGAAAGAGGAACTGCAAACGTTATTGGTTGTAATGTGTATTTTTTTTTTTTGAATATTATGATTTATTTTATTATGGAAAATAAAGCACAGTATTTGTTTTTTAAAAATCCACATTACAACCAAATACGTTTACGGTTTTTCTCTTCTTTTTAATATACACTCTTTTTCTCGTTGGAACTACTATAAACTCTTCCTTTTTATATATATATATATATATATATATATATATATATATATATATATATATATATATATATATTCAACAGGATTTTAAATATTAACGATGATGTTAAAATCAAATTAATCAATCTCCAGCTATCATAAAGAACAATGAATATAGCCATCTTATTTTGTAAGGAAGGATTTTTTTCTATCCAACATCAACAGGAATGTAGTTGAAATAAGTATAATTTCTTATATTCATAATTATAACTTTTTATACACAATCATTCAACAGATTTTAGTGACGTACTTACTCCATGCTTGGAAATGGAAAAGGTCTGAATTTAATTTCAATAAGGCACATTTTTATCTTTATGGTGACTTCCAGAATGTACTGGACTTACCTTAATTGTTATACTGAATAAAATGTTACCAAATAGTCTTGGCACTCGATGTCACAACGTAGCACCGGAAGGTCGACTTCGAAGATGACATAGTAGAATAGATGCTGAATCGCCCTTCAGAATATATTGGTGGTTGCCCCGCTATTTAAAACTAGCTGGGTTCATGATATACATATGTTGTTCAAGCAGATGTTAGGAAGTTTTATAAGCACCCCATCTGAGAAGGAAAATACAGATTCTCTCTTACAACCCCGTGAGAAGAAGCTCAACGTTCAAATCCTCCACCCTCAAAAAAATAATCTCCCACATCGTCACCAATTGATGAAATCCTGAAGTGAAGAAAGAATAATTTTACGTACGAAAGATTTTTTTTCGTAATCTTAGTATTTAAAGCATACAACTCTGTTTACTGCTACATTAAATGAAAGACCAATAGCCAGAAACAGTATCGGCAAAGCAACTGTACCATAAATGGCCCTAGAACACTAAATTCAGACAACAAAACTCTCATGGGTAAGACGATAATCTACGTCCGACAGCAAGGTCACTGATCAGGAGGCTATGAGGACCATGGAATAACCTCATAATTGCTGGTGATCCCAGGTTCACCTAAACTCGATGTGATAGCTCCTGTTAGGGTCCTAGCTATGGGAAAATAGTTAACCCCCAAACTGGGGTCAAAACATCCATATTTAGGTTGCTAGAAAAAAAGAAGAAAAAAAAGGCGAGAATTAAATTTAGGTGATAAGAAGCCATCACGAAAAGGACACTAAGCGATGTTATTCTTTTTAACAAAGAAAAATGCTAAAGGTTTTATTCTCATTAGCGAGGAAAGTAAGGTCGCGGATGTGTCGGATTTAATTTAATTTATGAGGACGCACCAAATAAGATATATCAAACCTGCCCATGGCAATGGTAAAAATTTCAAGTTGGACAAGCGACTTCCCGCAGAGTGCTGGGAGATAAAAATTAATTAGGTCAAGCTTAACCGAAACCAAAATGTCCGTTGAACCACCTCCATGTCATTTGGGAAAAACACCTGCTTATTGTCAGGGCTGGCTATGATAGCAAAATTATTTTATCAGGACGAATAATTGGCACCAAGGTGCGATACATCCAGTTGACCACTCACTTGTTTGGCGAAGGTCCCGAGTGACGAATTCCATATAAAATTCGGTTAAGATGAGAGTCTAAGGACTTGTTGTCGGGCAGAAGAAAGGAAAGAAAGGAAGAAAAGAAAAAGGAAGATAATTTTTTTTTTTTTATTTGAGCAAGATTTTTTTAAACCGAGGCCAGTCTGGCCACACCCACACTGCTGGGCGCCCATTGGCTGAATGCTGGCGTGAGCGGCAGGTGAAGGTAATCATGTGAAGAAGGAGGGGAGGTCTGTTGACAACCCGCCCCCTGAAAGGGATCGGTATGAGATGCCACTGTGAGAGAGAGGGGAAACACGTTGACACCCTCTGAGTGTATGGTGAGATACCAATACGAGAACAGAAGAAGGTGGGAGGACGAAATATTTCCAAAAATGGAAAATGATAAATTTTCCTGACCGAAAACAAAGAAGTGGATTGTGGATTTAGAATTATCAAGGACCCTCAAACCCCGAGAAGCCCACCCCGGTTTTGGTCGACGTCCATATAAGCAGAGTCGCAGCAAGTGAAAGTCAGTTCCAGTTGAGTTGGCAGTTCGAGTTAAGGTCGCAATTCGCAGCTGAGTTGAATTGAGTTGGGCCCGCCTCGCAGGAACCTGACTGAAAGATTCCACGCAAATCACGACCTCAACTTCTAACCAAGAACAATTTATTTTTGGAGAACGACTTAGACTCACACCACCAAAACATATATATCGCCTGAAGATACACCAAGAAACAGTTTCTTAAAGAACAAACAACTTAAGATGTTAAGACTCGCCTAACAAACATATAGCGGGTTGGGAAGATGACGCAGTCCTGTATTCAGCAACCAGATATAAAGTATTGTTATCCTTTTTTAACACATTTGAACTTTTCGAATTATTATTCTATTTTCTTTTACATATACTTGTGTGGTGTTACCCTTGTCCGGACGCAGCTTGCATTACGGCCCGGCGACTGATTGATCTCGTCTACCTAAGATCATATCACAACGTGGGTAGGTTAGATTAGAAATCAAAACAGTTACTTCGGTAACCAGACGTTGGAGACGAGCTGGGAACGACAAGGCTGATACCGAATCTAACCAGATTCCCATCCGAATCAGCAAAAGATTAGAACGTCACATTTGGTGCCGCGACCAATACCAAGTCACATTAGTCGTCACGGGACAGGATAGGACAGCGACGGCGCGGAGATAGACGGGGTGACGTCACAACTGGCGCCGCGACTAGGACAGCACGGCGACGCGGCCAGGCAGACGTCACGATTGACGCAGCGACACCGGGGGACGTCACAAGAGACGATTGTCTTAACAAAGAGAACATGCATTTCGGCAGAGTTAAAACCTTTGTCCTCGTTTGTAGAGGAGAATGGCGTTTGATCTGGACTGAATTTTTTCTGGGCGGTGAAGTTCTCTACGCCGAACTAGATGGTGGTTTTCCCTACAATGGATGACGCAGGTTCGAACCTTTCCGGAGATTAAATTATCTTTTTTTTGAAGATTCGAAAATACACAGGCCGACAGCTATAATTTTCTTTGAAAAACCGTATGTCCACTAAAATCTACTAAAATGCAACGTTTAAAGTAATAAGCTAAGAGTATATATCTTATTGACGCCATGTGTCCTGTAATCAAAAACAAAGAATATTTCTGTATTGTCTGGCGAATCAATCAGGGGATACCATGAATCTTTGATTCATTTTCCTGTTTATAGTTTATTGGCGATAACAATTGCTGTTTTGATCAGCGTCCTTTTTATGAAAACTTTCCTTGGGCAGCATAAGAAAGACATAAAACTTTTATTTTTTCTTGGTAGGTAACCTCGCACAGGTCAATGGATCTTGTGTCATTCAATACCAGCAAAACAAGGGGACTTTACTGCGGTTTAATGTTTAACAAGCTTGTCTCGCTAGATTACTTACGACTGAATAATGAGTGACCTTTACTTTCAGCCACGTGACACATCTAAGCTACGCTTAGAAAATCGACAATGCCATCAAAATAAAGCTAGAAAAGTTTCATCACCAAACGTACTTTAAACTTGTTCCAGTCCTGATGAGCTGTTATTTTATCAATAGACTCATCTCCATGAACGTCTTTTGGGACCAAAGATCTTTCCAGATCTAAAATGGAGCTCGTATATTCGTAACACTAATACAGAAGCTGGAAAAAATTGTCGGTTTTTAGTTATTTCTCCAAGAAAATCCCTACATCATTTTGCTTGTGTTCTATCTTAACAAGAGTCAGATCAGACCGGGTATTGCTATCACTGTTGCCATATCTGGTCTGGTGCCATTGCCCTTTATCGCGAGGTTTTCGACAAAAGCGAAAGTAGGAACTGTATTGGAATCGGCCCTGAATTGGTTTCTTACCTTCAGACATTTCCTCAGAGACGTGGTATGGCTTCCCTCTGTCTTTTCTATAAATCTACTGCTCAGCCGAGCTTTTTGTCCCTGGTACCCCGACGATATCAATTTAAGCGTGCTACTAGATTGGTATTTAAGTCCCACCCATTCACTGTTGAAATAGTTAAAAATAACCGCTACCTCTACTCCAACAGTTTCTTTCCTCGAGCTTCCCGCCTGTGAGATTCCATTCCTCTCAATTGTTCCCCTGAAACTACAATCTTCAAAAATTTAAATGCAACGTCAATCGTCATCTTCTGTGTCTCCGCTACACCCACTCTTTTCTCTCAATTTCATTTTACGTAACCACTTACGTGCTAGTGGCATTCCTGCCATACTTGGGGTGAAATTTTTAAAAAAAATATATATCTAAGTTGGTGCTGCGCAGACCTCACTGTACAGTCATAATAGAGTTGAAACGTAGCCTTGTGATGGATGAGTTATTTTGCACCCTGCACCCCCTATCCCATGGAAGAAACGTTACAAGGCTCTCACTGTTCTGTCGCCATTACAATGGCAACTATTCAAACGAGCGACATTCTTAAATCTCACCTGTTCAAAACTTCATAGTTAGGACCCACCATGTCATGTTCACAATGCATCCGTATTCCTTTTGGGTTCCTTTGATAAAGAGTAAGTTCCACTCGGACAAATATTTCCCTAGAACTGTTACTTTGTGAAAGGAACTCCCGAGAGGATGCTTATCTGACAGCTACTAACCGCTTCAAGTTCATCGTCAAGAGATATCTATCTATCTATCTATCTATCTATCTATCTATCTATCTATCTATCTCAGTCCATATATATATATATATATATATATATATATATATAGAGAGAGAGAGAGAGAGATAGATAGATAGATAGATAGATAGATAGATAGATAGATAGATTTGTATATATCTATCTAATATCTCCACCAGTCTTTTCGTAGGTACCTATCTATTCATCACTTAATCTGTCTATGTTCAGATACATCTATTTGATTATCTGTCGTAGTCTGTTTATATCTATCTATCTATCTATCTATCTATCTATCTATCTATCTATCTATCTATTTCTTTCACTGTATAATCATGAAGAAGTCAGGGTTGTAGTTATCAGAGGATGATTCTCCCGAGGAGATGCTTCCCTGAAAACTACAAACTTAGCCTCTTCTTATCCAGAGTAAACCATTGTCTATCTTATAAATCCTCACAATATGCAAGTCTTGCTACCTCCTTTACAGGAATCTAACTCAGTAACCTTCTTCGTTGAGCGGAATGGCGGCCTTGTATTTGGTGAACTAAAGTAAAAAGAACAAAAAAAAAAAAAACAAAAAAACAAAAAAAAAACAAGGTAAACGATTCAGAAATTGTATGACGGCTGAGGTAGTTTCGTATCTGATTTTGGTGTTGGGGTTCATAATCAGATAAAAGCCGGTATTTCGAAGGGTGAATTGCAAGGTCGGCAGAAACAACGCATTCTGCGGAAGTTCACACTAGACCCTTCTTACTCTTGTAGAATTCGTTATTCTTTTGCTGTTTTCGATTTCTTTACTGTTCTTTGAATTCTTTTTCATTCTTTTTGGTTTATTTATTCTCTTCCCATATTTCTTTGTTTCTGTTTTTTTTCTTTAATATTCTTATTCTTTCTTTCTTTCTTTTCTTTCTTTCTTCTTTCATCATTATTTTTCCGTTTTTTTTTTTTTCCCCACCGTTTTTTTTCTGGATGCCCGTGTGATGTAATGGATAGTGTCTTGGAATAAGAAATTGGAGAGCCGATTTCGAATTTCAGTCGGGTTTGTAACATTCCCTTACATCCGAATATCTTTAGGAAAAGTATGAATCTATTGATTACCCAGCCATGGAATAAATAGTAGGACTTGATCTAGAAAGAAGTCTTTGTTATTTTAAAAGGAAATTGATAATGCAATATTCACTCGGAAAAAATGAATATTCCTACAATTTAAAAAAATATAATTCGGACTTAAATAACCTACAAAGGGTTGATAATCTGTAAAAAAAAGAAGCCATCTCAGTCAGAGTTTCTTTTTCTTCGTTTCTTTTTGTATTCGTCGCCATTTGTACTTGTATTTTTCTTTTTCTCCTTTTTTAACTCATTCTTTATTTTCTCTTTTGTTCTTTTCCCTATATTTCTGCTACGACCATTGTATTTCTTCCTTTCTGTTATTTTCTATATTTTTCTGTTTTTTTTCTCTATTTCTTTCTTTCTTTTTATCTTTCTTTCTTAGTTGCTTTCCGCAGCTTTTTACCGTCTCTCAAAATAGTTTTCAAAACATTTTCGAATCCATAGAAAATCTGTTCCTACATTTGTTTAGTTCGTTCATTTCTGTGTCTCCTACTTTAATTTTTTTTTTTTCATTCTAGAATTCACTGAATGAACTACATCACTTTTTAAATGCATTAATCAATTATTTATTTTCTTTAAGCTTTTTGGATATTTTTATCGACCTCTTTGTTCATACTTCCACTTTCCCTTTTCTTTGTTTAATCCTTTTCGTTTTTTTTTCTTTCTTTCAATTGCTACTACCTCTATCTATCTATCTTTCTTTCTTTCTTTCTTTCTTTCTTTCTTTCTTTCTTTCTTTCTTTCTTTCTTTCTTTCTTCTCCCATCCAGCCATTTCTCTGCCCACTTCGTTTAAAATCGGCAATAGTAGGTCGCATTTATGCGCCCCCTCCCCCACATCTCGTCACATGTTGCCGGCGCTGAGTCGGCGAAGGAAAGGGTAGCAGTATAGGTTACTGATGGATCGATATGTCATTCGATTAACCAGACAGGGCAGGCATGCGTCTCTGGCCTTTTTGGATCGATACCCCCGATCGATTGAACGTAACCCTAATCTGATTTCCAGTAGAAGAGTACTTGCAAACACTGTGTCTATTTCTGTCCTCACGAGCATATGATAATGCTTTCATTGCGCAAGTTACTCAATCTGTTTTTCCCTCCCCTTCCTTATATATATATATATATATATATATATATATATATATATATATATATATATATGCAAGCGCATGTCTGTGATTGTGTGTGTGCGTGTGTGTGTGTGGATAGCATCATGTCATTGTATACTTTAAGGGATTCTTTTCTTTCTTTTACATAAGATATAAATATTAGACTTTGCAAATGGGACTTATTACAAGTCTAATGTTCTCAATAAAAGCCTTGCGCTTTCATATATATTTTCGTCTGAAGACGACAAATGTTGCTCTTTTTTTAATTCAGGAAACACAGAATGTGTTCAGTGAAGTACAAAATTATAGGTAATCTTTGCATTCACAGTAGTGAATAATTAGGAAGCCAGGTTGAATAAATACACTGTCCTGTGGATAAATTTGCTCCCATCTGCATTTTATCAGATAATTATAGGAGAAAAATTTATAGGAAAAATTCTTGCCGGCAAAGAAGTTGCTTCACTTTTTCTGTCTCTATATGTGTGTCTTTGCCTCTGTTTCTCTCTCCCTCACCCCCTCTCTCTCTTTATTGTTTATTCTGACATTTTTAGGCATTTAAAACAACATGCCTGGCCGTGTACACAATTCCGGAAAATCCTTGTTGAAAACACAACTATACTTAAACATGAAAACAATAAACAAAAACTTAAAATTCTTAAAGCTATATACATAAAACAGTTGAAACCTAACCTGAACAAAATAAACTACGAAATCGCCACAAATATACTTAAATGCCTAGATTTGATAACAGAAGACATTGGTTTATACCAACGGCTTCCCATAATTAACTCGTTTTCACTCTCACGTGGTCATGTGTGATGTCATGAGCCGCGGTGCGATTTTCGCTTCCAGTGGCTCGTATGCACGAGTTTTTCGTTGCTTGAAAATCTTCCATGCAAACAAAACTGACTACCATTGCTGCTATGTCCGTGTATTGTTTAGTTTATTGTAATGTATTTGTTATCTCTGATGATGGCTTATGTAAGCCGAAAGCTTAGATTAAAAAGATATGTATCAATATGGTGATTTTCTTTCGTCTTTCAATGATAATGTTATTAAGCTTATCAGACGATATGAAAAGAATTTACATAAAATAAATAGACAAAACTGACTGACACGAATGTTAACTAGCATGCTAGCATGCAAAAAAGAAAAAAATCGATAGCTGCATTCGTCACAAGTGGGAAAAATTTAAATCTGCATGGCACTTTACTTCAATTGGCTCATTCGCTTGCTTAAACTCAACGTTGATTCTGATTCCGTAGAACTGGGTTAGGTGTGAAAATTATTTGTTCCTAACATTCTTTTTTCATTCGGTTTTTCCAGTTACGAGTCATTTTTTAAAGCTGATCGTTTTGTGTTCATTTTGTTTAGTTCGTTTTTCGTAACAGATTTAATGTTTAGTATAGAGCTTAGAAAGAATTTGCAGCGTGAGATAGGCAAGAAGTAAGGCATGTAGCAACATCAGCACGGAAAGGGCACTCCTTTAAAGGCAAGGAAGGGCAAAAATATTTTAATTCAAGTGATAGCGTTTGCTGTATGAGTCGTACGTTTCTTGTTTGAAGCACGGCCAACGCCGGGCCATGCTGCTAGTAACTCATATTTATTTGTATCTCACTCCTTAAAACCGTTATTTAACTTCTCTCTTTAAAACTTCTTTCTTTTAAATTTTATTAAGGTTAAGGCCTTTCCTGTTCTTCTTTCTTCTGTTACACCCTCTCTCTAGAGCTTTCAAACATTTCCCTCTCACCCTTGTTTCTCACTCCCATACATACACTGTCAGTGATTTTTTTAAAACCGGAGATACTGATAAATTGGATCGTGATTACGATTTCAATGTAATAAATTATAAACATAAAATATTAATATTTGGGCCTTTTCTATTATATTTTTGCTCTGTCTTGTACATAGAGCTCCACCTGGGTTTTATCCTCTTGAATATATATATATATATATATATATATATATATATATATATAATGATCACTATTATTAAATATCTATCTATCTATCTATCTATCTATCTATCTATCTATCTGTGTGTGTGTGTGTGGTGTGTTTCTTTGAATATAACGGTATATTTTGTAAGAATTTTCTTCAGTTTTTCTAGTTTCGTTTTTTGAAAGCTAAGTGTTAAAACGGAATATCGGAAGTTGCATTCTAAATGTTAAGCAAAGTATCAAGAAACAGGAAAAGTTAGAAACATAGAAAGTCGTGCTAAACTGCTATATAATACCAACCTTACTATATGGCGGTGGCTGTTGGACAATGTCCTCTGAGATGAAGGGGTGTGTTTCTACAGTAGGATGATGAGAATACATTTGCCGTAGCATGTAGTCAATGAGGGAGGCCTAAAGAAAATGGATTTTTTTTTTTTTAAATCTTCTGGATCCGTAATGTGGCTTTCCGTTAGGTTTAGAGAATTTAAAACTGAGAGGATACATTGAAAACCAGACGGGCAAAGAGAAACTAACCAAACAATCCTGTATAAATGGATATCAGTTCATGGATTGGAATGAACAATAAAAATGTATTATTTCTAAAAGCTACAAAGTACAAGAAGTTGTGGAGAACCATTTCCTCTTGCGTCCTGAAAGGACATGGCACATAAACCAAGAACTGTATAGAGGAGTTGTCCCTAATGTTCATTGTCCTGAGCGCTTTTTATTTTTGTGGTAACGAAGATTGTCCGTATATTTGTGGTGTTTGATTTTTATACTGTACTGTCTGGGACTAGTTTGTTTTTGTCCAGTTTCCAAACAAATACGTGATGCATAAATTAAAAACCTCCCTTGAAAATGGTTACAGAATTATAGGCAATTCCCCTACAAACTTATTATTCAAAAGAGGAAAATTGTAAAGGCATTAGAAAAAAAAAAAAAAAATTAATAACAAAACTTACAATATATTTCTCGTCCGTCATATTAAACGAAGTATGCATAAAAGATATACTGTTGCCTAAATTAAACGATTATATTGAATCAACTGCTACATCTGCTGCTTGGAAAGTTGGTTCACTCTGTCGAGCTAGACAATTTTTTCACCCCAGAATCTTGCATGGTTATACACCTGTTATTCTTCTCTACATTGAATATTTCTGCCACATCTGGTCTGGTGTAACTGCTATGTATATTGGGATTGTGGATAAATCCAAATAAGATCCTGCAATATCGTCGGTCCTGATTTGTCATATCGGTTTCAATCGCTTTTATTATTTTGGTGACAAAGAAAAAAGTTCTGAGCTGTTATGTGACATCTGTACTCCTTTACACAGCGAATGTTGGCCAATCTCCTCAAAGATGAAGAAGAGACTCGAGGCAAAAGCTAGGCAGAGTATTACGAGACAGGAGGATTTCTTTGGTAACAAAGAAAAGAATGCTGAGCTGATACGTGATAAATGTCCTCCTTAACGGCAGCAGATGATGGACTGTCTCCTCAAAGATGACGAAGAGACTCGAGGCAGCGGATGTATGGTTCTACAGAAGGATGCGAAGAATATCATGGACCGAGCGTGTGAGCAACGATGAGGTCTTGAAGAGGATGCAAAGAAGGAGGAGGCTTATACTTAACATCAGAAAGAGTCAGCTGAAGTTTCTGGGACACATAATGAGGAAGGAGGGCCTGGAGAATCTGATACTCACAGGTTGAAAGAGAGACAAAGGAAAACAACACATGACATACCTAGCGGCCTTATGCAAGTGGATGACAGAACGTGGTCTGGGGTGGTGAGGCGGCAGTGGGAGTAAACTTGTTGAGAGCTGCAAGGGATAGACGGAAGAGGAGAGCTATGATCGCCTACGTCCTGAAAGGAAATGGCACATAGAAAGAAAAAAGAACCTATTTTCCCTGTGACTTTTCTATACGTATTTTCATGGTAACTGTTTTGTTAAGCTTTGCTACCACGATTTTACGAATTTAAGCGCAGTACTACATTGGCAGTTAGGTCTCACCATTTTACCGCTGAAATTACTAAATGCGACCGTATGTTCTTTTCTAATAGTTTCTTCTTTGGCACTTCTTGCTTGTGGAACTCTCTTCCGACTTCTTGCTTTCCTGTCAAATCTGATCTTCAAAAATTTAAATGCAACGTCAATCGTTATCTTATGTCTCCTTGAGCCGTGGTCTGTTATTGGCTCCATCGTTTCTTTAACCTTTGGAAATTGGAAAAATAATCGGCATGTCCTTTAAAAATTCTGGATGACTCTGACGCAAGCCTAATAAACGCTTTTTGAAGATTTTATCTCCTATATCTGTAGCATGTTTTAAGAGGAGATCTGTCTCGGTAAAGATATGAAATATTACGCGTTGTTGTACCGAGTAAGTTTAGAAGTTGTGTATCCTAACTGAAATATCAAAACTATGTGGCTATCTTTAAATAGTATTTATACAAGAAAAACGTTATTAAAAACGATAGATATTCTTTGTTTATCAGTCGTCTTACTTATTATAAAACGCAGATTGTTGTGTGTGTGTGTGTGTGTGTGTGTGTGTGTGTGTGTGTGTGTGTGTGTGTCTGTACGTTTATATATTGGATCGGATTTCCTACATTTTTATCCCGATTTCAACAAAACTTCACAGGACTACGTAAAATTAGCTTGCGGTGGTTCTGACATCGCCACAAATTGGAAAAACACAATTGTTTTTGCACAAAATCAATTTGAAACACGATTAAGAGGCATCACTGTCGCCAGAATGAAAGGGGGACAACTCATATCGAGTTATACTTATTAATATCGAGTTATACTTATTATAAAACCCAGGTTGGTTGTTTGTGTGTGTTCGTTTATATATGAGATCGGATTTCCTAATTTTTCAACCGATTTCAACAAAACTTCACTTTTGGGGGGGCAGGTAGTGTTTCTTATTGTCTTGCACAATTTTTTCTTTATTTTACATTCAGAATGCTTTAAAAATTCCATTCCAATTGTTTATAATAAAATTCTATTCAATCAGTAGACTCATAACGATTGAAAACAATGTTTTTGTTTGAGTTTGGGTTTGATCAATTCGTAAAAAAAAAAAAACTAATTAAGACATGCGTGTCCGTCAACCTTAAACAATAATCTTTGTCAATTTTATTTTTCAGTCTTTATGATGGTCTATACTTGATCTATCTCTTACTCTTACATCCCCGGGCAACGCCGGGCTCTACTGCTAGTCTTTTCTAAATTGCAGATGTAAAAAGAAAATCAAGCCATGCTTTCGACTCATATGCGCTATCTTCAGGGTTGTGAGAAAAATAAACGAGAAGAAAATAAAATTCATTCAGTTATGTTCCATGCGTGATACACGCTTAGGCGATCATGTATGACGAAGAAGATATTTTTTCCGCAGTAGGTTGCCATTTCTTTCTGCGGTAGACCAGTTGCCATCCAAGGCGATAGAATCCGGTCTGTCCTATTTACCCATAGCTGGCGGGGTAGTAGAAGAGGATTGATACCTTTCCCAAGGTTATTAGCAGGTAAGTGAACGGAATGGATTCGACTGGAATTCGAACTCGGCTCTTCGATTACTCAATCCGGGCCGCTACCCATTACTCCACCGTGCCTTAGAAGTGTTTGAAGTCGTTCATTTTTCAGAAGTGTACACAGCCTTGACTTCGGTTATTTATTTGCATTTCTTTTTACATAAATTACGCCTGAGGGTGATGCATCTTCATCTATACATAGAGACGGCCTGTGATAGAAAAATTATGAGCAAATGAGTCCATGTACTAATAACTGTGTTACCCAACCAATGTAGCTCTAATGTCATCGCTAAAAATGGTTAAGTAGTTAATTTTTATGTACTTCCCGTTGTAATCTTTACTAAAAGGTGGTCATTATTTTCTCTATATTTTACCCATTATTCTAATTCTATTGCACATATTCCCTCTATTTTAACCCGCCACACCCTCTTTATCAAATAGATTCTTGCTGGGCAATTCACTTTTCTCGATTATCACTGTCTTAATTCTCCGTGAATTTTTCCCCTTGACGTAACTATTGCCAGGTTATTATGGTTATAGAGCCAAGGTTTTTCATGGTTGTTTTCATTTATCTGAGAACTTTGTTTAACTTTTTCGTAAAACAAATATCAATCAATAGCATTACAATATCTTATTTCTCATGTGAAGTCGTATCTTTCTTAGGATAATCTGCAATACCTGAAATAAAAATCAATAATTATATTATGCATATTGTATATTCATCATATGAATAACCGTCGACATCATTACATATATTTACGCGGGAAAATGTATGAATCCAGCTCTTCTCCCCCAGCTATGGTTAAATAATAATAATAATAATCTGCGGAAAAATATGATGAAACTGTCGACCATATTATCTCAGGATGTTCGGAATTGCAAAAAATGAATATACCCACAGACATAAGGTAGCAATATATGTGCACTGGAAGATATGCAAGAAGCATAAAATCGAAACAACTGACAGATGGTATGAGCACCAACCAGACACTGTTACCCCAAAATAACGATGTAACTATCCTCTGGGACATGCCAATTCAAACTGACAGAGAAATAAAGCCATCAGACCTGATATTATCATAAAAGACAAGAAATTCAGGAAGTGTAGCAGTACCATCTGAGAAAAACACCCATAAAATATTATCGAGAAATTGTCCAAATACAAGGACCTGGAGATCGAGATTAACAGGATGTGTGGAATGAAGACTGAGACTCTACCAATAGTAATAGTTGCTCTGGACCTCGTGAGAAAAGGAATGGACAATTTTACTAACAGTGTTCCAGGTAACATCAATATACAAGTTGCCCCGAAGTTTGTCCTACGAGGAAGATTCCATATTCTAAAAAAAGTGCTATTAATTAAATGACCGTTGTTCTATAAGGCCTAAGGACCATAGTTTGAACCTGGCTCTACAGGATACAAATCAGAAAATATACACTAATGATATTAATAATAAGGGTTAAATAATAAGACTTGTATCTGGAAAAAACATTAAAAATTTGTTCATGTAATATTCAGTAACCAAACAATGACGAAAAAGTCTTAACCAGGTATTCATTTAATATTCAATTCTAAGAATCTCTAGATTTAATCGGTAAATTTCAAAAAGTTGTCCATACTTTTCAAGTGTCAAGTTCTGTGTCAATGAAAACATATTATGAATGACGTAACGAAAAAACACGTCTAGATAACTTCTTTTAGGCAACCTGTACAATTATTATATCAATATACAGTGGCCCAAGAAAAGTTTTTAGCCATGAGAAATAAGCTACATCCAGTTTCAAAATTTAATTACGTAATTCCAATTATGTATATATTGTGCATCAAACTGCGATTTGTGTTATCGTTGAAACTTGAAAAGTATTAAATTGCACTAATCGAGGAACCATCACCTCGAGTGTCAGATCCAGGAAGTAGCGGTCCGTGGAAAGAAGAATCTACTCGATTGGAAGTTACATCTCACCAGTGGAATACGAAAGAAATGAGAATAGTTCGCCATAATGTGAATGGCGTAACGAATCCTAGCCGTGAATGTGAGAGCTAGTGGAACTAAAGAATGTAGCTCGTCTCAGCACTTTCAATGCGAATCCTTTTTTTTCTAATAAAAATATATATATTGGTTGCGGATGTGACTACATAGGCAGAACGTCTCAGCGTCTGGATTTTAGAATTAAACAACATTTACCCACCAGAATTTTAATGCCGGCCGCTAACAAAAGCCAACTAGTGAATACATCCGGGTCATCTATAGCGGAACACGCTATAACTAGCAGGAAATGTGTTGCTGGTTTGAGTGTTGGCTGTTTTTCCATTCTGGCGAAGTCACACTCTGCATATCATTTGAAAGTTCTTGAGTCCATTTACATCAAGTCCCGCAGGCCGTTTCTCTGTAAGCAGAGAGATTGCTTGTTGGGCTTGAATGATTGGGCTCTAGTTTTTTTTCATTTTTCCCTCATTGAATGTTTTTTTGTTTTTAAGTTTATGATTAAATATTCCCAGTGTATCAAACTTGAGGAGTACTGGGACGAAACCGGTTGTTTGTTTTAGTTCTTAGTTTTCATAATTATGTCCTTTACATTCCGCTTATTCCTTGCCATAATAAAATTTTGTACCTGCAAGAATCTTTTCAAATATATCTATATATATATATCTATATATATATATATATATATATATATATATATATATATATATGTAAAGCCTTTAAATCCCTTGAGGAACATAGGGCCGTAAGTTATCGTTGTAGTTTCTATAATAAGCCAGTTTTTAAGTGAGTAGTTTGTTAGTCTACTGCACAACCCCCATCCTGGAGAGCGAAGGTGTGTCTTTCGTCTGGCTCCTAATCCACAGACCTGTTGAGCTTGGTTCGGCCTGCTAAGGGCCGAAGCCCCCGCCTGCATAGTTCTGGGTGTCGTCGAAGCACGGAAGCCGTCTTACCACGTCAAAGCGACATACTATCAGGACGGAAAAGTCTTAACCAAGTGTTCATTAAATGTTCAATTCTAAAAATCTCCAGATTTGATCGGAAATTTCAGAAAGTTGTCCATACTTTTCAAGTGTCAAGTTCTGTCAAGGAAAAAAATATGGCATAAAGAAAAAACAAGTCTAGATAATTTCTTTTAGACAACCCGTACAATTATTATAACAATATACTGTGACCTAAGAAACGTTTTTAGCCAGGAGAAATAAGCTACATCCAATTTCAAAATTTAATTATGTAATCCCTATTCAATATAAATAAACAGTATTTGGAACTAGTATAGAGTAGGTCCTCCATTTGCTAGTTTCAGTGCTTGTATTCGATTCTTCATGATTTTGATCAAGTTATCAACAATCGTCTGAGCCATATTTTGCCACTCCTTTAGCAATGTTTCTTTAAGGGTTGCCACTGATGTGATTTTGGTTGCACGCTCTCAAAGTTTTGGACAAGGTGTTCCCAAACATGCTGCATTGAAATCATGTCAGGACTTTGGGCTACACATGGCAGTGATTTGATTCCTTACGATTCATTGCCTTTGCTACTTTACTTGTATTTACAAGGCGGTCGATCTTCTTCAAAAAGGTAGACATTCTTGTCAATTTGATTGGTTTCAAATATTGGGAGTAGTCTTTACTCTAATATGTGACAGTATTTTGGACCATTCAAACTATCATCAAAAAGAATCAGCTCAGATTTCCCTCCAAACTAGACAGCGCCCCACACCATTACTCCAATTCCTCCATGTTTCACGGTCGCCTGCGGACATTCAGTGTTCCAAGTCTCATTCTGATTTCTCCAATCATAAACCTGTCTCGAATTCGAATATTGGCAGAATTTAGTTTCATCTGATAAAAATTAGACTGCCAAAATTCATAATCTTTGCTCTCGAATTCTCTCGCCCAGTCCATACGAAGGTTCCTGTTAACCTCTGAAATCAAGGGCTTCTTTCTTGCAACTCTTCTTTGATAGCCTAGCTTTTTTAGAGTCTTTCTCACCGCATATGACTATATTTCCATACTGTTGGTGACATCTTTGACACTCTGACAACAGTTTCTGATGACTTCCCTCTTCAGCACCCTTTTCATTCACTCAGACACGATGCTTGGTCTTCCTGAACGCTGTTCCACACGACAATGTCCTTCCTCATTAAATTTCTTGACAATATTATTAACCGTTTGGTGATTAGCCTGAAAAGAACTTAGCAATTTCTCTATTTGACTTGACACACTGATGACATCCTATTATTTGACCTCGTTGAAAATCACGAATTTCCTTACTTCCGCGAATTTTAATTGCAAAATATAAGTCACCTATCAGTCCTAGATGAGAGTAGCTTGATACTAACATGGTATTGTCGGAAAAAAAGAGACGTTATTACACAAGTCAAAATTGCTGTAAATAAAGGTGGCTAAAAACTTATATCCCACTATAGAGAATCAACTTTTGAATTCAAAGTTGTTTTTCTGCTAGACCAGTTACCACCCAAGTCTATAGAACCCAGTCTGTTCCTTTATTTACCAATAGCTGGGGGCGAGGGGAGAAGAAGAGGATACATACCTTTCCCAAAGGTATGTACATAAGTGAATGTAATGGAATCCACTGGAATTCGAACTCGGCTCTCCGATTTCTCAATACATTACTACATCATGTCTCCACGTCTTAATCTTTTGATTTCTCTCACATTTTTTGGTATTTGTCATTACATTACTCATATAATTATATGTCTGCCCTTTCTTGATTAAGACGTCTCCGATTCAAGGCTCCCATTTTTGGTTGTCTTTATTGCTGACGATCATATACTCATCCTTCTTTTTATGTGCCGTGTCCATTCAGGACGTAAGCGATCATGGCTCTCCACTTCCCCCTATCCCTTATCTCAATAATTTTGTCTCTTTGCTACTTTACCCAGGCCCTGTTCTATCATCCAATCCCTTATGCGCGCGTTTCATTCTCTTGTCTCTCTTTCCCTCTATTCGACCTTTGAGTATCAGATTCTCCAAGCCGTCCTTTCTCATTATGTGTCCCAGAAATTTCCGCTGCCTCTTCCAGGTGTTAATTATAAGCTTCCTCCCTGTTTGCATCCTCTCATCGTTGCTCGCACGCTCGGTCCATGATATACTTAGCATCCTTCTGTAGAACCATATCTCCGCCGCCTCGATTCTCTTCTTCATCTCTGAGGAGACCGTCCAACATTCGCTGCCGTGAAGGAGGACATTTGTCACGTAGTAGCTCAGGACTCTTTTATTTGTTAGCAAATAAATTCTCTCGTCTCGTAATATTCTGTCTAGATTTTGGAATGCGTCTTTGGACATCTCAATACGTCTTCGGATGTCAGCGTTGCACTTGCCGACCTCTGTCAAAAACTTCCCAGGTATTTAAATTTCCGCAGATCTTTCTTCAAGCTTCCTTTACTACCTTTAGTTGGAGTTATTGCAATTTTACTTACTCCCCTGCCATGAGTATACTGTGATATACGTATCATATGTTCTTTTGACAAGTGTATTTTTGAAAGAAACGTGATGGACTAAAGAGGACATTTGATTAGTAAGCAACAATCAATTAAGAATTAAACATACTGCGTCTATCTATTTTAACAGATCCGCATGAGTTCTAGAACACATAGTTCAAAAGTCTTCTAGGGAAATACGATGACGCTCGATTGGTTGTTGCGGAGGAATTGGGTATGACATCCAACTACTTGGGGATTAAACTCTTTTCTATCTCCGGTAAGTCTCGAACTAAATATTATATATATATATATATATATATATATATATATATATATATATATATATATATATATATATATCAAGTGTAAATGGATATAATCTGACAGAATGAAAATTTTTGAAAAAAACAAACAAAATAAATGTAGTTAAATGAATTTAACTACATTTTGATTTTGTTTTTTTTCAAAATTTCTTCATATATATATATATATATATATATAGGCATTCACAGACAAAGTGTTTCGTGTTTCGCAGCTCTTCAGTGTGGCTAGATGCCCGTTTGCTTCAAAGCGAGATCAACACCCGACCGATCAGTCAGATATCCTACTCCTTGACTATCGTCGCACGCCAGAGAGGAAAAAGAAAATTTTAACGTTTTACTATGCGAAATAAATATATATATATATATATATATATATATATATATATATATATAGTTAAATTCCCAGATGAATTCTGTGGACAAGACAGATTGGTATCAAATGACAATTAGAAAAAAATCTTACATTTTGCCGACGCGTTTCGTCTTCCGACTTTTTCAAGGCAAAAATGAAATCGAAATGTTTTTGTTGTTATAGTTACATTAAAAAAACAAATTTAAAAAGATAGACGCTTCTGTCTAAGCCTTTTTTCTGGTTAATGTATATATATATAAATA
>CAHIKZ030004529.1:802500-837500 GCA_903632075.3 Acanthosepion pharaonis
TATATATATATATATATATATATATATAATAATAAAAAGAAAGAACAGTAAGATATAAAATCCGGTGTTCTTATAGATATTTTTATTTTTACAAAATAGTGCTCAATGTAAATTTACAGAGCATTAATATTATAAATTAATTGATTTAAAATATGGTTTTTTTCGCTACACAGTTCCAACAATGTTTCAAAAAGAAGCTAAAAACCCCGAATTTAATTTTGCAATTAAATTAAAAAAGTTCATTTCATCTTCAAGCGAATTTTCGCTTGAAGATGAAATGGAACTAATCCAGATTAATTTATGTAATTTATGGTTTGTAATATCATTTATATTTAAAATAAAAAAATGATTACTCACAACTTTAAAATATATATTACTTTATATATATATATATATATGTATATATATATATATATATATATATATATATATATAAATCTTGTCTATTTTAAATGCCAAATATCACTTTTGAAATTAAAAATCCTGTAATCAAATTATAATAAATACCATATTTTTAAATTGAAATTACGTAATGGTCAGTCTATACTCAGCACATGAAGATTGCATGTGTATGAGACTCAGAGCTGTACAATCGGTGAGGATTATGTGTTATTAATATATATATATATATATATATATATATATATATATATATATATATATATATATATATATTTGTGTGTGCGTGTGTCTGTGTGTGTGCGAGTTTCACTCTCTTCATATCTATCTCTCGTACCCTTTCCCGTCAATATGCGATTCCACATCTCATCGATATAATACACGAAAATAAGTAATATATATATATATATATATATATATATATATATATATATAGTTAATTTTCCGCTATTTTGCCAGAGCAAATCTTTAAGTCTATCACGCTGTTTTCTGCATACGCGAGCTCGTGTTTGGTACAATTTTTATCACATGATCTAAATTTGAGCTTGATCACGCCAGGTCTCTTGCCGCTGTTACATTATAAACATGGCCGCTCCGCTAGCAGTGTGCATCATTAGGAACGAATAGCAGTTATTCGAATCTGTAGAGAATATGCAACCTCATCCCTGATAACTCACCGGTTCACCATTACCATCTCTCGAGCTTGCTTAATCTTCACCTCCATTATGGAATTGACGGGCGTTCTTACGCTTGTACGGCCACTTTTAAATATCTCGATCCAAACATACATAAATCTACGGGATATTGCACTGTCATCGTAACGTTTTAAAAGCATCCGATGAATTTCAACCCTTGACACACGTTCCAACCAGAGGAATCGAATCACCGCTCTTTGTTCCTCTTTTGGTGCACACTGCTAGCGGGGAGGCCATGTTTACACTGTTACAGCAGAAAGAAAACAGGTGTGAACAAGCTCAAATTCCGATCACGTGACCATAATATCTACTATAAACAGGTAATAACAAACCTAACGATATTTATGTCGAACGTGCGGGAAACTTTTTGCATACCCTCGTATATACATATGTATAATTCACAATAATTTACACACATCGCTGTAGGAACAGAAAAAATGGTAACGATAGGCATGTGAAAATTTCAGCCATGTAAGCACCGTGAATTAAAAAGGAGGCTTATCGAGAAATGAAAATGAGTAACACACCCTGTTACTTCGAGATAAAATCACCTCAACGGGTATGATGATAAACTATATCCGCGTCCTTGATAATCCTTCATCCGACAGCAAGTCCTCTAATCCGGAGGATTTGAGGAGCGTAGAACAACCTTTTGATTGCTGGTGTTCCCAGGTGCACCCTGATCCGGGGTGGTACCACCTGTTAGGGTCCTAGTTATGGGCAAATAGGTAACCCCCAAACTGGGGTCAAAACACAATAAAAGTGTAAAAAATAGATTTTAATACCAGAAATACTTTGTAGAAATTATTACCAGCAATAAACTTTAGAAAAAAAAAATATTACTAGCTATACGTCATTGAAAAAAATATTACAAGCTATAAGTCATTGAAAAAAATATTACAAGCTATACGTCATTGAAAAAAAAATATTATCAGCTATACATTATTGAAAAGAAATATTACCAGCTATACATTTTTGAAAAAAAAATATTACCAGCTATACGTCATTGAAAAAAAAGTATATTACCAGCTATACGTCATTGAAAAAAATATTACAAATTATACCTTATTGAAAAAAATTATTACCAGCTATACTTTTTTTGAAAAAAAATTACCAACGATACATTTCTGAAAGAAAAAATTACTAGGGAAAAAATACCGAAGAAAAAAAAAATTACTAAAAATAGATTTTTGAAAGAAAAATATTAGTATCTCTCTATATTTCAGAGATGAGGTATTATGTACACTATATTCATTATTCGGACTATTGTCCTCATCTTTGTCACCATGTTTATCAAAACGTTTCAGCCGTTGTACGATTCGGCCTTCTTTAGATGGCTGGAATGTCGAACTGAACCCTTTATTGGGGTAGACTGTTCTAGTTCCACGTGCCATGTCTAATGGATGTCAGTTATCAGTTATCTCCCTTTAATTTCCCTCTCTGAGTTCTCCACTGCCTTAACCAGGTATTGAGGGCACATGGCACAGTGGATAAAGACGTTGGTTAGGTCCAGTGACAGGATCCAAAGAGTGCGAGTTCAATACCCGGTTAAAGCAGTGGAGAACTTGGAGAGGGGAATTAACAGGAGATAACAGATAACTGACATCCATTAAAAAAACATGGCACGTAGAACTAGAACAGTCTAATCAGTGAGCGAAATAAAGGGTTCAGTTCGACATTCCAGCCACCTGAAGAAGGCCGAAGCGTACAAGGGCCGAAACGTTGTAATAAATATGGCGACAAAGATGAGGACAATAGTCAGAATAATGTACATATAGTAGAGGTTTCTCCCTTGTTTCTTGTTTAGAATTAGGTTTCCATTTCCTTCTAATGTCTACTTCAACACTATACTTCTAAGTTCGCCTATTATCCGATTCACCCTCCTCCCCTGTCTTTTAAACAGGGGTAGTGTTTTATCCCTTGTTTCCTGCTTAGGAATGGGTTGCTGGTTCCTTCTAAAGTCTACTTCAGCTCTATATTCCTAACGTGTGTTCTTTCCTAGGTTAATATAAATCCAGACAATAACTTTCTAATTTGAGTTGCTCTTGGGGCTTGTATAAGTTAAATATTAATAAAAAAATAAGAAAAAGAAGAAAAGAGCCTTTTACTGAGAAAATATAAGTGTGAATAAGTAATGATACAAAGTGATCCAAGAAATCCAGAAAGAAATTAGCTTGTTCCCAATTACCCGACGTTGAATTATTCCCAATCTAAAGTTAATTTTGTTACAAGGCCAAAAGTAACCTGTGAGATTCCAACATGCCACTGATTCTCTAATGCTAAAATATACAGATATATAATTATCGGGTATATTGCTCGGATTCTAACGTCTTCCAGCTTTCTGTTTCTTGAAAATCAGTTTGGCAGAGCGCACAATTTCTACAGATAACCCGTAGAAGAGCATCGCTTTCATCCAAGGCATAGCGCATTGATACAGGGAGGACGTGAATATCTCTACGTAAAACGACCCATCATTTTATAATTATGCAAAATTAGTATTAGATCTCCAACATCTGTCTATATTTCTGAGATGAGGTCTTGTAATTGCATACATTATTTAGGTGGTCCGGACTGTTGTCCAAATCTTTACCGTCATATTCACGACATTTCGGCTGTTCTACCCTCCGTTCTTCTTCAGATGATATACGTTGGAATTGATTTAGTCCACTGGGGTAGATTGTTCTAGTTCCACGTGTCATGTCTCTACGGCATATCTCAATTTCAGTCATTTCCCTATAACTCAACTCTCCAATGATTTGTTCATCTCAGTCGTTATTGAACACACAACTCTTTGGGTCAAGTCTCTGGATTACTTCAGCTAACGCTTTTATCCACAGGGCCATGTGTCCTCAAAGTATGAAGAAAGGCCGGAGCGTGAAACGGCTGAAACGGCGTGAATATGATAATAAAGATGGGGACAATTGCCCGCAAAATGTAAATAGTATTAGATCAATGCAAAAGTTTCTGCACGCTTAGAAAATTAGAAACAAAATTTTACATACAAATAATAACATTTATTCGTCAGTTCGAAGGTGTCAAATCAGGAGAATACGGTCTGTGCTGGAGGCTTTGTCATTTCAGATCTTTAAGCTTCCCCGAGGTCTGTTTTGCAACATGCTGTCTTGCATTGTCGTAGTGAAAACTGTCACCGTTTTTCTTGAGCCTAAGTCTCTTCAGATGGTGAAAGGCAGTTGAGATATTAGTTTTCTTACCGATAGAAAACGTTTCCATCAAAAATTTAGGTTTATTCTTCGGGATGGCAAGTAAAGCGTCTTCATAGATCTCGGAGGTTCACTCGGAGCGTTGTTGATCTTTTAGGTTAAAATCACCCTGGAGAAATCTGTCAAATCATTTTTGACCGTCCAAAGTGCATGAGAACGATCCAAATAAATTTTCTGAATGTTTTCTTTTGTCCTCATCCCGACTCTTACTTCTTACTGAAATTCATAAATCATAACGTGTCATTTGTCATCCTTCGTCTTTCAGGCATTCATTTGTGGACAAAACGCCAACATTCGGCGCCAAAACAAAAGTCAGTGTCAAGCTGCAGCCATTTTGTATTAACAATGAAAATCGGGCACGAAATTTTGCAATCATCTGATAAATATCTAATCTAGTTACCTCATAGTTATCTAGTAATCTAAATTTAAAATATACCTTCAAAACGTTGAAAACCGCGGCGATATCTTTTTGCTTATTACCTATGAAATACCACGACTTCTCGATTGGTTCTTTGTTGCCTTATCCACGTCTTTGAATTCAGAAAAAAAAATCTTCTCCTCGAACGGCTATCACCCAAGCCTATATTACTCAGTTTACTATTTAACCACGTTATTTCAAAAAAGGAGAATTGAAAAAAAAAATGTTCTTTCAGGCCGTCAGCGAGCATGATTCCTTTATCGGTCGGTGCTGGAAGGTTTCCCATTTCAACTCTTTAAGATTCCTCAAAGTCTATTTTGCAAAATACTTTCTTGCGTTGTCGTAGTGAAAAATGGCATCTTTTAGAGTCCCCAAAATCGGCCGTTTTTCTTGAACTCATGTCTCTTCAGATGATGAAAGGAAATTGAGATTTTTTGTTTTCCCACCCATAGAAAACATTTCCATCGAAAATGTTGGTTTATTCAGCGTGGTTGATCGTTTAAGTTAAAATCACCCTGAAGTAATGTTTTGTTTTTTTTGTTTTTTTTGTTTTTTTTTTTTTGTTTTTTTTTTTTTTTTTTTTTTTTTTTTCGGAGTTCCGACGCTTACACATTTCCGAAAATCATAAAGCATAACTATGGCGAAAGTGTAATTTTTCATCCTTCAACTTTAAGGCATTCATTTGTGGACAAAACGTCAACATTCAACAAAGTCTGACTCGCAAGTAAATGATGAAAGGTTTCAATCTCGAACACGCCAGAAATCGGCAGCAAAACAAACGTCAGTGTCAAAATGCGGCCATTTTGTATTAACAATAAAAATCTGGCACGGAATTTTCAATGATCTCATAAGTATGTAATCTTGTAACCTAATAGTTATCCAGTAATCTAAATTTAAAATATACCTTCAAAACGTTGAAGACCGCGGCGAAAGCCTTTTGCTTATTAGCTATGAACTTTCCACGACATTTCGACTGGTTTCTTGTCTTCTTCATGTGTCTGAATTCAGAAAAATCATTCTCCTCGAACAGCTATCACCAAGTCTAGATTACCCAGTCTACTCTACGATTTAACCATGTTATTTTAAAAGGTGAAGTGAAATAAAAGTTTTTTAGGAAGTCGACGAACATGATTTCTTTATGGATTTCTTCGAAAAGATGGTGGAGTAGTCCCCATTGCTTTGGATTCTTGATATTCATTCTTCGGGAAGAGCTGTCACCCATGGTTAGAACACCAAAATCGATTTCTAGGAGGGAGAAAACGATTGGTTTCATGCCACTGCCAACATTATCTGTCTATATTTCTGAGATGAGATAATATGTACACTATTATTCGGACTATTGTCCTCATCTTTGTCGCCATATTTATCACAACATTTCGGCCGTTGTACGCTCCGGCCTTCATCAGGTGGTTGGAATGTCGAACTGAAACCTTTATTTCGCTCACTGGGGTAGACTGTTCTAGTTCAACGTACCATATTTAATGGATGTAAGTTATCAGTTATCCCCTGTTAATTCCCCTCTCCTAGTTCTCCACTGCCTTAACCGGGTATTGAACTCACACTCTTTGGGTTCTGTCACTGGATCTAACCAACACCTTTATCTATTGTACCATGTGTCCTCAATACCCGGTTAAGGCAGTGGAGAACTAGGAGAGGGTAATTAACATGAGATAACTGATAACTGACATCCATTAAACATGGCACGTGGAACTAGAACAGTCTATCACAGTGAGCGAAATAAAGGGTTCAGTTCGACATTCCAACCATCTGAAGAAGGCCGGAGCGTACAACAGCTGAAACGTTGTAATAAATATGGCGACAAAGATGAATGGTCCGAATAATGTAAATAGTCCGAATAATGTAAATAGTGCTCTCCCAACATGATTAGGGGGGAACAGAGCGTAACAGACTAGAATTTAAATTCTTCTCGCGGATTCTATAGTTCATGCCGATAATCAATGCTTTCGCTAGTCACGAATCGCCTAATTAATTAATTAATAAATAAATATTAGTAATTAATTAGTAATAAATAGTGTTATAGACATTTATAGTAAGGTAGTCCACAACTGAAAACTGAAAGCGAAAGATGCCTTCTAAAATCTAAGCAAAGTATTAAGAAACAGAAAAAATCGTTAGAAACAAAGAAAAGAGTACTGAACTGTAAAGTAATATCATCCCTTCTGTATAGCAGTAAATCCCTGATGAAGAACCGTCTTGGGTATGACGATAAATTACATCCGCGTCCTGGGTTAGACGATAAACTACATCCAACAGCAAGACCACTGAGCAGGAGGTTTTGAGGAGCGTGGACCCATCTCTTAATTGCTGGTGTTCCCAGATCCGTCCTGACTCGGGGTGGTAAAACCTTTTAGGGTCCCATATATGTTAACCCCAAACTGGGGTCAAAACACTATGAAAGTGTAAAAATAAGTTTTAATACCAAAAATACTTTGTACCAATGTCATACCTGAACGTACCAATTCTATTATTAATAGACTCTCCCACACATAATAAGTAGTAGTAGCGGTCACCAGTTGGGCTCAGTGGTGTTGAGTGAGTCAGTCGATGTCGGACATTGAAGTATCAACCATCACAACTAGATTGCTGCGTCATTAACTTTTATTTCAAGTTCCTAACGTTTTGTACGTCGAACCTAATTTAGGACGACTTATTGAAATACAAGCCTCCACTGTGAAAACTACTCTACAACAACCAAATTATTACCAGCAATATATTTTTGAAGAAAAAATATTACCAGAAATAGATTTTTTGAAAAAAAAAATTAACAAAAATAAAAATTTTGTCGGCATTAAATAACCCATTGAGATTTGTATGCCGTAAAACAAGCCAAATCAACCCGTATGAAGAAGAGACTTGAAGCAACAGAAATATGGTTCTACAGAAGGATGCTGAGAATGCTATGGACGGATCATGAGAGCAATATTTTGAAGTTTTAGAGAAAATGGAAACAAAATGAACATTTATACTTAACTCGCCGAAGAGAGGGTTTAAATTTCTAGGGTACATAATGAGGAAAGAGGACTTGGAATATTTGATACTCACAGGACAGATTGAAGGCAAGATGGGCAAAGGAAGACAACACATAACGTTCTTGAGTAAATGGATGGCAGAACAAGTTTCACAAGTGATCACAAAAAGACAAAATGTATTTAGCAACAAATGACAAAAAATTGTGGAGAACCATGACTGCCAACTTCCGGAAATGACATGTGAAATGCATGCTGGTACTAAACTATGCTTAACAAGTAATCTTTGTTAAATTATTAGTTTTGGTTGGTAGTTTTTGGTTGGAACGCGTCATTCTAAGAGCCAGATAAAGCTAAATGTATTAAATAAATATATTAAGCCAAATTAACTAAGTATATTGACTAATGTTAGAAGCATATAAGGATGCTAGAGCTTCATTTTAATGACCCTGTGCAAAACTAAGGCAAAATAGCTGGTAGGAGAACTGCGATCATTTAGGATATATATAATAAAACCATGTCCTTTACTGGGATACAAGAGCCTGCATCATCATCATCAATACTGTTTCGATTTAAGGTCATGTATTAACATATTCTTTCATTTTCAGTGACATTGTACACCGATTCGATAATATTTTGCCAGCCTTCTCTGTCCTCTGCGAGTTTGCCGATTCGTTGCATATCTTGTTAGATTGTAAACTTCTCCAAAAGGAAAATTGGGATCTTTTTGCTTTATTCTTTGAATGTCTCGGTTCCGCGTTGTGACTATGGTTGTTCTTGGATGATCTCTGAACTTTTTGAAGACAGTCTTTTCAAAGTAAAAGTCCATGGCTTTGTTAGCTAGACATTCTGGATCCATTCTGTTTGTTGGCATTCGTATGATTTCTTTTTTTGAACAGTGAACTGTATTCCAGATACACGGACTGATACTTTCCAACATCGATGTACATTATTCCTCCATTTACTTTTGACAACAAATCTGTTTCCATAATGTTTGCATTCTGTCTCTAAACATATCAGCTGGTGTTTGTTTTTGCCGATGTTGCTGTTCAGAGCAGGTTCAATTTTTAATTTTCAGAATATTGTCTTTCTCAGCATGCAATGTCTTAAATAAGTAGTTACTGCTACGCAGTAACTGGAGCAGCCATTACCTACTCCGCCAAATGATAGTCTGCATACAGATAGTAAATTAATTGAGAAAATACACATCGAAAAGAGCCTAAGTGCATATCCTCTTTGGCACCTAGACTTGATGAATTTAAGCTCTGTACTAGATTGGCGGCTAGGTCTCATCATTTTATAGTTTAAATAGCTACATGTAAGCGTAACTTCTATGCTATCTCTCGCACTTCTCGCTTGTGGAACTCCCTTCCGGCTTCTGGCTTCCCAGTCAACTTTGCTCTTCAAAAATATAAATGCAATGCCAATTGTTATATTCTTAATTCCTGTACTTTTATTGTTCCCTCTCTCTCTCCTCCTCTCTCTCCCTCTCTCTCTCTTTCTCTTTCTCTATCTCTCTCTAATACTATTTTCTTTTCTCATATTCTCATATGCAGTAACCAATTGCGGCTTAGTGACTTTATTGCCTTGCTTCGGGTGACATGAATTAAAAAAAAATGTTTTCCCACTTTCTCGAACATATACAGCGAGCGGATATTAAGAGGATTTTAATTACGTTCTACTAAGATTTTAAGTTTTTACTTAAGTTGCGCAGATAACACAGTATTGATGGCGAAGCGATAGGAAACTACATTGACCTCTAGAAAAGGTGGTAAAACGCGAAAATAAATTCCAGTTCATCAATTGTATGAAGAAAGAACGTAAAAGGGGGACTCCAAGATGTGAATTACAAAGGGAGAGGCCAAAATAAAAGAAGTACAAACATTTAACAAATTGGAAAATGTTATATAACAGACGCTGGAAATACGACATATAAATCTGTAGGAACATTGGAAAAATGCCTTCCAAAAGCTAAACAAAATATTAAAGGAAACGAAAATTAGTTAGCAACAAAGAAAATCAATCTTCCTATATGGTAATGAATCATATTATAAAACCCAGGTTGTGTGTGTGTGTCTGTATGTTTATATATTGGATCGGATTTCCTACATTTTTCAACCGATTTCAACAAAACGTCACAGGACTATGTAAAATTACCTTGCGGTGGTTCTGACAGCGCCAAAAATTGGAAAAACACAATTGTTTTTGCACGAAATCAATTTGAAAACACGATTAAGAGGCATCGTGAGAATGAAAGGGGGACAAATGATATCGAGTTTTATAAAACCCAGGTTGTTTGTGTGTGTGTGTGTTCATTTATATATGGGATCGGATTTCCCACATTTTTCAACCAATTTCAACAAAACTTTACTTTTTTTTGACAGGAAATGTTTCTTATTGTCTTGCACACTTTTTTTTTTATTTTTACATTCAGAATGCTTTAAAAATTCCATTTACAAGACAATTCTTTATAATAAAATTCTATTCAATCGGTAGACTCATAACAATTGAAAACAATGTTTTTGTTTGAGTTTGGGTTTGACTAATTCGTAAAAAAAAAAACTAAACAAAAAAAACTAATTAAGACATGCGTGTCCGTCAACCTTAAACAATAATCTTTGTCAATTTTATTTTTCAGTCTTTATGATGGTTGATACTTGATCTATCTCTTACTGTTACATCCCCGGGCAACGCCGGGCTCTACTGCTAGTGTTCGATAATCTGAAAATGGATGAAGAGGAAACTTGAGGTAACAGAAATGTTCTTGTGGGGGGTACTGGGGATACCATGGACGTAACATGTGAGCAACGAGGAAGTTTGAGTAAAATTGGGACAAAACAGTACCTTGTGCTTAAAATCAGAAAGTGGCATAGGAAATTTCAGAGACTCGTATTGAGGATGGCTGGGTTAGAGAATTTGACACAGGAGATAGTGAAAGCAAAAGTGACAGACGGAAACAACGTATGACCTACCTAACGAGATGGTGTAAATTGATGAGTTACAAAAGAAATCGTGGAGAGCCATCATCGCCCAAGTCCTGGAAGAACACGGCACATATAAGGGTTTTATTTAGATGTTTAATGGAAAGAGCTTAGAGAAACATACACATTTAGATGTTAGAACGTATAAAAAAGGCGTGTACGCTCGCACACTCTCCCTCATGGATAAAGCACACGTGTCCAATCACACGGGTGAATGTACACCACTATACTCTCTGTATTTTCTTCAGCGTACACGCTGAAGGCGGACTTGCATTGACAAACACACGCATAGAATTTTCATACATGGCTTCGTACACATTTGACTACGCAGAGGCACTAGTACACACACAAACATGCACAAACACCCGTACGAGCTCGCGTGCAATCAGACATACACCTGCAGATGTGCATACGCTTACTTGCACACGAGTACACGAAGACCCCCTTCGCGTAGATTTTAATAGGGTACGTGACTCACTGGGCTGTCATCTTTAGGGACGTCTTTGGATGACGTCATCCCTAACTATTGGCATAGCTTTTTTTTTTTCTTTTTGGAGAATCTGCCTTCTTCAGCGGCTTAAGAAGACCCTTTCTGCATCTGTATGCGAGCTTAACATCTGCCTCAGCAACTTTTGGCCAACAACAAGAGACACTCGCCTTTAGTTGTATCCTGCTCGAAAACATTTTCGTCTTTTTTTTTTTTTTTGTTCTCTGCTTCTCTTTGCTTTCATCTTTTCATTGACTTCCTTTCATTTATCGCCACCCTCTCGTCTTTTCTTCCTTATATACATTCTCATCGGATCTTTTTTTTTCTCGGTTGCAGGGTTCCTCATGTACCCATATATGATGTTCGTTTACAAATCTTCTCTCGTTTGTTAATTTCTTCTTCTTCTTCTTCTTCTTCTTCTTCGTCGTCGTCGTCGTCGTCGTCGTCGTCGTTTTCTTCACAAAATATTTTCTGTTATTCGCATTAAAAGTGTATTATTCATTCATTCATTTCTGTTTTTTTTATATAATTCTTTCCTTCGGCTTCATCCCTTTATTTCTCAACTTCATTATTTTGCATACTTCTCATTCTTCTTCCATTTCCTCCACACCTCATTTTCTTCTTCTTCTTCTTCTTCTTCTTCTTCTTCTTGTCCTTGTCGTTGTTGTTGTTCTTCTTCTTCTTTGTCTTCTTCTTCTTCTTGCTCTTCTTGTTCTTGTTCTTGTTCTTCTTCTTCTTCTTCTTCTTTCCATCTCTTATCATGTGTTCCTGTTTCTTTTCTTTTTCCTCCTTCTCTTCGTTTTTTTCTTTAGAACATTTCTCATTCACATTTTTTCAACTTGTTCTCAAATCCTTATATCTGTTCTTTATCGCATTTTTTTTAATATTTTCATCATAGGCTGTGCTTTTCATTTTCGTTTTCTACTCCTCAGATTCTTCCTCCTCTTTATGATTTCTTCTTCTTCTTCTTCTTCTTCTTCTTCTTCTTCTTTGTTCTCTTCCATTTTTCTTTTCAAACTCATCCCCTTTTCTTCATTTTAGACTTTCCTTGCTTCTTCTTCACTTGCTATTCTAAAATTCCTCTTAAAACTTCCCCTAAATTTTTTCAAATTCAAAATTCTCCTACTCCTCCTCCTCTTCTTTTTCTTGTTGTTGTTGTTCTTGTTCTTGTTCTTCATCTTCTTCTTCTTCTTCTTCTACCATTGTTCGTATTTTCAAACTCTTCTTTCTTTTCATCTTCTTAGAGTTTGCCTCCTTCTTCACGACAGCTTCGATTCCTCCGCCTTTTATGGCTCCACTTTTTTCATATTTATTTCCCTTATTCGCATCGTCTTCTTCTGAATCTCCCCCTCCCATTCCTCCACTTTTTCTTCTTCTTCTTCTTCTTCTTCTTCTTCTTCTTCTTCTTATTATTATTATTATTATTATTATTATTAGTAGTAGTAGTAGTAGTAGTATTAGTAGTAGTATTTCAAAGTTATTTTGTAAATTGTCCGATTTTCATTTATTCTTCTGCTCGTTATCATTCACATGTGTATTTTCTTCTTCTTCTTCTTCTTCTTCTTCTTCTTCTTCTTCTTCTTCTTCTTCTTCACTATCTCCTCCTCCATCTTTCTTCTCCATTTTTTCTCTTTAATATACATTACTTCATTCTGTAGCATCTTTATTTTTATCACTTTCTATCTTTTGATATTTTCTAAGATCATCAAATTCTCATTCTTCTTTCTCCTCCTTTTCTTTTTTTTACCTTTTTTTCTTTGTCTTTTTCTTCTTCTACAGCGTCTTCTTCGTTCCCCTACCCTCATCCTCCCCTTCCTTTTTTGTCTTCTTTTTCTTCTTTGATTTCTATTTCTCCTCCAACGAATTTTCTTTTTTTGCTCTCCTTTTTTATGTGGCCATACCTTTATTATTATTATTATTATTATTATTATATCTCTTTTTCCTTTCTAGACTTTTATTTGGTCATCTTCTTCTGGGACTCCTTTTCTTCATCCCATTTTCTTCTTTTCTTTTTTCTCTGTGAATTCTCCTTATTTTTCTTTCCACTTGCTATTGTCTTTCCTCTTCTTTTTCCTCCAATATCTTTTCTTCTCTTTCTTATCGTTGTCTCGCACATTTCCCAATCTGTGCATTTTTATTTCACTTCTGTCTACACCCCGACATCCCTCACATTTATTTTCTGTTCTTATCCAGATTTTATTATCCGGAATCCTTTTTAAATCTCCCACACCCTTAACCCGGTCCCCTGCTTTGATACACGAGCCACACCCTCAAACATTACAACTGTATGCTATCCTTAAGGTTTTTTTTTTTTTTGTCGGTGTGTACCTCTTTTCACTTTATCCTACCTGCCGTGATTTCCCCTCTCTCTGTTTTACCCCCACCCGTAAGGGCAGTACACGACCGGTGGTGTGTGTGTGTGTGTGTGTGTGTGTGTGTGTGTGTGTGTGTGTGTGTCTTTTTTGTATGTTTCTTAAGTATCTTTTACATTTCTTTTCTTTGTGTACGTTTTTTTCGAAAATTTAAATTACAAACGCCAGTGATAAAAATAACAATAAAAATAATTGATCAAAGGAATTAACACATTCATCATTTCCCCACTCTCTCTCTCTCACTCTCTTTCTCACTCACTGTCTCACTTTTCTCTATTCTCTCTCTCTCTCTCTCTCTTTATCACTCTCTCTCTCTCTCTCTCTTTACTCTCTCTCTCCTCTCTCCCTCTCTCTCCTCACTTTCTCTCTTTTCTCTACTCTCTCTCTCTCTCTCTCCTCTCTCTTTTTTCCACTCTCTCTCTCCTCTCTCTTCTTTTCCTCTCTCTCTGTCTCACTTTTCTCTCTCTCTCTCTCTCTCTCTCTCTTTCTCCTCTCCTCTAACTTTCTTCCCCCTCTCTCTCTCACTCTCTTCTTCCTCTTTCTCTCTGTCTCTCTTCCTACTCTCTTTCTCTTTATCACTCTCCCTCTCTCTTCTCACTCTCTGTCTCACTCTTTCTCCTCTCTGTCTCTCTTTTATCATCTATCTCCATCCTCTAACACACTCTCTCTCTCTCTCCCCTTCCTCTCTGTCTGTTTGTTCCTCTCTCTCTCTGAGATTTCGGTTTTTTGTTAACTCTATCTGTTTTCAGCTTTCTTTCTATCCATTTTCTTCCTCCTCCTTCCTCTTCTGTTTTTCTTCTTTCTTTCTTTTTTCTTCTTCCATTTCTTCTTATTTGTCTCCTTATATTTTTTCTGTCCCTTTTTATCTTATGAATATCATTATTATTATTTCTTCCACTTTTTCTTCTTTTTTAACTAATACTCCTTCCTTTTTGTTTTTTTTCTTCTTCTTCTTCTTCCTTCTACTCACGCCATTCTCTTTTCCATTTCTTCCTTTACTTCTTCTTCTTCCTACACCATATACACCTCCTCTTCTTATTCCTCCTCTTCCTCTTTATCCTTTGCTTCTTCTTCTCTTTTTCCTACTCCTCCTTCTCTTCTTATTACTTCTCCTTCTCTTATTCCGTTTTCTTTTCGTCTTTTTTCTTTGCCTTTTCTCTTCTCCCCCTTCTTCTTCTTCTTCTTCTTCGTCTTTTTTCTTCTTCCCTCTTCTTTATTTTTCAGATTAATCACAGACAGTTTACGCTTCATCATAATCCTAGTCAAATCTTCGTTTTGGAGTCGATATGTTTTTTTTATATCACAACAATCTCATCCGTCACCTAATATCGCGGGGTTTTTGTAACAAATTTTGTAACAAACCTAACACTCATTTTTACCTCGGGAGCTTCCTATTTCATGTAGGAACGCATTTTGGAAACACTAACTAATCACAAACTGGTATCATGTCCTTCATCCTACACATTTTGCCTCTGTTCCGACTGACTCTCTGCCACATCGTATTGACAACTGAAGTCCTGCGATGGCGTATTTTCCCTTTGATATTCCACTGTATAGTATAAGACGTTATGTGTTATTTCCTTTGCTTTCAGTGTTTCATGTTTATACGGGGAGGTGTTGTTAGCTCCACACACAATGGGTTCACTCTTGCACTTCCCTTGCTTGCTAATTAAGGCTCGGAAGCTCAGCAAGTCTTATTATTTAACCCATAGCTAGGGGAGAATAGAGTACTAGATTGACAGTTACGTCTCATCGTTTTACAGTTTATGTTCTATGCTAACAGTTTCTTTTCTCGTACTTCTCGCTTGTTGAACTCACTTCTTGCATTCCAATCAAATTTTCAGAAATTTAAATAAAATGTCAATCTTGATCATCTATCTCTTTAATTATTTATTGCTCATTTTTGTTCTCGCTGCGTAATATTTTTTTTCTTTTTCTTATATTCTTTCACACACAGTAAGCCCCTGTATCTTAGTGGCTTTATTGCCTTGCATGGGGGTGAAATGATACGTTGTTCATTATATAAAGGTGCAGATAAATACTTTCGTTCTAAATGCAACATTTTACATTCTGCGTATAGTTTGGTTTGGTTTGTTTAATTTTACGTCATATCAACCTCAATATGTTATTTACTGCCGACAAGATTTTTATTGTTGGCAATACATTTTATCTATCTATCTATCTATCTATCTATCTATCTATCTATCTATCTATCTATCTATCTATCTCAGTATATATTGGTTTGTTTTACGGTATATCAACCTCAATGTGTTATTTAATGCTAGACAAAATTTTTATTGCTGCTAAAATTTTTTTTCCCTAAAATGTATTGCTAGTAATATCTTTTATCTTTAAAAATGTATTGCTGGTAATAATTTTTTTCTTCGAAAGTGTATTGTAATATTTTTCTCCTTCAAAAATTTTATTGCTGGTAATTTTTTCAGAAACTATATTGCTGGTAAAAATATATTGCTGGTAATAATTTTTTCTTCAAAAATTCATTGCTGGTAATAATTTTTTACAAATGTATTGATGGTATAAAAATAAATTTTTACACATTCATAGTGTCTTGACCCCAGTTTGGGAGTTAACTATTTGCCCATAGCTGGGACCCGGGTCAGGGTTTACCTGGGAACACCAACAATTAAGAGGTGATTCCACGCTCCTCAAAACCTCCTGATCAGAGGTTTTGCTGTTGGATGTAGTCTTACCCAGGACGGTCTACGCATGGTACTTTCCGATTATCCTAACTCTTTTGAAATGTTTCAAATGCTAATAGTTTCGTTGCCTATAACGTTGCAACTTAAAGCGTTATATTTGACAATTTGTGATCTTCTAATTCTGGGCTATATTTTAAAATATACATACAACCGTTTAAGACGTTAACAAGTATTGTGTTGTAAGTTTGGTTTGGTTTATTTTGTTTTACGGCTTATCAACCTCAATGGGTTATTTAATGCCGACAACATTTTCTATTGCTGGTAATATTTTGTTTTGTCAAAAATCTGTTTCTGGTAATATTTTTCTTTCAAAATTGTATTGCTGGTAATATTTTTTTCAAAAGTGTATTGCTGGTGATATTTTTTTTCAAAAATGTATTGCTTTGTATTATTTGCCCATAGCTGGGCCCTAACAGGTGCTACCACCCTGGGTTAGTGTGGACCTGGGAACACCAGCAATTAAGAGGTAGTTCGACGCTCCACAAAACCTCCTGATCAGAGGCGTTGCTGCTGGATGTAGTTTATTGTCTTACCCAGGATGCGGATGTAGTTTATTTTCTTACCCAGAATGCGGATGTAGTTTATTTTCTTACCCAAGATGCGGATGTAGTTTAACATCTTACCCAGGACGCTATTGTATTGTAAGATGAAATGCTATTTCATTTCCTTACTCTCAGTGATTTTTTTTTTGGGGGGGAGTTTTCTCTTCTTCGTGGTCCAGCTTGAAATGCCTCAAAGTTACCAGGATCTAAATAATTCTAGGATGCATTCATATTCCCACCGGTGTAATGAAGCTTCCTTGTCTCCGGGCGTATTTTTTAAAATAAATACTTTCATGGTAATTGTTCTGATAAACTTTGCACTACGCTACATAGATTTTATAAATTACTTTAAGCAGATTACTACATTTACTAAATTTATATTCAGTAAACAAATGCGTTTTAGTGAAGTCATTGCCTTCCTTGGGGTTAAAATGCTCTCTCTCTCTCTCTATATATATATATATATATATATATATATATATATATATATATATATATAGAGAGAAAAGTAAGTTAAAGATAGATAAATACATATAAATATATATATATATATATACACATATACACACACATACACACACACACACACACACACACACATATATATATATATATATATATATATATATATATATATATATATATATATACTGCGAAATCCAACAATTCTTTTAATATATTTTATATTTCAACATATATATATATATATATATATATATATATATATATACACGCAATGGATTAAGTCCAACAATTATTTTAATAAATACGTTATTTATATATACACAAATATTTAAGTAAATGCTCTGTTTATAATCAACAGTATTAACAACATTTATCGGCCTGTCCGTCCAAGAAATTTCATAGAAAATATGTGTTCTCCGACAGGAATCGAACCTGTATCCTACACAGGACCGTCATATAACCTGACGTGTTATACCAGTTTAGCGACGAAGGAGTGTCTGGTTAGCAAGTTTGATTCTAAACTAGAACCTTCCCATGATATATGGCATAGCCCGTCAGGCTATATGACGGTTCCGTGTATTATGCAGGTTCGATTCCTGTCGAAGGACGGATATCTTCTTTGCAATTTCTCCGACGTTCTCGCCGGTAAATGTTGCTAATACTTAAATATTTGTGCATATAAATAAACACACACACACACACACATATATATATATATATATATATATATATATATATATATATATATATATATATATATATATATATATATATATATATATATATATATATAGCGAAATATATAGTTTTCAATAAAGTATGTTTAGAAGCTAAAAAACGAGGTAATTACGCGATATAATAATAATAATAATAATAATGCACTTGGGGAAATGCGTTAAAATTACGAGTTTACGTGTTTTTTTCATGCTAGCAGAGCTTCTGCCACAAGGTATAATATTCAATACAACTATAATATTCAATAAATTAAAAAAAAAAACAAGTGACTTTTCTACTTAAGTAAATCAAGTTTTTAGCGTCGAAACGTTCATCAGGGCCACATATTTAATTAATGATTTATCAAGTTATTGGATCTGATGAGCGTTCCGACGTTAAAGTTGAGTTGGCTAACCAGATATGACACGCACTTTTCTTAATTTATTTAATACAGGCACACACACACACACACACACACACACACACACACACACACACACAACACATATAATATTATAAATTTACTAATTTAAAAATATGGTTCCAGGCTACGCAGGAATTACCATGTTTCAAAAACAGAAACTAAAAACTACAAATTCAATTATAGTATTTAAATTAAAGTCCCGCCTTCTGTTTCATTTTCAAGCGAATTTTGGAATAACTTATTCTGAAATTTACTGAGTTTTATAAGCACATACATTCATAATATTAGTTGCTAAGGATACGGGGAAATTCATTCATTTTGAAAAGGTGTGGTAGGTTATTCATTTTCACTGACAACTATTGTATCAAAATATCAGCTACTTTCGAAAAGAGGTGTAAGTTAATGTAGGGTAAGGGGTGCCTTTTTCAATGAATGATGACATCCGTTCAATACAATCTGTGCATGTCATCTTGTCTTTGTCAATGACAAAAAGATTTTCGGCACTTTTGTTTCGCCGTTAAATTTGTACTTGTATGCATAAAGATTTTTTTTCTAACGGATTGTTTGTATATGAATACGTCGTATTGAACTACAATTTTAAAATATTATTCTTGATTTTATTTACTAATGGCTGATGCTATCCTCCAAGACATTGACTCATTACGCCTTCTTGGGCTGACGTTCTCAGCTGAAATGAGGTGGAAAGACTACATTGAATCCATCGCCAGAACAGCTAAGTCGGTTCACAATATATAGAAGTTTTTTTCTCTCCGGAATGTATCTTGCATATCTATAAATCTACCATGCTTATATTTTTGTCATACATGGCCCGGTGTTTCTGCGATTTTTCTCCTCGATAAGACCCCAAGAAGAATCAGCAAGATTACTGGTCCTGATCAGGTGGCTCGACTTCAGTTACTCTCCCACCGTCATAAGGTTGTCTCACTGTGCCTTTTTTTAATAAATACTTTCATGTTAATTGTTTGGATGATCTCTACGCTATGGTACCTAGATTGTATGAATCTAAGCTCAATACTAGACTGGTATCGAGATCTCATCAATTTACAATTGAGCTAGCTAGATGTTGCCGTAATTTATATGCTATGAGTTTCTTATCCCGCACTTCTCGCTTGTGGAACTCCTTCCTGGTCACATGCATTTCAACCAACTTTAATCTGCAAAAATTTAAATGCAATGTCAATCGCTCTCTACTGTCCTCTTGATTTCTCTTTCCTCTTTCTCCTCATTACTAATTTTTTCTATTCCTAATTACTTCAAACTTGTAGCCCCTGGCGTGCTACTGGCTGTATTGCCCTACTTTGGTTGATACCAATTTATATAAACACACGCGCGCGACAGGCAGACACACACACACACACACACACACACACACACACATATATATATATAAAGTGTTAGTTTGAGAGACAGCTTTTGAAGGCAAAATTTCTGATTTATCAGTGTTGATAGAAAGGTATTTAGGTATTTAAGGTGACCACGAGACTTCGAATCAGCATGACGGAAATACTTCCCAGTTAAGTAAAAAAATATATATATATATATATATATATATATATATATATATATATATATATATATGTGTGTGTGTGTGTGTGTGTGTGTATGTTATATGTGCCTGTTATAAAAAGTAGTCATACAAAGAATAAATCAGTAACTTTAATGTAATTAACGGCGAATTCACTTCACTAAATAAAGCATTAACTTAATAACCACTCGCTGAATGTCCCGATCTTTGTTTTTAAAAATTTAAAAACGGATTTGAGCTTCCGTCCATTTGCGAGTACTTTCGATGAATACTTTCATCATCATCAGACATGGATATTATTTTTCATTTCCAGGTATTTTCGTCTCGAAAGTTATCTGAAATTACCTGGAATTGAAAAATTAATATCCATGCCTGAAGATGATGAAAGCATTCATCGAAAGTACTTGCAAAGGAACTGAACATCTGGCATCAGTCGGAGATTCTAAGCCCTAGGCTATTTGTGACACGGTGCATTAACCTGTTCGTACCAAGTAACGCAATATGTGCTAAGAATATCTTCCACGTACCAATGCACCAGCCCAAGCAGCCTGAATACAAAGCTGGAGGAATCCGTACTTCCATGCCGTTTACGCCAGGTTCAGGTCCTACCATCCGAATGTCGCAGAAGAAAGTGGGATTTCGTCAGATCAGGCTATTTTTTGTCTTCCATGTTGGTAATCTTTAGTGAATTGAACGCTTTCTCTGTTTTATTAATTTGTTTCGCTTGCGGAAGTCATTTATCTGTATTCGAATTTTTGTTCGGATTTCTGTTTTACATTTTTTAGCAGAAAATTAAATGCCTATACTTACTTGATTCTGATGTCATCAATTCCTACCTTCAGATTTATTTCTTGCTGACAACCATGCATTTATCTTTTTACAGTTCAGTCGCCATGGGTATGACGATAAACTACATCCGCGTCCTGGGTAAGACGATAAACTACATCCGCGTCCGGGTAAGACGATAAACTACATCCGCGTCCTGGGTATGACGATAAACTACATTCGCGTCCTGGGCATGACGATAGATTACATCCGCGTCCTGGGTAAGACGATAAACTACATCCGCGTCCCGGGTAAGACGATAAACTACATTCGCGTCCTGGGTATGACGATAAACTACATTCGCGTCGTGGGTATGACGATAAACTACATCCGCGTCCTGGGTATGACGATAAACTACATTCGCGTCCTGGGTATGACGATAAACTACATTCGCGTCCTGGGTAAGACGATAAATTACATCCGCGTCCTGGGTAAGACGATAAACTACATCCGCGTCCCGGGTATGACGATAAACTACATCCGCGTCCTGGGTAAGACGATAAACTACATCCGCGTCCTGGGTATGACGATAAACTACATCCGCGTCCTGAGTATGACGATAAATTGCATCCGCGTCCTGGGTAAGACGATAAACTATGTCCAACAGCAAGGCCTCTGATCAGGAGGCTTTGAGGGGCATGGAACCACCTCTTAATTGCTGGTGTTCCCAGGTCCACTTTGACCCGGGGTTGGTAGCACCTGTTAGGGTCCCAGCTATGGACAAATAGTTAACCCCGAAACTTGGTTAAACACACTATGAAAGTGTAAAAATAGGTTTTAATACCAGAAATACACAAAAAAAAAAAAGCATTACCAGCAATACATTTTTGAGGGGAAAAAATATCACCAACAATATGTTTTTGAAGAAAAAATATTACCAACTATTCATTTTTGGGGAGAAAATATTACCAACAATACTTTTTTGAAAAAAATTATTACCAGAAATAGATTTTTGACAAAAAACAATATTACGAGCAATAAAAATTTTTCGGCATTAAGTAACCCATTGAGTTTCATATGCTGTAAACCAAACCAAACCAAACCAAACCAAACCAAACTTACAGTTCAGTCCTGTCGCCTTCTTTTACTACTTTTCTAGCATTTCTTGTAGATTTCCTGTCTGTTGCCTTAGTCTTTGTATTCCTCATGGCGTCAACATCGACATATTGAATGTGAAAACAACTCTTATACAGGGTGTCCATAAAGTTCATGTGCACTTTAAAAAAAATTATAACTTTATTTATATTTGCGATAGAAATAATCTGTAAAAAATGTTATAAAGTTTAATGTACCAAGTTTTAAGTATAGCTAAAATAACTAATGTGATTTCAGGCATTACTGTAAACCAGTTGGCAAATGTTTTCCGTGAACTGCAAAATCGTATTACCCTTTGTATTGCTAATGATGGAGGACATGTGGAAACTTAAATAAAATTTCAATAAAACATTAAAAAATATAGATTTACTTCTTTCAAATCCTTTTTACAAATTATTTCTATCGTAAATACAAATAAAGTTATACATTTTTTAAAGTGCACACGAACTTTATGGACACCCTGTATATTCCTTAAAGATTAATTTTTCATGTTAAAAATATTAAAACAGCTGATAGTTTCACGTCAAGTTTAACAGAGAAATAGCTTTTAACTATTCTGTTAGAACGAATAGTATTTTTAGGAGACTATTTCTTTATATATATAAATTAAGTATAGTGGCATAACAGTGGTGAGAAACTGGTTCAAATATTTGCTTGAGAGAAAAATGTTCATGTCATTTCTTAAGAGATCGCTCGAACGGAATTTGAACCAAATTTTCGTAGAAATACCCATACAATCATTCCGACCTGGTATCAAACAAACTTAACATTTTTTAAGCTACTATGTTACCATCTAGAGTACCCGTTATGTCATACAATATTGAAGTTGATTTCAACATTCCATTGAAATGAAAGTTAATTTTATTATGATTCAGTTTCAATTCATTCGTGTCATCATTGTTTACAAGTTCATGTTTAACGTTTTACTGTTTTGTTTGCAGTATTTAATAGGAATAGAATTTCCGGGATAAATTTTAAAAATCTAATTTTTTAAATATGCCAAAACATAATTTTTAAATATTTAAAATGTTATTTGTTTAAAGAAATCTAAAATATAAATAATTACTCTACAAAGAACTGCACGAAACAAAAAAGCGGGATGTCTTTGTGTCTGTCTTTAACTTAACAAATATTTTAATTAATTATATGTTTGCTGGAAGAAAGTTAGAATAAAAGTATTGTATAAACTCATATTTTTAAATCTTATTAAGTTAAAATATTTTTAAATGACATAAACATAATAATATATTTTAAATATTTAAAATATTATTTCTTTAAAAAAACTAAAATATAAATAATTACTCTACAAACAACTGGAAGAAACAGCAATGAAGGATCTCTTTGTGTCTGTTTTTAACGTTAAAATATTTTAAATTAAAAAAAATAATTTTAAATTAAAAACAATATTCATCTCTATTTATTAAGAACATTCAGTCTGAAGATATGAATGTAGGAATATTCACGAAATAAATTATAACCGTAATGGATCAAAGGTTTTTTCTTGGATATATATATATATTTTATATATATTATATTTTATATATATATATATATATATATATATATATATATATATATATATATATAGTCATCCACAGACAGATTGTTTCGTTAGAGAACTCAATCCGGTCGGATATATATATATATATACACACACACACACACACACACACACACATATATATATATATATATATATATATATATATATATATATATATATATATACACAGACACACACACACACACACACACATATATATATATATAAAGAGAGAGAGGGGGGAGATTAAGAGTGGGAACGGTAAACAATGTGTTGGATATAATTATCAACACTGAGTGGAGAGGGTATATTTTTCTAAAAAAAATGCATATATTTGCTTACGCTCTGTCCTTGATTTCAACCATTTGAATTTCATCAATATACCTTAAATAGCTTTTTATATATATATATATATATATATATATATATATATATATATATATATATATATATTTATATATATAAATTTATAAAATATTTATTATATATAAATATATAAAATATTTTCAATCAAGCACTCACACACACACAGACACAGACACAGATACAGACACCCCCACATATATATATATATATATATATATATATATATATATATATATATATAGCAAAGGAAATAAATCCGTTGATGGATCCTAGTAATATAAATTATTAAAATTAATCTACAAAAAGAGCTCAGTATATTTATTATTACAGAGCAAATAATTAGCGCATAATGAAATCCCAAATTACCTCATATTGGGAAAAATCTCTGGGCACCACGAGGTGGTGTAATGGTTAACAAGTTTGTCTTGCTCGAACAATTACGACTGAGTAGTGATTTCGATCCTCACTGGGTGCCACATACTTTCGGCCTTGTGCCACATCTAAATCACTATAGGGAATAGTCTTATTTCAACCGACGAAATTCGTCAGTCTTATTTAACCCCGGCATAGACTGAGTTCGTTCGTGTCGGAATACTGTGGTTGAATAATACTGACGAATTTCGTCGTTTAAATAAGCCTATTTCCCTATTAAATATTTCTATCTATAAAAAGAACGTATAGACATAAAATATGTCTTAAAATAATTGTCCGACTTTTTCCATTACATAATGTGTGACGTCATTTGTTTATATTTGGATACGCATCGAGCAGATATGAATGTACGAGAGAAAATCACGGAGAATTGTAGTTTAAAAACAGTCAAATCGACCTTGCTAACCGAAATGCTCCTCTGTCGATAAAGCACGTCAGGGTATATGACGGTTACGTATAGGATACAGGTTCAATTCGGACGCATATTTTCTATGAAAATTTCTCGGACATTCAGGCCTGTAAATGTCGTTAATAATGTTTATTATAAACAGAGAATTTACTTAAATATTTGTATCTATAAAAAGAACGTAGAAACATAAAAATGTCTTAAAGTAATTGTCGGACTTTGTCCATTTCATAATATATATATATATATATATATGTATGTATACATATGTATGTATACAAGTTGGATAAGTCTTGTTCTTATGTACATCGTTTTTGTCATGCTGAATTGATTATGTTAATTATATTTTATGAATATGTCCTGAAGATGGTTTATTAGATCGAAACGTCCGACGTTGACATATTAACATTAAAACAGCATAATTGTATATAAGGATTTTTGTTTGTTTTTTTTTATTTTTCTTCATATATATTATATATATATATATATATATATATATATATATATATATATATATATTAAGACATTTTTACGTTTATAGATTCTTTTTTATAGATACAAATATTTAAGCCAATGCTCTGTTCATAATAAACAGTATTAACAAGATTTACCGGCCTGAATGTCAGAGAAATTGTCATGAAATATTGTTAATTCTGTTTATTATAAAACAGAGCATTTACTTAAATATTTGTATCTATTAAAAGAATGTATAAACATAAAAAAATGTCTTAAAATAATTGTCCGTCTTCGGCCATTTAATGTGTGACGTCATTTGTTTACATTTGGATACGCTTTGAGCAGATATGAATGTACGCGAGAAAATCATGGAAGATTGTAGTTTAAAAACAGTACAGTCGACCTTGCTGACCGAAACGCTCCTCTGTGGCGAAATCGGTAAAATCACGTCAGGCTATATGACGGTTCCGTATAGGATACAGGTTCGATACCTGTCGGAGGACGCATATTTTCTATGACAATTTCTCGGACATTCAGATTGGTAAATGTTGTTAATACTGTTTATATATAAACTCGTGTAACGGGAAAATTGTCGAAAATGCGTAACACCAGTTGTTAGATTAAGATATGAACAGTTGTATCTTAAAAATTCTTAGTGGAATCCTCCGAGATTTTTATAATAATATTGAATCGTAGTTAAGATCAGAAGCTCATGAAGGGCTGAAATTATGTTCAAATATATACATATGTGGCACCATTTACCGAGGCAGAAAAAGAAAAGAAAGAAAAGAAGGAAAAAAAAGAGGCGAGACCCAAAACGTGGATGATAAGCAGAACACCACGGCTAAGAGACAATGGTTAAAGGATATTTTGATAAGTAACAAATGGCGAAAGAGTGTCATTACAATGACAGGGAATTTCTGAGTGGATAAAGGAATCGGGTGTGTTTTGGCGACGGCTGTGTTATCTGGGATGCGTAAACAAACTGCTGGCCAAAGAAAAATCCAAATGAAAATGTTATTTCGATAAGTGACGGAAAACAGGTGGACAAAAGGGCTTTGGATAGATATGAAAAATTTGTGTCAAAAGCCGCACACGATTTGTCCACTGACCGATTTCTTTCGACGGAACATCTTTAGCCTGCGATAATAAAATTATGTTATCAGAAATATGTACCGAAAGGAAATGAATGGGAATTTAGAAATGTTCTTTTCGGGGCGACGTCTGGTCGTGTTAGAAAGACCACCCATTCTGATAATTAGCGATAAGATGACTGACGAATCCCAGGTGTAGAACAAGAGTTATGACCACCGTCGTTTGCGGCTAGAGAAAATGATAACTCCGATTAAGAGGAAGAAAAGGAAAAGAAAAGATAATTTTTTTTTTAGTTAAGCAAGATATTTTTTTTTCCTGAAACAAAGCTGCGGATTCGTCCACGCCCGACTAGGACACCATTGGTCGAGTGGTGATCACGTGACGCACGAAGGAGGCTGTCGCCGCCCATCCAGAGGATAGGTATGAGAAGCTGCTACGAAGAAGTGGGGAGGGCAGCTCACGCCCCTGTGAAGTATGGTGAGAAGGTGGGAGTAAGAAAAGGCTCCCAAAAATGGAAAAGACTGGAAAATTCCTAACCAGAAATAAAAGAGGTGAATATGTATTTAGAATTATCGAGGAACCCCCGACGCCGACAAACCCACCCCATTTTTGGTCGGCGTCCATATAAGCGAACCGCAGCAAGCAGAAATCAGTTGAGTTCAGTTCAGCAGAGTGGAGTTGCAGCAGAGAGTTCGAAGCTCGCAGTGGAAGTTGGTTCCGCCTCGCAGATAGCTGACTTGAAAGATTCACGCACATTCCGGACTCCTCTTCAATCCAAGAACAATTATTTTGAAGAGCGACTTAGATCCAGACCACCAAAATAAGTTTTTTTCGACTTTCGTCCGAAGACACACCGAAAAACCAATTTCTTAAAGAGCAAACAACTTGAAGCGTTAAAACTCGCCTAACGGAAAACAACGTGTCACAATCCATAGAACGGGTCGGGAGATAGACGCGGTCCTATGTATCGAACAACTAGACATAAAGTTTGTTATCTTTTTCTTTGTTACTTTGAACTTTTGAGTTTTCATTTTATTTTCTTTTATGCATATTTGTGTGGTGTCACCCCCGTTGAACCCGATTTGCATTACGGCCCCAACTACTGATTGATCACGTCTGCCTAAGATCAATTCACAACGTGGGTAGGCAGACTGGAGATCAATGCAGTTACTTTGGTAACCAGGCGTTGGAAGCGAGTTGGGAACGACGAGGCTGATATCAAATCTAACCAGATTCCCACCCGAATCACCAAAAGGTTAGAACGTCACATTTGGGTGCCGCGACCGATACCAAGCCAGTTGGTCGTCACATGACGAGGCAACACGACTGACGCGACTGGCGGACGTCACGTTTGGGGCGGCGATACCCGAACGGAGCAGCGAGGAGCGAACTGCTGGCGCCGCGGCGAGGACGCCACAGTTGGTGCCGTGGTAGACCAGGATAGGACGTCACATTTGGCGCTGCGACCAGGGGACGACGTCACACATATATTGTTCTAGGACCATTTTCCAAGATGATCTTCGCCTTCTCTAAACTTTTAACTCTCTGTCCTGGAGTAACAAGATGTCTTAACAGGCTTTACGTACGATTTCATTTTCAAGTCTTTGAACTGTCATAGCTGAAACTCCTCTGTCACATGTCAAATGCTATATGGATTGAGTTGGATCTTCTCTAATTGATCTTTTAGCTCTAATTTGAAATGATGATTCCTGTTTTGACCATATGATCCTGTTTTCCTCTCTACTCTTCTCTATTTTTTTTTAAACTTATTCACCCTTCTTTTGATGCATCTTGAATGGACTTTGAAAATGGAGTCTGAATTTTGGTAGCGTTACTGAAGGTTTGAATTATCTTTTTCGTCTCACCATTGTTCAGTTGGTAAGGCAGTGAGTCTGACGCAAAACAATTTTAACCTGTTTTCCTTTCAGCTGAATAACTCAAAGGGTTTCTCAGTGATTCATACGACAAATAGTGTCAAGATGGCTAAACATCTTATACGAAAACCAGCAAAAAGAAACTCAATTAGTTTAGTAGCATTTTAAATATTAATTTTTTTTCCCAATAATTATGCTGTTACAGGACTTATTTAATTTTGCGGTTACACACACACACACACACACACACACACACACACACACACACATATATATATATATATATATATATATATATATATATATATATATATATGTAATTTATAGGTACGCTATTCTAATGGGTAAGAGTGAGCAATATGAGAAATAGTGCATTGCGTGCATATAAACGTGGGCATTGAAGCCAGCACCGAGAGGCAACAGTCCCTTTCATGCTTTAAAGCAGTCTTCAGGCCATGTGTTTTGCCTGGTGACCTGACTATATAAATATATATATATATATATATATATAAATATGCTGACCAATGGAACATTACGAATAGTACGGTCAGTTATTTCCGGTTTATTTTATCATCTTTCCAGCTTTAATCTTTCCCGCCACCTTTGACCTTAAAATATTTAAACGTAATGTCAATCATTATCTGCAATCTTCCTAACGCATTTTCTCCATGATGTTTCCCTTTTTTTTCTTCTTCCTACGCACTCAGTAACCTTTAGTGCCTTCCATAGAATGAAATGATTGAAATAAAAATTCGGATAGCGCGTATATGCCATTGTGAAACAAAACTAGTATTCCAATCTTTGTTCACTTAAATAACGACACTGTGATGTAAGGTGGTACTGACAATGTTTTAGGACTGCCTCGATTCTATCTATCAGTCTATCTATCTCTCTATCGATCTTACTCCTAACATCGATATATCTATCCTGCTATCTTACGCTTAGCATCTATCTATCTCTCTATCTCACTCTTCACATCTATATATCTTACTCTTCACGTCTATCTATCTATCTATCTATCTATCTATCTATCTATCCATCTATCTATTTATCTAACTCTTCACATCTATCTATATATCTATGTTACTCTTAACACCTATCTAGTTATCATACACTTAGCAGCCAACTATCTCCCTCTTCATAGCTATCTTACTCTTCACGTCTATCTATCTACCTATCTTAATCTTAACATCTATATATCTATCTACCTATCTTACTCTTAGCATCTATCTATCTATCTATCTCACTCTTCACATCTATCAATCTTACCCCTCACATCTATCTATCTATCTATCTATCTATCTATCTATCTCTTAACATCTATATACCTATCTAGCTAAGAGAACTCTTAGCATCTATCTATCTATCTATCTATCTATCTATCTATCTATCTATCTATCTCACTCTTCCCATCTATCTATCTATCTATCTATCTATCTATCTATCTATCTATCTATCTATCTATCTATCTCTTAACATCTATATATCTATCTAGCTATCTTATCTTAGCATCTATCTATCTATCTATCTATCTATCTATCTATCTATCTATCTATCTATCTATCTCACTCTTCCCATCTATCTATCTCTCCCTCTCCTTCTATCTATCTATCTATCTATCTATCTATCTATCTATCTATCTTACTCTAACATCTATATATCTATCTTACTCTAACATCTATATATCTATCTAGCTAACTTACTCTTAGCATCTATCTATCTATCTATCTATCTATCTATCTATCTATCTATCTATCTATCTATCTATCTATCTATCTCACTCTTCACATCTCTCTATCTTACCCTTCACATCTATCTATCTATCTATCTATCTATCTATCTATCTATCTATCTATCTATCTATCTATCTATCTATCTATCTATCTATCTATCTATCTATCTATCTATCTATCTGTTTCTTCACATCTATCTACCTTACCCTTCACATCTATCTATCTATCTATCTATCTATCTATCTATCTATCTATCTATGTTTATATTCTTCTCTTTCTATATTTTTATTCCGTTTTAGTTCTTCGACGATACTTCTATCCTTTATTCCTGGAATATATGTAAGGACGTTTTCTGCTATTTTTTTTTACCTCAATTCTAATTGTGGTTGTCTCCTTAATTTAATTCCGCCTTACTACCGTCACCGAATTCATTGCATCTTTCTTTTAAGGGAACCATGTCATAGAACCATGTCATAGAATAGAACTTAGGAAGTCGGTCTCAGGGACGTACTGTGATTTCGTGTCTTGCCTTGTGTCAGACTGAGTTTCAACCGAGTAATGTTCTATTTCTTCAATTAATTTTCTTTTTGTTTCTTGTTAGTTCCATATCCATGGCTCATTCTTTTTGTTTTTGGTTTTTGTTTCGTTTCCTTTTTTTTTTTTTTTTTTGGTGTGTCTTCGTATCTCGGCTGTGCATTTTAATTCTAGGCCCCGAGCAATTGCAAAGTTATTTTTAAGATTCAATTCTTTCAATCCGTGCGGGATTTCACGCAAAATCTAACAATTTCTCTGTTTGATTTTTTAAACACTTTGTCGCAAGCATTTTGCCCGTCAGCCAAACAAAACACCGTCTTAAGTAACCGGAAGGCGCGAAATTTTCCTTTTCTCACCACCCGTTTGTATTTCCTCTTCTAATACGACTTTGTCTTCACAGTCATATCGTCATCTGCTCACCCTCTGCGCCTTCCAACTCCCTCTTTCTTTTTCCCTTCTTGCTTTCTTTCTTTTCTTTCTTTCTTTCTTTCTTTCTTTCTTTCTTTCTTTCTTTCTTGTGACATTCTTCTTCGTCGGTTTTCGACTTGCTTTTTATTTTACTTCTTTCACACTGTGAATGTTTGAGGTTTCTACATTACGTGTCTCGTTCCCACTCTCTCTGTTTTCATCGTCTTCACTCCGCCCTCTCTCTCTCTCCCACCCTCTCTCTCTCTCTCTCTCTCTCTCTCTCTATCTATCTATCTATTTTAGTTCTCTTTTACTTCTTTTTCTCTCTGGGTTAAGCGCTTTATTAAATTATTTTTATTTTCCTCATTTGAAGTTTTCTACCTTATTCATTTCCCTTCGTCGCTTTTTCTATCTATCTATCTATCTATCTATCTATCTATCTATCTATCTATCTATCTATCTATCTATATAATCCTCTTCTTATCTATCTCTGTATCTATCTCTCTAATCCTCTTATCTATCTATCTATCTATCTATCTATCTATCTATCTATCTATCTATCTATATAATCCTCTTCATATCTATCTATATAATCCTCTTCATATCTATCTCTATATCTATCTATCTAATCCTCTTCATATCTATCTATCTATCTATCTATCTATCTATCTATCTATATATATATATATCTGCACACATACACACAAATAAACGCAAACGTACACAGATATAGAGATAGATAAATATGGACATAGGAATCAATAGTGTTTGTTGGTTTCATCCTCAAGCCTGACCTTTGCGATGAAGCATAATCAGAAAACCCCTACAAGCAGGAAAAATGAGGTGTCGATTCCTAGGCCCACGCTGCCTATAACTGCAAATGCTCTATCTCCGATATATAGAAAAATGTAAACAATACAAACGCACACATACATATATACACCCAAATATATACACACACACAGACACATGCAAACACACACTAACACACACACACATATATATGTTAAAAATATAGTTTTAAGGTATGCTATATTCATGGGTTAAAATACTCACTATAATTGATGGATCGTATGTAAAATTAAAAGTGGGCATTGAGTTTAAATTTTAAAGCTATGACTTTATATATATATATATATATATATATATATACACGTTATTTTTATAGTTACAAATATTTAGGTAAATGGTCTGTTCATAATAAACTGTTTTAGTAAAATTTGCCTCCCTGAATGCCCGAGAAATCTCAAAGAATATCTGTGTCCGCTGACAGGAATCGAACTACAACCCTACACGTAACCGTCATATAGACTGACATGCTACGCCATTTAGCTACAGAGGAAGTGGCTAGTTAACAAAGATAAATTACTGCTTTTAAACTACAAATTCCTCTGTAGCTAAATGGGATAGCACGTCAGGCTATATGGCGCTTCCGTGTAGGATACAGGTTCGATTCCTTTCAGAGGACATATATTTTCTTTGAGATTTCTTGGATATTCAGGTCGGTAAAGTTGTTAATACAGTTTATTGTAAACAGACTGTTCACTTAAATATTTTTATGTACAGAAATAACGTATAGACAAAAATATATTAAAATAATTGCCGACTGTAACTCCAACGGCAAACAACAGTGGCCCCAACTCTCTCCAAATCCAACTCCAACTCCTCCGACTGGCTGGCCCCAACTCCAACTCCAACGGTAAATAACCCTAAAACTAACTCCAACTAAAGGGCCCCATGTAACTTTGGCCCACGTGTGCACTTGTATTTATGGGTGTCCCTTTCAACTGGTGTAATGCGGGCGAATAGGTGGGTTTTATGCAAATCTCCCAAAATTCAACCAGTCGTTTTCTTTCGTTTTCTATTTCACATTTTTAATTTTGGAAGATCTTGTCAGCCTTTCTGACGTCATTTCCTGCCTTTATTCTGTTTACAATTATAATTTCTAATTCTTTCTCAGGGAAATTTATTGGCCAAAATTTCTCAGCAGGTAGTCAAGCCGGACATCTTTCAGCAGCCGACCATAAACTTTAGCCTCTGAACATGCACCTGTTCGACGAACTGCATTGTTTAACTTTTTCAACAAAATTCATACATCTATTCCCATATCCTGGGAAAATAATTCTCTTTCTGACAAAAATTTAAAATCGTTTTGTTTTAACCCTTTTCGTCCGTATGCCATGTTAAATATTGTTACAACTGAGAGAACTCAATTTTTTTTATCGACGAGTATTGCATTAGTATCAGTAATAATCACTGTTTATAAACTCACACTTCTTCCCCAGAAGACACACACAAACACACACACACACACACACACACACACACACACACACACACACACACACATACACATATATATATATATATATATATATATATATATATATATATGCACACGCACACACAGAATGCAATGGATAAATTATCACATATTATATTTTCGATTTCGCGCATGAGCATATTTTTTTTAGTATTTGAAAAAAAGCACCATGGTGCAATTCGCACCTCCGGAAATTTAGAAACGTCATGCTGGATTGCTGGATTCGCACTGGAAACACAATATGAACGATTGTTTGGGTGTAAATCTGAGGACAGTGCAGAGTATGCTGTGTCCCCAAAAGATGTACCAAGTATTACAAAAACCAAATATACAGTCGACATTATGGTGGGTGGAATAATCACTAGTGATGGCGACGTTGTGCTACCATTCATCTTCGAACAGAGCTCCAGAATCAACACGGTCATCCGGCCCTGGGTCAAGAGGGTGGCTGCTGGAAGAACATATGTCTGGTAACAGGATTCTGAACCATGCCACACAAGCAGGATAACAGAATCGTAGCTGTCAGACATTTTCTGCGACCACATCACCCCTTACACCTGGCCGCCTAACTCCCCAGACTGCAACACCTTTGATTATTATTTGTAGGGTGCAGTTGAGTGAGAGGCCAATGAAAATCCTTGTATCGCCAAAGATTAACTAAAGGCAAGGATTATTGCAACATTCACCATCTTAATCAAGGACACAGTCGAGAAAAGTTGCAGTAGATTCCGAAGCGGTCTTGAAGCCGTGGTTGAAGCCAATGGCGATTTTATTGAATAAATTTACTTTTTAGTACGTCAAAATATTCTGTACAATTTAATAAATATCTCTGATAACATGAAATGTCAAAGATATTTTCAATTTTGCGTAATCTACAAGACAATATATCTATTGAACACTATACATACTTAATAGGATTGGTGTATACGGAATAAATTCCAATAACCAACAAATACTATTCTTAAAAGAGTGCTCAATACAGAGTAGAGCAAATATAATCATTTATTCGAAAATTATAACATAAAAATGTTATAAAATCACTACAAAAATAGCCATTTTGTTTCAACACTTCTGGTGACTTATCAAGATTCTACATTAAACACCATCATTGATAAGACACCAGAAGTGTTGAAACAAAATGGTTATGTTTGTAGTGACTTTTTATATATTTATATTATAATTTTCGAATAAAAATACACACACACACACACACACACACACACACACACACACACACACATATATATATATATATATATATATATATATATAAGTATAAGATTGGTGTATACGGAATGAATTCCAATAACCAACAAATATTATTCTTAAAAGAGTGCTCAATACAGAGTAGAGCAAATATAATCATTTATTCGAAAATTATAAGATAAAAATGTTACAAAATCACTACAAAAATAAAGCCATTTTGTTTCAAAACTTATGGTGACTTACCATCACTTGATAACACCATCACTTGATAAAACAGCAGATGTGTTGAAATAAAATGGCTATTTTTGTAGTGATTTTATAACATTTTTATGTTATAATTTTCGAATAAATAATTATATATATATATATATATATATATATATATATATATAATGAACAACAGACACTTCAAGGTACCATGACAATAATTTATTTCACCAAAATCCTTTTTAAGGGATTTTGGATCATCAGGTAACACTTCCAACAATGAAATGAGAGGAAAAATATGATTAGAAATTGATGGGCAGTGTAATTTTATATTCACATACAGCCTTGTTTTGTTGCACATCAGTTTGGCTAGATATCCGGTTGCTTTGAGCCGGAATCGAAACATTACCGATTCGGCATCAGTCGGAGATCCTACCTCTAAGCTATTAGCGAACGGCAGAGAGAAGGGGGCATTCCAATGTATTGTCTCTGCCGAAGCACCGATGGCTTGGGTGTAGAAACGCCG
>CAHIKZ030004529.1:842500-845000 GCA_903632075.3 Acanthosepion pharaonis
TTTTCTTATTCTCTTTCATGTTACCCCCGCCTCCTAATGGCATTATCACCTTTAATTTTCCGCGAGATATTAGCGGAAAACGTTGGCTCGAGAAAGCGCAATGGGCCGCTCTCCTGGAGGTTAGCATCAGCTATCTAGATGGAAGGAAAAAGTTATTTAAGACAATTAAAAGAGGGCCTTTTTGTTTTGGAGCGTTAAACTTAAAAATTTCTTGTCCTACTTAACAAAATATTGTATGTTATTTTTGAGATCAGCTGTCAATCTGATCTTATCGAACCGAACAGACTCACCATTAAGACAGGAGTAAATAGTTTTACCATCAGCGTAACTACAGATTTAAGAACAGATGACATCAAGAAGGCTGTTGGTAAAAATTAGGACGTAGTTCCAAAGCTGCACCCTTGGAGGAGACCTGTATTATTACAAATAGAGGTAGAGGCTGCTCAAGATAATTTTGATTTTGCGATTTGATTTTTATCACGCCCAAGCACTATTGTCTCGACTATCGATTAGTTGTCCTACGATCATTGTCTTCACGGACGCGTACCAAAATTGTAACGCTGCACGAACTCACTGGCAAGCCTTGCCAGTGAACAAATCAAAGACTGGCCCGGAAATTCTCCTGATTTAAATCCAACTGAAAATCTGTGGTCAGTCTGCAAGGAAGGACTTCGTAGAATGGACATACGAAGTACTAATATGTGCTCTGTATCATATTTCATTAGGGAAAAATACAAAAAAAAATACATAATAACGGAATTATTTGTTTAGTTTCAATTAATCTGTGCAAGGTTGTACTTGACCTTTATAACAATGGTTAAATTCCTAATTTTATGCGCATACACTTGCAGACACGTTCATATGCACATAAACACACCACAGATGCACTTGAGGAAGTGCTGATAATTTCTTAGCTCAGCAAAGCAAAAATGGAATTTTTATATGTGGTTAGTGTTTTGGAAGTAGGTCGAGCCGTGGAAGTTTCAGTGCTAAATCGTGTTTAAGTATATATAGAAAACAAGTATTAATGAGTAAAGATGTCGGCAGCTGTTGACGATGATATATTTAAGCATTTGTATGAATAATAATAATAATAATAATAATAATAATAATAATAATAATAATAATAAAGAATTCAGCAAACTTACAATTTTTCCAGTTGTTTAATTAATTCAGTACAATTGTAAGGAAATCTACTTAAACAAATTGATTTGATTATTTAAATTATTCCGTATTTTATCGGTATGTACTGTTGTAATGTCAAGTGGCAGACGACAACCACTGTTACAGCGAACGTTGAAAGTGATAAGACATTACGAACTCTATAGGAAATAAGACGTTATCGAGCCTAAAATTATAGAACTCCATAAAACGTTTAATATTTTTTAAAATATTTAATTTAAAACCGGTTCTAAAATAGTTATTTTTACAAACCAATATTTAAATTTAAACATTTAGATTGAATTTTGACAAAGCAGATATGTTTTGTGCAAACAGTATGAATTAAAAATCTTTACTGATCGAAACATTGCTTACATTGCAGTTATTAAAAATTAGAATAAAAGTAGAATATATGTAAAAAAGTGTTTTCCAAATTGTGATGCAAATTAAATGTTACAGCTTATGTTGTAAATGTAATTTGTGAGTAATATATATAAAAGGCTGTTAGCGATTTCTTTACTTAACGATGTGATGCGTTTTGTTTTACTGATAGGAAGTGGGGACACCCAGACTAAATATAGCTCTTCGATGAATTTATGAAAGATGAGGAGGATATATTTCAGCGTGCTCACGTCGCTACCGAACGTAACACAAGGTCAGATTAAAGTAGGTTTAACGTGTAAAAACTATTCAAACTCCCAAAACACGGGCGCCACGCAATAGAACCAGCTATCTTCCGAAGGAGAGGTACTGCCTGGTGGGGAAGCCCACTGAAGCCTGAGCTGAATATTAGTTTTAACTTACCTTGATCTAAGCAAACTCCGAAATAATAATGTAATATGTTTTCTTTAAGCGTAGGGACGAAAGTGTGGCAAATACATTGTACAATGTAAGAGGTAAGTTCTTAACGTAAAAAATCGGTGATTTTTAAGAAATCAGTAATCAATACAGCCGATCAATATCGACAAATTCAACTTTTTCTCCTCCGATTTCGTTCAAACTTGGTATATAGGTTACTTAAATCATGATGAGCTCAACGGTACCTCATTTTTATTTCTATGCCACTATGCTTAGCGAAAAACTGCGAAAAAAGAAAAATCGATTTCAACAGAAATTTTAAATTAAAAACTCCCTCAATTTTCAAGCAATCTAATACAAACTTCAGTCAATTGTAGTCAACAATAAGTTGATTGTTTAACAGTCATTTAACTTGATAATTGAGTTCACCCATGTAGCGAAAACCCGCATAAATAGCGAAAAATGGCAATTTTTACTGGTTTCTTTCTTATTTTTCGTTGATCTTTCAACCAATTTACATGAAACTTAGCAATTGCTTTAT
>CAHIKZ030004529.1:850000-880000 GCA_903632075.3 Acanthosepion pharaonis
AAAGATTGGGGAGAGGAAAGTGGGAGAAACACAAAATTAAAAAAAAAAAAAGAAAAAGAAAAAAGAAAAAAAAAAGTGAGAACATCTCTAAATAGAGAGGAAGAAGCGAGCAGCTGGTTTGTTTTTGAAAACCTTTGATGCGAAGAACGAAGGACAACGCCCACGGACGACGTTCGCCATGTTTTTCTCACTCAATGGAGGAGTATTTTCAGAGGTAAAGAATGAGAAGAAAAAAAAGTATTTAAAAAAGAAAAAAGTAAGAAAAAAATAAATTATCAGGGTGGTTCTGGGGAGAAAATCGTAAGGAAGAAAAAAAAAAGAAAGATGACAAACGGGAATGAAGAGCAATCAAGCGTTTAATCTTTAATCAAAATGTAATGAAGACTTCTAGAAGCGAGATTTGAGAAAGAGGAAATAATAATAATAATAATAATGATGATGATAATGATGATAATGATAATAATAATAATAATAATAATAATAATAATAATAAATAAGTTTTAAAGAAATGACGACGAGAACTAAAGCAGCAGTGAAAATGGTAGACGTCGTGTTCGAGCAGAGAAAATAAGATTAACGGAAACAGATATAAAATATGTAAATAAATTATTAAATCTTACGGTTAATCGTGAAGAAAAAAAAAATTGAATGAATGAAAACCGAAGCTGAAAAGAATAAATACACGGGTTGAAATAAAAAATTAAAAAAAAACAACAAAAATAAATAAAATCAAAATAACAGAAACCGGCCTGGCAAAACTTTGAAAGGAAAGAGAGTGAAAAATAAATAAAGGGAGAAGAATAAAAAAAACTCCACCTCCCCAAAAAACAAAACAGAAAAACAAATTAAAAGGAATAAAAAAATTCAAAAAGCAAAGAAAGGAAAGAGGAAAGGAATGAAAGAAAAATTAAAAAAAAAAAAAAAGAAAATTCCTAGGGACGAGAAAGAAAAGTAAAGAATTAGCACAAGTAAAACATTATAACCACGATAGATAAATTATTTACCTAATTTTTATTCGGACTAATATCCTCATCTTTGTTGTTATTATCCCAGAGTTTTGCCTGTTAGAATCAGACTCAGTAGAAAAACGCCTAGCCATAACCGAGCATTGCTAGATATCCCTAGACAGGGATAACGAGAACAATCTACTCCCGTAGATTAAATATAGGGTTCAGGTCATAATGCCCTGAACATTGCCCAGATCAGAAAACACTTGAATACAATCAAAGGGTACAACGCTCAAAACATTGTGAAAATAACACCGAATATATATATATATATATATATATATATATATATATATATATATATATATATATATATGTATGTAAGGTAAATGTTGTTTTTTTAATAATATTCACCATATACAAAGCCCAAGAGCCCCTCGGGGTAAAGGGCTACAATGTTTAACAGCACAGTTTATGGGGATATGTAGGGAAGATAACGGTTAACCCTAGAATGAGACTGGTTAAGATTATAGTGATTGGGGAAGATAACCTATTGGGAATCCCTTTCAGAAAAGAAGCGGTTCTTGGGGGAAAAAACCGCTCTAGTGCGACTTACATTTTACCAATGGAATGCAAATGAAATGGGGGTCGTTCGCTACAATGGGCGGATCTTAACCGCGATGGTTAGTACTGAATGAACTAAGGAATGTAGTTTGTCTGACCACTTTCCATGGAAAAAGTGACAGAGCAACCAGTGGATTGCAATGTGAGGAAAATGTCTGTGAGGAAAGAGGTTGTATGGCGGAAAATAATTCATCTCGCACATGGACGCAGAGAAGATTCTTAACTGTACCGAAACTAGAAAGTAAACACTGTAAAGCTGTTACCCATATATGGTAGCACCTGTCCATATATGGCAACAATACCAGATTTTCGGTAAACGTAGATTTGCTTTGAGGATCTTGTTCAGCAGCATATCAACGTCTGTTGGCTTTTTAATGCCGAAATCTAAATATTTAATAATAACCCAGTTTTATAGCTTCAACTAAATATATTTTGAACGCAGTTGTCTGACTTCAACTACAGATAAATTGTATTGTAGGTAATTTTACTATAAATACGTATTGTTTTGTATTGTAATTTCTTATATAAAAAAATGTATTGTTGGTATTTTCCATAAATATGTATTTTTATACTTTCATAGTGTTTTCCTTGTGAGTTCATTATTGTCTAAAGCTGGGACCCAAACAGGTGCTGCCACCCAGGTCAAGTGGTACTATGCTCCTCAAAACATTTATTCTCCCGATGAGAGGCCTTGCTACAGGATGTAGTTTATTCTAGGCATTATCGAAAGATGAACAAAAAAGATGAAATAAGTGAACGTAATCGAAATAAATGAAGACAAATAAACGGGAGATTGAATAACAATTTTAGGAACAGAACGATGAAAAAAAATAAATTAAAAATAAGCAATTATAATTATTTTCGGGTACAAACAAGCAGAGTAAGCGGACGATATCTGTAGCGTTCGTAAAGGACAATGTGAAAGAGAGACGGTTAAAGAGAAATGTGAAGACGTATCGGAAGAGAGAAAAACGCCTTATGGGAAACAAGCAAATTATTAGCAAAATGTCACTGCAAAATAAAATAAAAAAAGAATACTTACCGTAAGTCCCCATGTATCCTTACACTTAAAATTGTGCTGAAAGTGTGGGAAAATGCTTCTACTCACGCATAATACGCACTCCTTGTTTGGTAATCAAACCCTATAAATTGTACCTCTCCAATTTCATTACCGTTAGGTTTTCCTATTCTTATTTTCAAAGATGGTTTTAAACAGAGAATATTATTGCAATTTAGTTTGATGATAATTCATTTTACGGCAATTTTTTTAAAGATTTTTGTAGCAGTGCATAATACGCACCCTTTGTTTGATAATCAAACCCTATGAATTGTACCTCTCCAATTTCATAACCGCCAGCGTTTCCTATTCTTATTTTTAAAAAATGCTTTTAAACATAGAATAATATTATCCTAATTTAATTTTATGATAATTCTTATTTTATTTTACGGTAATGTTTTAAAGATTTCTTTGTAGCTGTGCATAATATGATTTTGTTTCATTTTTTCTAAAAAAATGCGTCTTATACATGGAGAATTACGGTAATTGCTATTTCATATCTAGATTCCGCAATGGAAAAACATTAAACCGGAACTTGTTTCGCGGATTCAGGTTCCAGTGCCAAAAGACGTTATACTGTTCGCTAAAAAATCGTGGAAGATAGTTAAGTGAATGTTCTATTATCAAGAAAACTTAATAAAGGATTGAAGCTTCCCGACAGGATCGAACTCACAACAAACGGTAGCGCTCTACTAAACTAACCTATTAACCATTAGGTCACGACGTAAAGACTATTTACTAAGCTTTTTTTTTTTATTTCTGTACAAAATGGGAAGATCAATGCCAGTTTTTCTATTCTTCTTTGTGCCGTGTCTCTTCAGGACTTGGGAGATCATAGCTCTCCACAATTTCCTGTCCCTTGTAGCTGTTAGTAAGTTGTTTGTTGTCATCTCTCATAATCTCTGTTCTGTCAGCCTTTACACAAACTCGTTAGGTCGTTTCATTCGCTGTCTTTCACTTGCCTTCAAATATGTCCTGTGATCCTCATCTTTGTTACCATATTTATCACAACGTTTCGGACGTTGTACGCTCCGACCTTCTTCAGGTGGTTGTAAAGTCGAACTGAACCTTTTATTTCGCTCGCTGGGGTAAACCTAGTTCCACGTGTCATGTCTAATGGATGCCAGTTATCTCCTGTTAATTCCCCACCGCCTTAACCGGGTATTGAACTCAAGGACACATGGCAAAGTGGATAAAGGAGTTTTTTTGTTTTTTTTTATTTTTTTTAAGCATTACGCCCCCGAGCAAGGCGTGAAGCCACTAGGATGCAGGGGGTTGCAGAAGATTTGGAGCGAGAGCAGATAGGAGTGATAGAAGAAAGGATGAGGAGAAGGATAGTGGGTTGATCAAGGTAACTGGAGATGTCGATTGACATTACATTTGAATATTTGGAGATTATAGCTCTCAGGAAAACAGTAATAGGGAAGGGTGTTCCACAGGCGAGAGGTGCGAGGTATAAAGCTATTGAAGTAGAAGAGACGGCTACATTTAAAAGTTTCTACAGTGAAAGGGGGAGAGCGGGATGCCAGCCTCGTAGGGCGCTTGAATTCATGATGTCTGGGAACCAGTGAAAGCAGCTCATCGGAGCAATTACCATGAAAGTATTTGTAAAAAAGACAGAGAGGCGACGGCGCGTCTGTGAGAGAGTGACTGTAGACGAGATGCCAGATCAGGGCCAATTATATTACATATCCGCCTCGGGATCTTGTCAAGAACTCCGAGGTAAACAGAAGGTGCACCAGACCATATATGGCAGCAATACTCCATGCAAGGACGAGGACCCAAAGAGTGAGAGTTCAATACCTGGTTAAGGCAGCCTATCAAGTATCTTCTTTTATTTCTTTTTATGTGCCATAATGGCCCATGTCCTTTTAGGACATGGGACATTATGGCTCTCTTCCCGTTCAGTTCAGCTCTGTTTATCTAATTTACGAGACTTTGAAGCTTGGGAGTATTTGTGAATTCTATAACCTCGTCCTCTTTTTCATTTAGTTTTCACATGTGACAAGAGCTGAAAAAGACAAGAATAAAAAGAAACTTCGAGGCAAATTTATTTTTTATTTCTTCCCTTGCACCCTTCCCTTGCTCTCATACATTATTATTTTTTTTATTTCTTTCCTGGTCCCAACCAGAGACCTAAGCTCAGAAATGGCATCATGACACTTTCCACTATGAATTCAAAAATGTAATTTGCTGTTGTTGTTATTGTTGTTGTTGTTGTTATTATTATTATTATTATTATTATTTCCTTTGATTTCTGGTGGGATGACATTTCTTTCTGGATCCCAAACAGAGACCTAAAGTCAGAAATGGCATCATGACATTTTCCACTGACCAATTAAAGAATAAAAAACAACGAAAACAACACACATATTTTACATGGATAAAGCCCTTGAGAAAGTGTGGGCTGTACTCGTGAGAACAATTGTTTTGTATTTGTTTAAGGCATAGGCTTCCAGGAATCCCTTCAATGAGTCTACTGGAATCTTTTCTAACCAATCCGAGGACTACAACTACAACAGGAATTCTTGATGTTCCCATGTGTCACATTTTTGAGATTTCGATTTCAAGGTCCTTGTATTTTGACAGCTTTTTGAAGATCTTCAAAGATACATTGCACTCTGCTGTCTCTCATAACAATGACAATGACATCTAATAACAATTATTATTATTATTATTATTATTATTATTGTTATTATTATTATTATTATTTCTTTTGATTGCTTCAGTGTACTCATTTTTTCCGGGTCTTAACCTGAGACCTATGGTTAGAGATTGCATCATGACATTTTCCACTGAGCATTTAAAAAGTAAAGAAATAAATAAAACAAACCTAAGATCACTCACATTTTATATAGATAAAGCCTTTTGTAAAGTGTCAGCTGTAATTGTGATTACAATTTTTTGTATTTTCTTAATGCTTATGCTGCCAGGGATCAATAAGTCTATCGGAACCTTTTCCAATCCATGCGAGGGCTCCAACTACAACTAGACTTATTGATGTCCTTCGAAATTATTTCCGGAGTCTTGAAAAGGACTGTTTTGATGAACCCAAATCATTTTCTGTGCTTAGGGACATTCGTGATCTGAGTGTTATATCCTTCTCGTCAAACCCTTCAAACTCAGATTTTCTCCGTTTTGATTCCTGGAAAAATTGGGATTGAGTTCTAAACTTACTTGCTCTTATATAAATAAACATAATATATCGTTGAAAATTAAAATTATATATCCCCGAGTTACGTCGGAACTGACGTACGGCTTTTCGTAGCTACGTCGCCAACTCCAATAATATAATACGTTGTCACGCGGCGCTATATGAGGAAGACAACTTTGTTTCTTCACCGGATCTACGCCATATTAGATTGTGCTACATTCGTTGTCTCTCGTTTGTATCGTGTTTTTTTTTTGGGGGGGGCTGAACTTTTTGCTCTTCATTATGGCTCCCAAGCATAAGGCAGATTCGTGGGTGCGTAAGTAGGTGGGTCCCGACCTACGTCGAAAATCAGGTTACGTCGCTCCGTAGGAACGGATCTCCGACAAATGTCGAGGACTTACTGTATAAGTAAAACTGGTTTTGGTTTCTGGGCTCAAGTACCTTCTTACTGACTTATTTGCTATTTCAAGTTAAATTTAGTTTGAAAACACACACACACACACACACACACACATATATATATATATATATATATATATATATATATAGAGAGAGAGAGAGAGAGAGAGTGTACGAATTTGTAAACAGTCACTACTGCTGCTGATAATGCAAGACTCTCCAAATTGTATTGAGTTATCTTGGTCAAAGGTGGGTTTATGAAAAATAAATACGGTTAGAATCTCGGACAAATGCCAAATCGGTCTGGTTTAGGTCCCGGCTTGAAGCGATCGTATATCTAGACCCACTGATGCGCTGTGAAACAGCTAAACAGCCTGTCTGTGGATGACGATATTAGCTCCTGAAAAAATATTTAAATCGGTCTAGCACTGTAAGAAGAAGAGCGCGAATTTGTAAACAGTCACTACTACTGCTGATAATGCAAGCCTCTCCAAATTGGATTGAGTTCTCTCGGCCACTGGCGTGTTCATGAAATAATAAATACGTAATAATTCGACTTTCTCTCTTGAAGAAAAATATACTGAAAAAACAAACAAAAATCCTAATATGCGATTATGCTGTTTTAATGTTTAATGTCAACGTCGGACGTTTAGGTCTAATAGACCATCTTCAGGACATATTCATAAAACATAATTAACATAGACCATATACAATTCAACATGAAAAAGAGGATGGACATGAAAGCAATACCAATCCAAACAGATAACTGAAATCTTTTATAAGATCAGCGTTCCGTTTAAATATGATCACGTCGTCGTCCCGTGGTCTATGTTGTGAAAATGTATTCCTAAAATTTGAGTATTTTGAATGAAAAACGAAAAGTATTTTATTTTTGATCTAAAACTTATATGTACGTTTGTCGAGCATTAATCTTGCTAGAAAAGAGGAAATATTAAAGAAGCCAGGTCTAGTATTCACCGTGCGTGAGATGGATATTATGCCTGCTTCATAAATCCGCCTAAGATTTTTATTATGAAAATATTTTAAAATCTTCACAGAATCAAAATCGAAATTATGATCAGCTTTAGTTGTGTGTACAACTAAAGCATTGTTTAAATTTCCGAGGCGAATATCTCGCTTATGTTCGAAAACACGAGATTTTACGGACCTACATGTTTCAACCACATATTTTAAGTCACTGTTGTGTGCATGAGATTTGGTAGATGCAAGCATCGGATGTTTTCACAACATAGACCACGTGACGACGACGTGATCATATTTAAACGGAACGATGATCTTATAAAAGATTTCAGTTATCTGTTTGGATTGGTATTGCTTTTATGTCCATCGTCTTTTTCATGTTGAATTGTATATGGTCTATGTTAATTATGTTTTATGTATATGTCCTGAAGATGGTCTATTAGACCGAAACGTCCGACGTTGACATTAAACATTAAAACAGCATTATCGCATATTAGGATTTTTGTTTGTTTTTTCAGTATATTTTTCTTCATACTGTCGGATCTATATCCATATATTTGCTTACATATATATATGTCGAAAACACAACTATACTTCGACATGAAAACAATAGACAAAAACTAAAAATACTTGAAGCATTATACATCAAACAGTTAAAACCCAACCTAAACAAAATCAATTATGGCATCTCTACAAATATTCTTAAATGTCTATAATTGGTAACAGAAGCCATTGGTTTATACCAACGGCTTTCCTTATTTCATTCTACAATTCACTCTCGTGTAGTCATGTGTGACGTCATGAGATGCGGTACGATTTTCGCTTCTAGCCTCTTATATGCCCGTGTTTATCGTTGCTTAGTGATTAACTCTGTAAACAATGACAGACTATCATCACTGTCGTGTCCGTATATTGTTTAATATATTTGTGATTTACATCTTTGATAATGGCTTAAGTAAGCCGAAAGCTTAGATTATATTAAAAAATATGGATCAATATTGTGAATTTCTTTCTTCGTTTAATGATAATGTTATCAAACTTATCAGATGTTACGAATAATTTTACATAAAATAAATAGACAACACTTGTCTATATTATTTAATGAAACGTGTATAAATGAAAATATGTTGCCTAAATACACATATATATATATATATATATATATATATATATATGTGTGTGTGTGTGTGTGTGTGTGTATGTGTGCGCGTGCGTGCGTGTCTGTGTCTGTGTGCGTGTGTGTGAGAGATTGAGAGAGAGAAAGAGATATTTATTAGTATATACAAAAATATGAGCAGATATTGTAGTTATATGTACAAAGGTTTTGAGCGAAAATACTTTTTGGGATTTGAGTTGTGTTTAAGTTTGAAATTTGAATTTTTCCTTTCATTCGTTTGTCGTCTTATCATAAATTGTTTTTAATCAAATTTCTCAAAAGGGCCACCCAGTATTCATCTTGAAACAAAGTAGACGGGAAGGAAAAAAAAAAATAAAGACAAACTAAAACTCCTCACGTATTTTATCTGGGTGTGTATGTGGGAGGTTGCTAATTGGTAAAAAGGGGGTAAAAATAATTTTTCAGCCTTTTTCGTTTTCTTAATTTTTTTTTTTTTTTTATTCATTTCAATCACAGAACACCGCATACCTCGTGACTTTTTGTGAGGTTACGTGCCAGTGCCTCATGACCTGCCCGAATGCGGCTCCGCCCACGCCCGTCTCCCCCAAAAAGATCAGTCAGTAATTTAAAACGAGAAATTGGAATGGTGAAGAAAGTTATATGTTATAGGGAAGCAAGAAGTAAGAGATGGAGAAGGAAAAAAATGATGACGACAAAAAAAGTCCTAGAAGAAGAAGAAGAAGAAGAAGAAGAAGAAGAAGAAGAAGAAGAAGAAGAAGAAGAACACCGACCTGGACTAAAAAGAAGAAAAATAAAATGATGACAACGAAGACAATGACGACGACAACGACCAAGAAGAAGAAGAAGAAGAAGAAGAAGAAAAGAAGAAGAAGAAAAAGTATTAGACGATGACGATGATAAAGATGATGACAACAACGGCCCCGAAGAAGAAGAAGAAGAAGAAGAAGAAAAGAAGAAGAAAAAAAAGTATTAGACGATGACGATGATAAAGATGATGACAACAACGGCCCCGAAGAAGAAGAAGAAGAAGAAGAAGAAGAAGAAGAAGAAGAAGAAGAAGAAGAAGAAGAAGAAGAAGACTAAATTCCGATTAAAAATAAATCCATTAATTTCTTAGAAACTACTATTATCAATATACATTTTATAAACATTATTTTACAGGGTATATGTATTTGAGTGACTATACCTGTTTATTTTTTATATTGTTAGAGAAAAGAATATTACTAATGAAATATTTTACCTCCGACACCTTAATAAATATTCTTGTTCCACCAACCCGGTGTCTATAGCTGGAATGATAAAGACACGTTTCGGCTATTGAAAGGGGTTCTCAGATTGAAAACAGTTTCGATTCCTGTCGGGGGTGGGGGCATTTTTATTTATTAGGAAGTCTCAGTCTATGTCAGATGTTAATTTTACCATTAAAAAAAAAAAAAAAAAAAAAAGAATACCAACTCAAAGACGTGAACGCACTAAAAATAACGTTCAGAATAATACAGAAATAACTATTTACATTATTTACATTGTTTGGACTGCTGTCCTCATCTTTATTGACATAATCACGACGTTCTGGTCGTTGTACTCTCCGGCCTTCTTCAGGAGAGTGGAATTTCGAACTGAACCCTTTATTTCGCCCACCGGGGTTGGTTGTTCTAGTTTCACGCGCCATACCTCTTCCAGATGTCTCAGTTACCTCCCTTGTACTCAACTCACCAGGTTTCTGTTTACCACTGCAGTAGCCAGGTATTGGGTCGGTGTATAAATGAGAGAAGTACATCGAAAAGAATGAAAGTGATTTCAAACAGCCGCAGTCTTCTGAAAGACACGAGAGGGTAGAGCTTGAGGATAAGATCTGGAGTCGGCGTCCCAGAGGCAGCAAACATTGTATCCAGTCTGCTCCTCTTGTTGACGATCAAACATTCTGATAATCTATTGTCGATTCTTTCTTTTCTTCGCCTTTCATGGAGTCCTTAAAGTTTTCTTTTTAATGGCTGTCAACAAACTATCAATCACTGTGTAACACGATATCTATCCTTGGGTAGCAAATGGTATTTCCTATTTGATTCCTTCTGAAAAGTATGAAAAATGGTTAAGATTTTCTTCAAAGTTCGCTTTTGTAACCAGAATAATGATATTTTCAAAATTTACCTATTCCCATTGGGAAAACTGGTGAATGTGAACATTCTTGGTCACGCAAAGTAGGAACAAAACGACATAAATCAACAATTCGCCCTTGCATGGAGTATTGCTTCCATATATGGTCTGGGGCACCTTCTGTTTACCTCGGAGTTCTTGATAAGATCCAGAGACGGATATGTAATATAATTGGCCCTGATCTGGCCTCTCGTCTACAGACACTCTCTCACAGACGCGCCGTCGCTTCTCTCTGTCTTTTCTACAAATACTTTCATGGTAATTGCTCCGATGAGCTGCTTTCACTGGTTCCCAGACTTCATGAATTCAAGCGCCCTACAAGGCTGGCATCCCGCTCTCACCCTTACACTGTAGAAACTTTTAAATGTAGCCGTCTCTTCTACTCCAATAGCTTCATACCTCACACCTCTCGCCTGTGGAACATCATTCCCTATTACTGTTTCCCTGAGAGCTATAATCTCCAACTATTCAAATGTAATGTCAATCGACATTCCAGTTATCTTGATCTATCCACTATCCCTCTCCTCATCCTTTCTTCCTATCTGCTCACGCTCCAAATCTTCTGCAACCCCCTGCATCCTAGTGGCTTCACGCCTTCCTCGGGGCGTAATGCTTAAAAAAATGTTTTCTTTATACGATCCTTAGCTAGAACGTTGTAGAAATTCTTGAAACTTTTAGAAACATCTCGAACGTTCTGGAAAATTCTAGAATGTAATTTAAGTTATGTATAATGATATCTTGACTAGGCATAACCTTGTTTTCCATCTGTATGTTTTATATCCTCTGGTTTAAGTCACCAGAATGATTAATAAGCGCTGACTCTACATTGCAATGGAAAATATGTTAGTGTCAAAACATCAATGTTTAGTTCATAAAAGCAAAGTTTAAAGGAAATAATAGTCATTTCTTTTGATCTTTAGATAGACGCAAGTAGGAAATAATATAAACTTGATTAAAGACAAAAAGTAAAAATTTTGTGACTTTTAATGAAAATCCCCGATTCTTTGGAGCAAGGAATCACGAAAATCTAAGTAGACCTCCAATAAATAGGATGGTTAGGCATTTATTCTAGGATTGCACAAGAGAGACCACAAAAACATTTAGAAGTGAGTATTTTTTTGCGATTTACACTTATACTATAAATTACTTTCATGAATCAGTCGCCAAATATAGTCTCCCATCATGTTTCTTTATAAAGTGTAACACTATTTTGCATTCATAAAACAACATTAAGTTTCTATCATTCCAGCATCCTAATAATAAATGTTCTTTTGACGATCTTAATCTTCTGTCCCGTTGTGTCTTGTTTAATGATAGATTTTTTTACTGCTATACACACATTCATGTAGTTTTTTCTCTCTCAATACTCTGCATAGTGTATCAGTTGGAACCTCATTGTTAAGACCTGTATCCACACTTCACACAGACCTGCCTGTTAATTTGGGATTGACTACCTAAAATCTCATAACTTTTCTTTCATCGCTTTTGTCTAACTTTTCTAGTATTCCGGTTTTCTTTACAGGTAAAATACTTCCAGTATTAGGAACATCGATAAATTAGACCTATCGTGCATTTTGTACTATGGTATGATATCTACCGTCCATTTTCTACTATGGCATGATATCTCCCGTCCATTTTCTACTATGGTATGATATCTACAGTCCATTTTCTACTATGGGATGATATCTTTCGTCTATTTTCTACTATGGTATGATATCTACCCTCCATTTCTACTACAGTATGATATCTACTGTCGATTTTCTACGATGATATGATATCTACCGTCCGATTTATACTATGGTATGATATCTACCGTCCATTTTTTACTACAGCATGATATCTACTGTCGATTTTCTACTATGGTATGATATCTACCGTCCGATTTCTACTATGGTATGATATCTACCTTCCATTTTTTACTACAGTATGATATCTACCGTTCATTTTCTACTATGGTATGATATCTACGATCCATTTTCTACTATGGTATGATATCTACCGTCCGATTTCTATTATGGTATGATATCTACCGTCCATTTTCTACTACAGTAAGATATCTACTGTTCATTTTTCTACTATGGTATGATATCTACGATCCATTTTCTACTAGGGTATGATATCTACTGCCGATTTTCTACTATGATATGATATATACCGTCCTATTTCTACTGTGGTTTAATATCTACCATCCATGTTCTACTATGCTATGATATCTACCATCCATTTTCTACTGTGGTATGATATCTACCGTGCAATTTCTACTATAGTATGATATCAATTTCCAATTTCTACTATAGTATGATATCTATTGTCCATTTTCTACTATAGTATGATATCTGCCGTCCATTTTCTACTACAGTATGATATCTACCATTCGTTTTCTACTATAGTATGATATTTACCGCCCATTTTCTACTATAGTATGCTATCTACCATCCATTTCCTATGATTGTATGATATTTACCAACTGTTGGAAGTTAAAAACACAAACCCGAGCCCTAAATCTAAAAAACGGCTCTGCTTCATCTTCAATTAAAAAAATCTCTGGCCAACATGGCGCCAGTGGGATCAACTAAATGGGCTAGACTTATTTTGTCTAACGTTAACTTGTTTATTTTGTAACGGAATTACATAGATACCTCCTATTTGAATACAAATTAGATAAATACCCCACTCTTTAGATTAAAATAAAACTATATGTAGTTTGGGGAATTAATTGCTGTAAGCCGTAAGTGGGTTATTTGGTAGAGTGCATCGTTGTTTAGGGTAGTTCGCGAATGCCTTGGTAGATATTTTACAATCGTAAAATCAAAACGTTGTCGGAGTTAACTCCTCCTTAATTTCCTAATTGTTCACTAGGGGACGCTCTCCCTACACTATAAATACTGGGTGATTTCTTGCCTCGTTCTCTTTTTACTTTGCATTTCAGCTGACACATTTGACAGACGTGATCTCTCGCAGAGATTTCCGCTTTACCCACTTGTGGGAAAACGCGATGCAACACATAAACAGATACACGTACGTAGGAACATTAATCAAAACACGAACTCTTTACGTTCACGCTCACAAACACAAATGTTAATATCATTTTCCATTGTAAATCTTGTTCTTTAATACATATATTTGTTCTATATATATATATATATATATATATATATATATATATATATATATATGTATGTGTGTGTGTGTGAAAAGTGTATATAAATATAAATAAATATAAGTATGTATAATCATTTATATATTATATGCGCGGTACTTATTAAATTGAACTACCCTCTCACCCAGCACATTGAATATTAAACTAAACATCACCATATAAATTATCCAAGGGGATTACAAATTTCTACCTGTTACATATACACAGTCACCAAAACCAAACAAATAACCAGCTTTAAATATAACATATAAACCCCCATTTTTTTTTTTCAAAAATTTAAAAATAAATATAAATAATAATAATTTTTACCTATCATAATTTTACACAAACCCCACCACACGCATATACATACATGCGAGGAAATATTTTTCAGCGCGAAAACACTTAATATGACATGTATACAGTAACGAGACATTTCCGCCACACTTCGAATGTTTAAATTTCAACATTTCAACATACAAATGCGTATGTATAGATATAACACCACCCGTATACATACATGTGTCATAGCCGAAACTGCCCACATATGTTTATATATGTATGAGTCCCGATGGACGACCAAATATGTATATGTGTCTGCATACATCGATGTTTGCGTTAGTACGATGAATGACAAAACGACGAAATTTCCCTCACCACTTCCACAATAACACCAATACACGCAATCTACATAAACCCAAATTTTTTAAAACATTAATCAGTTTGTCTGACGATCGCTAAAGCGTGAAACCCAGGTCACAAACTCACATCTATCCAACCAAATATATATATATATATATATATATATATATATATATATATATATATATATATGTGTGTGTGTGAAAAGTGAATATAAATATAAATAAATATATATATATGTATAATTATTTATATATTATATGCGCGGTACTTATTAGAAAGCGCTCAATATCAGAGATAGAGTTAATATATTATAGATCAGGACGATCGCTAAAGCGTGAAACCCAGGGTCACAAACTCACATCTATCCAACCAAATATATATATATATATATATATATATATATATATATATATATATATATATATATATATGTGTGTGTGTGTGTGAAAAGTGAATATAAATATAAATATATATATATATGTATAATTATTTATATATTATATGCGCGGTACTTATTAGAAAGCGCTCAATATCAGAGATAGAGTTAATATATTATAGATCAGGACGATAACAAAGCGTGAAACCCAGGGTCACAAACTCACATCTATCCAACTAAAATATATATATATATATATATATATATATATATATATATATATATATATATCGGTCTTGTTTGTTTTCTTTACATCTTCGGTTGGAATCAATTTGAGTTTGCCATATTCTTGTAGTGGATTTTTTAATATTCTAAATTCCTAATTTAACAACACGTAAATCCACGGTCTGCTACAACGTCTTTTAAATGACATTTGCTGGCTGCCTTCCTACCACGCTATTTTCCTATTCAAAGTCACAACCTTCATCTTTGTTTCAGCTGAAAATTTGTCACTGATTTTGGGGTAAAAAATCTAGATGATCATCAGTTACAATCACTTGGTAACGTACCTTATATTTTTTACAATATAAATCAATTCCTATTTAGAAATGTGTATATTATAATGACTATATCATCTCAGATCTGTCATTGGCCTAATAGTTTTGCATGTCATTTTTTTTAGCTTCAAGTTGCTTAAAGAGATGTATCTACCGTTATAGAACAATTACGAAAATGTAACAACTTATTATCTAATCACTAAAGGCTATAAATACTGCTGATACAAGCATATTGCTAAACAAGCTCTCATAACATCTTAATAAACTAAGAATGCATAATAAATTTTATAAAGTTCTTTTCAACCGTTTGCATGCCAATGTATATTGCACACCTATTTCGACTTACGGCAATACTAGAAGCGGTAAGCTTCGATGTGCACCTGAAGTGATGGATAACAGCTCTGAATGCGAAATCTAAGAGCCAAGTTCGAATTCCAGTCGAGTTCGTTATATTCGCGATCACGAATCGCGTAAACTCTTACGTCAAGTGCAGCTATATCAGCCATTTCATCAGTAGTTTTTCTTTGCAAGACAGCCTGATGAAGCCCAACCCGCTCCAGGCTGGTCTGAATACGGAGTTTTCCTTTCTGTCAAGGCTATAAACCCAATCTGCCCTGCTATTTACCCATAGCTGGGCAGAGAAAGAGATTGATTCATGCCTTCGCCAAGCGTTTTAGTATAAGTGAATGTACTAAACTCAACTGGATTTCGCCTCTATCCATCACTCCACCGCGTCTCCTATTCACTTAGGCGTATAAATCCATCTATTCTACCCCCAGCTAAGGGTTAATTGCAGGACAGATAGATCCTCTAGCCTTGGTAGGCAACCAGTCTGCTGCAGAAAGTAACATCAATCTACTGCGTGAATTTTTTGCCAAATGAATCAAGAGTTGAAAAGATATTTGATCACCCAGCGTGGTTCACGCATGGCGCCTAAGAAAGGTAGGAATACTAATAAAAGTAATACTACCAATACTATTATTATTGTATTTATAAGAAGATGGCGGAGAAGAAATGACGCAGCCATTATTTCTGCTTTTCGTTTTAGTTTTTGTTCGTTTTCTGATGGCGTTCTTCTTTCAGGTTCAAATGCTTCTGATGCGCATGCGCGTGTCTACTTTTGACACAATAAACGAATGTAATTTTGGAAAGATGCCGTTAAAAACAGATTTTATAATTTTTTTTTCGTTTCATTTTTTTCTCTCATTTTTTTTTGTCTCTGTTTTACTTTGATTCTGACTCCCGTATTCGCGTTTCTGCATTTTTTTTTTTTTTTTTTTGCAAATTCTTCATCCAGATTTTTTTTTTTTTGTTCTGGTGTCATTCTCTCGATAGAGAATAGTGAAGGTGGGGAAATAAGAGAGAAGTGGGAGAGAAATTGCATAAATAAATATATAAATAAATAAATGAATAATAATACCACCCCGCCAAAAAACAAAACAAAAAAAAACACCCCAAAATCGGCCTAAACGTCGGATGAAAATAGCAAAAAGAATGCGAAACAATTCCAATAAATAAATGAATTACAAATATATATATATATATATATAACGCCCCTCAAAGTCTGACACTCAGGTAGAGAAAAAATAACCTCTGAAGCTCGAAAATACAGCAATTGTAGCAGATAATGACTTTCTAAGCGTACCTTACATGTGGCACAGTGCCGAAAGTGTGCAGCACCCAGGAAGGATCGAAATCAGTATTCAGTCGTAACAGATCTAGCGAGGCAAGCCTGCTAATCGGTATAACACGTCGATGTTCCCGAAATGGCAACTGCTCTGAGGAGCTACTTTCACTGGTACCCCAACTGCATGAATGTAAGCACGCTACTAGGCTGGCATTTCTCCCCCACCCTGTTACAGTTAAATATAGCCGTCTCTTCTACTCCAACAGCTTCTTCTCTCGCACATCTCGAGAGTGGAACTCCCTTCCTTTTACTTACTTCCTTGATAGCTGATGCCTTGATCTTGATACCCGTCCTTCTCTTTATCCTTTCTCCAAACACCCCTCTTAAAACTTACTCTCATTCTCTGTAACCCTTTGCGTGATAGTGGAACTCCCGCCTTGCTCGGGGTGAAATGCATATGTTTGTATGTGTATGTGTGTGCCTTTGAATATTAACCAAAGTAGACTTATTCCATGCCCAACTAATAACTTTAGCATATCGCGTTGCTTCGGCTTTGCAACACAGCAAAATTCTCTTTCGGGATCGCCATCACCAGCTCCGTTGTGTTCTTCTTAGTTTCGTCTATGATCGGAGATTTGATCTCTTTCATCTGTAATTTTAGCTCTAGAAAAATTGCAGAAGTAGCAGAAGACTAAAACTAAATTTGGACTGTAGGGAAGCGATGAAAGACCAGTCCGATAACATTAGAAACTCACCTTCTTGACAAATCAACCGTGGTCACCTACCCTCTCTCTCCCTCTCTCTCTCTGTCTGTCTGTCTGTCTGTCTGTCTCTCTCTCTCTCTCTCTATATATATATATATATATATATATATATATATATGTATCAACAGTCAATATACCACTTAACACCCTTGAACGCTTAGCTTTGGAGCGGGTAGAATGGAGATCAACATGTTTTAGTGGACTCAGCAATTTTCAATCTACTTGTCTGAATCATCTTCAAGAAACGATCTAAAAGGTCAGCTAATCTAACAGTGATCTCATCTCACAATCCTCACACTTGCTCCATATGTTGCCTCCTTTGTAAATCACTAGCGGTCTTAAATGACACTTAGGATCATCGCACAAACTTTCTTAACTGAATCAATAAGCTGTCAGATCCTCATACGTCGAAACCGACGGAGAGAGTCCATTATTATTATTATTATTATATATATATATATATATATATATATATATATATATATATATATATATATGTTTCGTTAAAGACAACTGACAAGGTACTGCGATTAATCATTTTATTTATGGTTTCTTGTGTTTGTACAAGTGTTTTCTTTTCTAGACGTATACTGTATTAAAAATTAAAAAAAAAAAAACTGTGCTAAAGTTCTGCATATCCGTGCGCTTTCGGCTATTCTTTTAGCAATTATCAAGGACGATTTTTATGTTTTTATTTTTAACTGAAAACCAAACTCACAAATAATCATATTGGTGATACCACTACATGCCTATCTCACGTTGCATCTATCTGACCGTAGTTCAATTAGGACTCATTTAAACACGGGAACATACCAAAATCCATCCACATGTAAAAATGACTGAAAATAATGGAAGCACTAATGATAAAAAGAAAATGCCAACACCCAATAACATCAACCATGATCACTGCTACAATGTGCATAAAACATTCCTATAACTCCAAATACAGACATAAAATTACCACAGATTCAGGTAAAAATTGTTGTGAATTCCGGTTTGAAATCCGGTACCAATAAATAACAAACGCCAAGAATGAATATAGGAAAATAATGTATTAACGTAATGATACAAACTGGTAATGCGGTTTAGTAGTTCCAGGAATACGGGTTAGTAGCAAAATATCTATAGTCTTTGGTATTGAAGTATCGCTGTATGACTTCTTACTGAGTCTACGTCCTCGCTCACTGTGACTCTTGCTCACTACGTTCGTTCTGTCTGTCTGTTACCTTTAACCTTTTACTCTCCCTCTTCGGTCTGTCTCTGTTCTCTCGGGTCTTCACGTAGCAGTAGTATATGTATATACTGGGTGAGTCCATTTGTGTAAAAATAGGAGGACTCCTCAACAAAAATTAAAAAAAAATCGTCCTTGATAATAGCTAAAAGAATAGCTGTAGAATAACAATAATAAACAGCACTTACCGGCGTAAAGGTCCCAGCTAGCGTCCAGCTGGCAGACAAAATTAAAGCAGGTTGTAACTTAATACAAACCTTGCAAACTAACTGATGAATCAAGCTGGTATTTATATAGAAATGCCTCCACTCAGGTACCAGCAGCCAATCACAGACCAAGCAATGGACTATCCCACTTTAGCACAATGAGATCCTCCATGGCACTATAAAATAGCCCTCTTTCTAAAGGTTGGAGGATTATTCACTTAGTTGGGTAGAAAGACAACCGCTATTCTCTATACTAATTGTTGAAATTATACTTATTCATTGACTATGAGTGTAACGTCTGCTGATAGGAACAGTGGTCGGAAAGTGGGTAGCAAGTTGTAGCGTTGAGTCGTACGCAATGAACTACGGTATTCGCTATTAGTGTATTACTAACCTAGAAGCCGCTCTTTGAGCGCACTTTAGGCTAACTCGTGCGGACGACTTTTAGGATTTCGGTCTTTTAAATTCAGCGTCCTATGTATATAAATTTATAAAAATTTAGAAATAATAAAATTACTTTATATTTATTCGACACCTTAATTCGGCATAATATCTTTTCGTCTAAACAACCGACCTCCGTAATTTATTTACATTTATTTTGCGCACACTTTTTTTTATTTTTTTTTTAAATCCCTATTTTTTTTAACCCTTCAAATAAAATACTTCTTAAAAAACATTAGGGAACCAGAAATATGTAATATTTCGTCACAATACACGTGTTAAAACAAGAAAAACATATGAGCAACGTACCCTTCCCCGATTAAGTTTTAATTAAGGTTTAATTAGACGATATCAATTGCAATTGAGACGAAAAGCAAAATTAGTTAAACCTTTAATAAAGAATTGCTTTTTAAAAGTTTTCACTCCGTTCGATATTCAAATTTAACTTTAAATGAGTTATTTCTCTAATTTTAATCGCATATAACTACAGTAATTAATATCTGTTAATTCAGGTTGTTTATGATTCATCGAGATCGATAAACGGACGGACGGACACACGTACACTGCGCTTTATTTATATAGATTAATCCACGTCCCTCATGTGATTAAAACTTTCCTTCCCTAATCTTTTCTTTTAGTGTTTCCTTGCAATATTATTAACCAGAAACTACGAGCTTATACAAGCATTGTCATTTACAAATGATAGTTCAACTCTTTCTGAAAGTTGTCGACGCCATGCATGATATTCATATGTAAGTCTAGATGTGACTATTTTACTTCTGTCCTGGGTATGACGATAAACTACGTCCGGCAACAAGGCCTTTGATCTGGAGATTTTGAGGAGCGTAGAACCATCTCTTAATTGCTGTTGTCCCCAAGTCCACCGTGACCCAGGGTGGTAGCACCTGTTAGGATCCCAACTACGTGAAAATAATTGATCCCGAAACTGGGGCCAAAATACGATGTAAGTATAAAAGATTTTAAAGTAAAAATACCAGCAATACATTTTCATAGTAAATAATAACCAGCAATACATTTTTGTAAAAACTAAAAAATATGTCAGCATACATAACTACAGTGTAACCCGGATATAAGAGAGTTGTCGAGACCGGAGAAGAAGTCTCTTATATCCGCGTTTCTCTTATATCCCGGTTTGGTCTATTTTATATACATTAACACAGGCTCTAATTTGGAACCAGAAAAAAATCTTTCTTATATACGGGTTTCTCTTATATCAGGGTCTCTTATATCCGGGTTACACTGTATAAGAAAAAAATGTTACAACAAATACATACTAGTAATACACATTACTAATGATTCCATGAAAATTTAATTTCGGCAGTAAATGACCCATAAGGTGTTGATATGTCGCTAAACAAAGAAGCAAAAAAAACGAGGTTTCTGAAGAACACGATTTTCTCAGGTAAATATTTTGGTTTTATGGAATCTTACGTTATTGGATAAAATTAAACCAAGTGGAATCATTGAAGTATATGTTCAATTTCTTTATGGTAGATTTGTAAGGACTGTTCAGGCGTATATATATATATATATATATATATATATATATATATATATATATATATATATATATATATATATATATACTGAAGAATTTCAAAGTTGGATTCAGTGTAGGCGTTATATTACATTGTAACTGAAGATAGCCATGATCCACCATGTCATGAAGTACACAGCGGTTAGAAGAAGAACTATGCCTTAACTTGACTACAAATGCATGAAATCATACCTTTACAAAGTTATTAGATGTCATTGAGCGTGCCTTTATCGTGGCCTTGTGCCAGGTGAATATAAAATAAATACTTGGTTTTGTATACTTCACTGAGGGCTGCTAACACCAAATCGTTATATAATCATGAGTGACTACTATATTTATTTATTTAAAAATAATATTTTGTAAAGGAATATTCTAAATATCATTTGAAGAATTTTAGTACCAATATTTTTTGAGAAAATTTCCCCCTATTGTTTTCCTAACCTCAGAAGCAATATCTCAAACTACACTCTGTCTGAAGTTATTAAGCAAATCATATAAACTTCAATAATCCAAATTAGGTTTTTTTTAAAAAAAAAAAAAACGAAAAAAAAACTGTTAAATTTTAAGCAGCCAATTTAGATGTCAAAACAAAGCCGGGGTTAACATTTTAGGTAGTACCATTATGTTTTATTGAAGTTGTTGAAGTTATTTCATGTATTATAAAAAAACCCCAAAAAACTGCCGTCTGAAGTTATTATGCAAAAGCAAATAATTACATTTTACTTCAATAAAAAGGTAATAAAATCAAAATAATAGAACAAATAACAAATATATATCATAAGTCTTTGAATCATTTACATTTTAATATATTGACCCTTCTTCACAATAACAGCCAGTAATCTATTATCCATTGATTTTATTATATATTTTTTTTACTTCAGCAGGTTCAATTTCTGATATGGTAGTTTTAATTGCTTCGCATAAGTCTGCTTTGCTGTTATATTGTTTGCCGCCTTTATATAATTTCATCGTCACAATTGACCATAGATTTTCGATTTTCGAATTCAGATCAGGGCTTGATGGTAGCCATTCCATTATCTTCTCTCCTCTAAATCTTTATGCTCAAATAATTCACGTGTATGATTAGATACATAAGCAGGAGCATTGTGGTGCATAAATACACACTTCACTTTGAAACTGCGAGACGGGGACATGTTCCATGAAAGTAAAGTCTTGTTCATAAAATTGCAAATGTTAGCACTGTTCAGTTTAACCGTTTCATCGACTTTGGTCGAAAATTACAGCCCATAACATAACACTACCACCTCCTTGTGGCCTTCTTTTAGTCAGAATTGCATAAAATCCTTCCTTCGGCCCATCCATCAGGTCTATCAAATATAACCCCGGATTCGCCCGTGGAATTTACTTTGGAAAAGTCAATTTTCATGTATCTATTGGTCCAATTTTGATGCTTTAAAATATTTGATTCAACGAGAGGAGTTTGTCTCGGAGATATTTTACAGATGCCAAAGTATTCTACACCTTTTGTCCTTCTTGACTCCCTAAATTCCATCCTTTTCAAAGATCTGAGCGCTGATCAAAAGTGATCGTTTCGCTATAACTCACTTTAGTTTACGTTCATCTCGTGGAAGCGAGTTCTTAAAGCCTTTTCTTTTCCTTCAAGTTCTCAAATTACATTGCAACAGATCACCGTTTGATGGTCTCTACAAAGCATTTTTGATATTTCAAATGAAGACGTTCCCTCACTCGATAGATATTTTCTGTTTTTTAGCAGTTGTTATATCCTTCCCTTTCTAATGACAAATTACGCAGGTGTAGGCTTTAAGAAAGCTTTATTCAACTGAGAATCGCGTATAGTGTCCTTTTATAGTCCCAGCAAACAGAAATAGCCCTCTCAAAGTGGAGAGTAACTAAACAAGGAGAGACCACTCATGATTATTCATAACACGCCTCACCCATGTTTCAACATATATTATGAATAGAAAAATAGTTTTTATTAGATTTCAGAGGTCTTAAGCTAATATTAGTTTAATCTGCATAATAACCTCCCTCAGTCCGTTTCAGTAAGTCCCAATTATCTCAAAAAGTACCCATTAAAAATGGCAGAAAATTTAATTAGACATTTTACTAAGGGTGGGAATGGATTAGTTTAAATTTGACAAATATTGGTTCAGAACTTTTTGAGTTATTGAGGTTTATTTGATTTGCATAATAACTTCAGACGGCTGTAGTTATGGCGGCTGATTTCTTGTCTGAATAATGTTGTTTTATATATTTTCCAAATGATACGTATACTGTCAAATAAAGAATCATTATTGCATGCTGTAAATGTGATTTACATTCATTTTAAAATTACAGCCGCGTCACCATTGATGGTGACAGAATAAATTCTGCAAATCATTTATACCAGCTTAAAAACCGCCTTATCTTGCAGCTTTTAAGCTAGCTCTTGCTGAGGACTCTACATTGGATCTTTATCGCAATAGGTAGGAAGGAGTAGGCAACAATAAACTATAAAAGAACTTAAATTTTATCGCTGCATTTAACTATTGCATTTATATTTAAGCTTACCTTTTAAAAGTTCAACGATAATTCTTCTGCCGCCACTTAATTTAAAGACAACATGATATACGTAGATCCTTACTTTTCGTACAAACAATTTGTTTTATTTCATGAGTGACTTTTACGCACGATTTCGCTATTAATTTCAATTATTTCCAAATTTATTTTCAAGTTATAAAAATTATAATCGAACAAAAAATTGAAAATTTATGAATCCAAAATTTCAGGATTACGGGTCTGGATCCGAATAGGAATTGTTTTAATTTCTTACGGAATCGTCCTGATTCCAAAATGCCAGGATATGTTGGGCTATGACATCTAGGAGTAAAGTTGAAAACACAAACAATTTTATATTGAAACACTAATTTCAGAGCAGTATTTTTTCATTTGAACATGAGCTATTGAAAGTTAGCGAGTTATAGCTCTTTAATTGTTTTTATCAGGAGAAGCCAATATGGCGGAATCCATAAACAATCGCAGTAATGAAAACTTGAGAATCCCAAATTTCAGGATTGCCGGTCCGGTTCTGGCCCGGAATGTTTTTAATTTCCTCACTAATGGAATTCTGTTAATTTTATAACCCCTCCCCACCATTCTGCACTGATCATCTACTGGGGTCAAGAATTCGGCTGATTCCGCTAGTATGTGATGGGAGGATGAAGGCATGAAAAGCTTTACCCTGATTGTGTTACCCTGAAAAGATGCAAATAGATTTGTAACCAGACATCTGAAAGAAGCGTATTCCCCCAAAAATAACAGGGATTCAAACACTGCTTAAAGCTACAAAGGATAGGAAGTTGTGGAGAACCGTGTTAATCCACGCCCTGAAAGGGCATGGCACATAAAAGAGAAGACAATGGAACATGTGACGTAGTAATCCGTTGGTGTATTGAAAATGTGGAAGAGGTCTTGCAGTAGCATGGTAAAATATTTGGAGGTAGGAAAATTTTCGTCTTTTTTTGTTTGTCCATTTAAGAAAGTTAAGAGAAGCAGAGTGCCATATGTATTTTCCAAAAGTGCACAGGATTGCACAGATATTGTTTTATATAGATATAGACAAAGAATATCTCCAACATTTGGCGAAGCAACTTAAAATGATAATATTAACGTTCCCAGTATCAGGAGACAATGCATAAATTGAAATGGCATGTCACCACCATATTGAACGCGTTAGAGAGGTGAATTGAACATGAATATTGAATTAGAATTCTTTATTTAGCTGGCAATGCCGGCAAGCTACTCTTGCACGCCAATAACAAGGAAATAGTTCCTCAGTGAGTGCTCTGCTTTTTGGTACTGATTTATTTACAAATGGGGGTCTGCTGTGAAGATTTGGTTAATTAGTTACACCTGCACACCATTAATAGAGAGCTCAATTCTACTTGTGTCCTGTATTTACTTATATTAAGTTCACCCAATACAAATTTCAAAATCTACCCATGGTAGAGGGTTACTGAATAAGCGACGCGGTGCGCACATAAGAGGAATTACAATGAAGTGTAGATTATGAGAAGAAGTAGGTTAAACAGCTATTAGCTCTTGACATGAAGCGGTTAAGATTGTATAATCTGTTTATATTTCTGAGATGAAATATTTTAACTATTAGCTTGTTCGGGCAGTTGTCCTCATCCTTGTCGTCATATTCATGACGTTTCGGTCGTTGTACGCTTCGGCGTTCTTCAGGTGATTAGGATTTCGAACCGAACCCTTTATTTTCGTCCACCTGAGTATAATGTTCTAGTTCCACGTGCCATGCCTTTTCCGAATATTCCAGTTTCATTTATTTCCCTTTCAGTAACTCAACTCTCCTAGTTTTTCTTCACCTCTGCTCTGGTCAAGTATTAAACTCACAAGTCGCTGGATCACATGGTCCACTGGATAAAAGTGTTGACTTGACCCAAAGAGTTGTGAGTTCAATACCTGGCCTCAGCAGAGTTGAAGAAAAACTTGTAGAGTTGAGTTACTGGGGGAAAATAACTGAATCTGAGATATTCGGAAGGGGAATGGCACGTGGAACTTGAACAGTCTACCCCGCTGGACGAAATAAAGGGTTCGTTCGAAATTCCAATCATCTGAAGAAGGCCGGAATGTATAATGGCCGAAATGCCATGAATATGACAACAAAGATGAGGACAATAGTCGGAATATTTTAAATAGTGTAAGTAAGATTCTATTATTTAAGGAATCTGGAGTTTCTTTCACAAAGTAGCTGTTTCCTGTAAAAATCTATTTGAGTAGGACTTTCTCCTTACTAATGGAATACAGAGGAAATGTTGATGATTCGATTCTGTGGATGTAGGATGTCTAGTTCTGGCTATAAAATGTAAACATTTACCATGGAATTAGCGATAGTGCAGCAATAGACATGCAACACTATGCCCATGTTAAAGAGGCTGTAAACTGTCCTCTACTCTTGCGCCTTCCTATATAAATTCCTTCCGGATGTAGGCGAGCATGACTCTCAATATATTTATGTTATTTGATCTGTGTGAATTGCAGCGAAGCAGCTAATGGCGATCCCGATTTTTCAGACTGTGTTGAAAAGCAGAAGCAAAATTGGGATAGATGTGGTGTATCCTAAAATTATTAGTTAGACAACACGGAAATAATGATGTATTAGGCTGGTGAAAAAATAATGACGTAATAATGTCGTTTTTTGACGTTTAAAAATACGTAAAAAACGACATTATTACGTCATTATTTTTGCACCAACCTAATAGTTTCGGTTTGGTTTGGTTTGGTTTACGGCATATCAGTTTCAACGGGTTATTTAATGCCGACAAGATTTTTATTGCTGGTAATATTTTTGTTGAAAATATATATTGCTGGTAATATTTCTTTACAAAAATGTATTTCAGATAATATTTGTTCCTTAAAAATGTATTGCTTGCAATATTTTCTCCTCGAAAATGTCTTGCTGGTAATAATGTATTGATGGTAATAATTTTTTTCTTCAAAAATCCATCGCTGGTAATAATATTTTTTAAAGATGCATCCCTGGTATTAAAACTTATTTTTACAATAGTGTTTTGACCCCAGTTTGGTGGTTAACTGTTTTCCCATAAATGGTACCGTAACAGGTGCTACCACCGGGGGTCAGGGTGGACTTGGGAACACCAGCAATTAAGAGGTGGTTCCACGCTCGTCAAAACCTCCTGATCAAAGGCCTTGCTGTCCTATGTAGTTACCGACTTAATCAGGACACGGATGTAGTTTATCGTCTTATCCAGGACGTTTCATTGGGAGGGAGGGGGTCTTATCGCCCTTCGGACGTGCAGTCGGCGTGTTCTGAAGCCCCAGGGCGGGGTGTAGTTTCGCTATACTTTCTCCGTGGTTTTCAATTCAGAGTAAAATTTCTCTTAGACGAGTTGCTACAAGACTACATAGCACAGTCTACCCTGCTATTCGGCCCATAGCTGGTGGCGATGGGGAAAAGATTCTAGTCTTTCGCGCCAGTATTACTGCGAAATTGTACGAAAGAGATTAGGCTAGAAATTACCTCGACTACCCGATTTCAGTTTCCGCACGGTTTACTGAATTACGTGGGTGGGAGAGAAGAAACGGATTCATACCTTTCCCGAGGGCATTAGTGTGAAAGAGAGTGCCATAGGGTAGAGCGGAATTCGAACTCGGCTTACAAGTTCCACTTTCTTTGTCGACAGCCTCTACGCTATCCGCACATCCGGTTTTGTGCTCGACTGAGAGAAACTTGGTAAAATGTAACAAACGTTGCCATTCTGAGATTTTGATAGTGATAATTAAAACCGTAAAAATATTCGCTTTGGAAACATGAAACTGTTAGCTGTTGTTTGAAACGTGTTTGCAGACACAAACAAGACAATAACATCCGTCAACACCAGACCAAAAAAAAATAAATGAAGAAGCAAGAGAAATAAAAAAAGAAGAAGAAAAAAAAAAGATTGCTGGAGAAATTTAATACTGTGATTTCTGAAACATTATAGGTAGCGGTTGGCTAATTAGTTAAAAAAAAAGTAAGATTGTGTATAAACACGTATAAACACACAAACACTTACAAGTGTAAGTATCCATTTTGCTTAGATCAGTATGATGCATAGTTATACGTACACGATACCCATTGTAGATCGACGTAGTTTAATTAAAGTTCTTGCTAACCACTATGCTTCTAAATAGATTCAGATGATACACAGAGCAGATTGAAATTTGTTCAATTAAAACCAGTATCCCTGTATTGATGAAAATGGTAATAATAATATTAGCCGTTTCGTTATCAGTTTTGTTTGGGTCAGTTCTTATTGGCCAGTCGTGTATCATGTGCATTAGAACTGTACATGTGTTACTGACCAATAAGCTCTAACTCACACAAAATTGGAAATACCAAAGGTCTGTCTTTTGTGTGTTTCGCTTAATCTCTGACGAAGCTTTAATAAAAATGAAACCTGTTTGTTTCTTTATCTTATAAAAAACACCCACACACAAACGCGCACACAAATACATACATCATATTTATTATAAAACGCAGGTTGTGTGTGTGTGTGGCTCTACGTTTATATATTGGATCGGATTTCCTACTTTTTTCAATCGATTTCAACAAAACTTCACAGGACTACGTAAAATTACCTTGCGTTGGTTCTGACAGCGTCAAAAATTGCAAAAACACAAATGTTTTTGCACGAAATCAATTGGAAAACACGAATAAGAGGCATCGCAAGAATGAAAGGGGGACAACTCATATCGAGTTATACTTATTATAAAACCCAGATTGTTTGTGTGTGTGTGTTCGTTTATATATGGGATCGGATTTCCTACATTTTTCAACCGATTTAAAAAAAACTTCACTTTTTTTTTGGCAGGTAGTGTTTCTTGTTGTCTGGCACCCATTTTTTCCTTATTTTTACACCCAGAATGCTTTAAATATACCATTTACAAGACAATTGTTTATAATAAAATTCTATTCAATCGGTAGACTTATAATGATTGAAAACAATGTTTTTGCTTGAGTTTGGGTTTGACCAATTCGTAAAAAAAAAATAAAATAGAAAAAACTAATTAAGACATTCGTGTCTGTCAACCTTAAACAATAATCTTTCTCAATTTTATTTTTCAGTGTTTATGATGGTCGATACTTGATCTATCTTTTACTGTTACATCCCCTGGGCAACGCCGGGCTCTACTGATAGTATATATATATATATATATATATATATATATATATATATATATATATATATATATATATATATATATTTTGTGTGTGCGCATATATAATATATAAATAATATAAATAATAAATTGCACATATATTTATATTTATATACATACACATTTCACACACACACACACACACACACACACATATATATATATGTCATTGAATACAGCAGAAAAAAGTTATTAGATCGCATGAGAAATTGTATAAAAAAAAACTAAATAAAAACACCTTGTCTGTCTTATTCAATGTGCATAAAAGAAAGATTGCTGCCTAAATGCACAAGTATATATAATTTTAAGGCAAATGTTACTAAAGACAACAGACATTTTCTCTAGATTACTTTTTATTGATAGACTTTTCCAAATAAGGAATAATCCTTCTCAGATAAGGAGGAACTTCCGTCGAAAATTGTTTAAACACACACACACACACACACACACACACACACACACACACACACATATATATATATATAAATATATATATATGGTAGATATTGACAAGATAAGGGCAACAAATGATTTATATATGTCAAAAACGGTGATTTGAGACAAATCCGAAGAGTTGGGCAAAATTTAAAATTTGTAATAAACCTTAATTGAGCAGGTAGAAAATATTTGAATAAAGTTGCATTTACAATGTAATACAATTAAAAACAATATACAATTAAGAACGTAAACGCAACCAAAATACCCTATTAAAAAGAAATTACTCTATTAAAACCAAAATACCCTATTAAAAAGAAATTACTCTATTAAAACCAAAATACCCTATTAAAAAGAAATTACTCTATTAAAACCAAAATACCCTATTAAAAAGAAATTACTCTATTAAAACCAAAATACCCTATTAAAACCAAAATACCCTATTAAAACCAAAATAACCTATTCAAGTAAACATCGTAAAGAGAGTCGTGTCTCAAAATTGAATTCCCTATGGAATGAAGAATTATATTGGATTAATAATGGATTGGCCAGACATTGGGTCAGAGAAAACAACATTGGGTAGTTGATTAATTATTTGCCCTATTAGGCAATTCTCTCTTCCTGCAAGAAGACTGACCGCATGGTTGTTAGCAAAAGGGAGAGCCCAACGTGCAAATTACAAATTGGGGATACCAAACGCGAACAAATGCAACAGTTTAAATATCTGGGAAATGTTTTATTTTCTAGCAGAGGACGGAAAGTGCGTCATTGAAATTCGAAGTTTCACTGTGATAGCAAAAGATGCCTTCCAAAAGCTAAGCAATGTATTAAGAAACAGGAGCATTATCGCTAGCGACAAAGAA
>CAHIKZ030004529.1:885000-892500 GCA_903632075.3 Acanthosepion pharaonis
GGATGGTTATATTTTTCATTTTAACAAAATCTATTGATTGTTTTCTATATGTATCTAGAGTTCTAGGAATTTTTTTGAGAGTTGATATTATTGAGTGTTGAAAAAAAAAACATCTACTGACCGTGATTAGAAAAAACAGAAGTTATGAACACAAAAAGAATTAACTGAAAAAAATAACTACCTAAATACAAATATATATATATATATATATATATATATATATATATATATATATATATAATATATATATGATATATATATATATATATATATATATTATATATATATATATATATATATATATATATATATATATATATATATATATATATATATATATATATATATATATATATATATATATATATATATATATATATATGTTGTCAAAAAAGAAAAAATCATATAACTAGAGATACACAAGAACACACACACATGATTTTTTTTTTGAAACACGGGCATATATATATATATATATATATATATATATATATATATATATATAATAAATATAGAAATATAGTCTTAAGGTGTGCTATATTTATGGAATAAAGTGCTCAATATCAGAGATAGATCGTGTGTAAATATAAAAGTGAAGATAGAAATCAACACTTAGAGGCGACAGTCTGTTTCATGCTATATGCAATCGTCAGGCCACATATGCTCTGTTACTGCACATATGCATATGTGGCCTGACGATTGCATATAGCATGAAAAGACAGACTAAGTGTTGACTTCTATGTTGACTTTTATATATATATATATATATATATATATATATATATATATATATGACCGTGTTTCAAAAAGAAAAAAATCATATAACTAGAGATACACAAGAACACATATATAAATATATATATATATATATATATATATATATCGAACTGGATCGATCGATCCCAGCGTGCGCCACCATTGGAAAGTGCCTGAAAACCATACCATGGGTTGACCCAAGCCTTGTGAGTAAATTGGGTAGACGGAAGACTTGGGGCCCGTCGATAGCTGTGCTAGCACGAAGTCACAAGCCGCCGTGGTCGAGGCTTTGAACGTGCTACCAAGAAATTAATCCGTGAACTTGAAAGGATCAGAAGGAAAAGTAATCGACATGATATGTCTAAATTATTTAAACAAACTTATCTCTCTCTCTCTCTCTCTGTATATATATATATATATATATATATATATATATATATATATATATATATATAATACAAAGGCTTAAACACTAATATAGAAAAAACAACTCCGGAAATAAAAATAGAATTTAGAGAATGTAAGTATGAGAGTGTGGGGCGAATCTTAGAGCTAAAGAGAGGGGTAACTGACGAGAGAAAGAGGGAGATTAAACCTTAACAGAGTGGAGTTAAGGAGAGGTGAGTGGAAGAGGTTTAAGTGAGAGAAAAATGAATGTTGTATATTTATATTTATATATTTTGCATATGTTTGTTTATATTTATCACTAATATTAGCTATATATATATATATATATATATATATATATATATATATATATATATCAAACTTTTCTGGTATTGGCTACCAGAAATAGTTTGAAAAAATCCTGCGAATTTTAAAATTAAAATTGTAAAAAATGGTCATTTACTAAAGGTATCGTAATTCCAATTGTAAAGTATATATATATATATATATATATATATATATATATATATATATATATATATATTGCTTGATAGATAGATAGATAGATAGATAGATAGTTATTGAGGGAGAATATTTCATTACAAACGACTGACAAGGTACTTCGATCAAGATTTTTATTTAATTTTTCATGTTCTTATAATTTTTTGAACATAGATTGTATAGAAATTGTCCCAATATTCTGTATATCCTTGAACTTTCGGCTATTCTATTAGCCATTTTCAAGGATGATTTTCATTTTACTTTTAACAAAATATATGGATTGTTTTAAATATGTATCTAGCGTTATAGGAATATTTTCTTTTCCAAACACGGTCCGCACATTGTGTCCGTGTTCAGAGCTGAGATTATTTAGCGCTGGATAGAGCCAATATAGATTTCCTTCAAGCTACCGACTCCTGGGCATGACGATAAGCTACATCCGGTAGCAAGACCTCTGATCGGGAGATTGTAGGTTTTGAAAAGCGTGGAACCACCTCTTAATTGCTGTTGTTTCTCCATTCACTCTAATCAACGGTGACAGCACTTGTTCGGTCCCAGCTATGCGCAAATAGCGAATCCTGAAGCAAAACACTCTAACAGTATAAAAATACATGTTTATAGTAAAAAATACCAGTAAAACATTTTTATATAAAAATGGTGGAACAATGCATATTTATTGTAAACTGAGTAACAATATCTTTTTTAAAGAAAAATTACCAGCAATGCATTTTATCTCTAGTTATAGGCATACAAATGTGTTCAGAATATATTTAGTTGAAGCCATAAAATTATTAAAATTATTTTGATATTAATTGATCCATAGATTTTGAGATGCCGCTTAAAAATCGACCAAACAGCCAAAACTTCAAGTTAACGCCATGGTTAAAATAAAACTGGTTTAACCTCCAGCCTGGTAAGTGAACACTATTTTAAATGAATCGGGTGTAAGGTAAAGCAGGAATTATCTTAAATTGATACCCACTGGTTCGTTTTCTTCAATACCAAAGCCATGGAAAACATCTTATATAGCGCTGTGGTACCCTCTTTTCACTTTCTGTATTACCCCTGTTATATACCGTACCTCTGAACACTAATGGGTATGTCCCAATCCTCATCAATACGTTGGACACCATTGTAAGTTGGGGGTAATATGCTGTCTAAGTAGCCGACTACTAGCAGTGGTTTACCTACTTCACGCCACTGGCGAGTGTTGTATTTTGTTAGTGTTATAAAGATTAACATTTCATTTCCAACCTGCGTTTTGATTATTCTTCATGCAGTAACCCTTCCTAGGTTACAACATTTTGGCGACGAGGATGAGATATTGAGTCTCTGTAGAGTGAATCTAAAATGGGGGTGTTATATACAGTACCTATGAAAAATAAATTTTTATGTCCCAGTCCTCATAAATACGTTGGACACTATTGTAAGTGGGGGTCATATGCCGTCTAAGTAGTCCACCACTAGCAGTGGTTTACCGAATTCACGCCACTAGTTAGTGTTGTATTTTGTTGATGTTATAAAGATTAACATTTCATTTCCAACCTGCGTTTTGGGTATTCCTCATTCAGTCACCTTTCCTGGGTTACAATATTTTGGCAACGAGGACGAGATATTCAGTCTGTGTAGAATAAATCCTGCATGAGTGACCTTTCCTAGGTTGCAACAACCGCAATCGACGATTCATCTTGATTCAGTATCCGAATTTCAATGAGAATTTTTGAAAAAGATCCTGTGAATTGTAAAAACTTTTCTTTTTATGTATGGGTTTGAGGAAGAAGTCGTGAGAGGTTTTTTTTGTTTTTTTTTTAAGTACAAAATCTTTGGCAATCCTTACAATTCCTTTTTCTTTGTTTAAAAAAAATCTTTCTTACGAATATTGAGAAAATTTTGGCTTCCATAGTTAAAATTCAACAACAAAAACAGCAACAACAGAATCAACAATTGCTAGAAATAAAAAAAAAAAAAAGAAAAAAAAAAAACTTCAACGTCGCTTACGTCATACGCTATCCAAAAACGCCATATCAGAATTTGTATACAATCACAATAAGGGACTGTATTTTTCTGAGTATTTTCATAGATATGAACATATATTCAGTCAGGAATGCAGCGTTTGGAAAGATGAGACAAAAACGAGATTGTTGTTGAGGAAAATAGCTCTGGGAGATTATGAAAAAATACTGCAATTATATGTTACCGAGAAAATCAGATAAAATCGGGTTTGAAGACCGGGTACACATTTGGCGAAAACGTTTAGTGACAAGAGCTCTCTGTTTAATACTCGTTGGAGGTTCATGAATCTAACCAGACAGATGATGAAGATTTTGTCATGTATGATGGTATCGTCAACAAAGAATGTGAAAAGTTTAAGATAAAGGAAATGAATCCAGATATGTCCAAAAGGATTAATTTTCGTGCAAGGTTTAGCAACTAAAAATATACGAACATTTTAACAGAACTGTAATGTTACATTGCAAGAAATAGTGGACAATTGCCAGACAATAGTAAATTTGAAACACTATGCCGAAGAAATGCAGATATAGAATGTGCATTGGTACAAGCAAAAGACACATTTACAAAATCGAGAATAAATCCTTGTTTTAGATGTGGTAAATTACATCTTGGAAGAGACTGCCCATTTAAAGAAATTCAGAATGTTACAAATGTGGTAAAGGAGTGCATATAAAGTCACAATGCAAAACCAAACCAAGAAAAAATTCTCACATGAAGAAATTCGTACACAGCATTTTCAAAGCAAACAAAAAGAAATTTGTGAATGTGAAAATAAATAATTTAAGTGTGAAAATGCTACTGAGCATTTGTAGTGATATTTCAATAAGCAATGAAACCACATGGAAGGAAATTAGAAAGCCTTCATGAAAAAGGACTTCCAAAGTCCTTTCTGGTGAGAATTTTTTTTTTGAGAAATGTCTTGCAATGTCTCTTTCCGTAATAATCATGTAAAAAGTAAAGCTTATGCACTAGGAAATGCTACGAATGTATTCGCTACTGACTGGATGTAACTATTTGAAGTTTGAAATTTGCTGATAAACGTTTATTGCAAAAACGTCAGTGGACAATGGACACATTTATAACGTCAGAGAGAAAATCTTAAGGAATAATTTTAAAAAAAATGCTTTCCAATTGTTCTGTCAAATGAACTGTATCGATGTTCAAAAATCAAGGCGAATTTTCAAGTAAAAAAAAAAGGTTTGACGCTTGTATTTAAACCGAAACTGAGCGTACCATTCGCATTAGAACAAGTTAACGAAGAGTTGGACAGACATGAAAGAATTTGTGTAATAGAAAAAAATTAACCATTCGAAATGGGCTGAACCAGCGGTGTATGTAATGAAAAGAAAGTATAAACTACCTGTTTGCACGGATTTCTCGACGGGATTAAATAGTTCTTTAGAAACAAATAACTACCCATTACGAGGTCCACAGGAAATATTTTTCGAAGTTGAACAGCAGAATATATTCAAAGCTGGATCTCTCTGAAAAATATTTACAAATTCAGATCGAAAATAAATGTTCTGGATTAACGACCATAAATACACAGAGGATTATATAATCTTAACCGATTTCCTTTCGGGATAAAGGCGACACCAGCTATTTTTCAAGAAGCAATGAATACTGTGCTTGTGAGTTTCGCAGTTACGTATCGGGAAAAGATTTTGTTCAAAAGTGTCTCTAAAGAACATGTTGGACGTTTGAAAACAATTTTTGGAAAAAATTAAGAAAGTACGAATTCAAACTAAGTGAAGAAAAATGCGAATTGTTTTTTTTTGCCGAAAATTAAATACTTTGGTCGAATTATTGAGAAATTATGTTGTTTGCCGTATGCCAGAAGAATAAAATCGGTGTTCGATAAATTATTACCAAGTTGAAAAACACGGACGGGTAACAAAAAACAACTCCAAAATGATCAGTGATAAAGTGTTCTTTCGTGCATATAAAGATGACAAAGAAACGACGGAAGACGACACAATATCAGTAAGAATCGGAAAGTTGATTTATATGCTAAAAGGGAAAGATAAAAAGCACCAGAATAATCAGCTAAAAAATAAAGGTTCAGTGATGAAACACCTGAAATATGAAATGACCCGATAAAAATGTTATATAATGTTTTCGATGTGCCTGTTCTACAACAAGTCGTGGAACATAGAAAAACAAGTTCCAGAAAAAGAATGCGTACGGACGAACAGGAAGTGGATGCGAGATGGTAACGCTACAAAGTCAAGTACGTTGGCGATCTCTCCAGAAAGAAGTGGGGAAGATACTAATACTAATAAACATAAAATATAAAAGTATTAATCTCAAAAGACGGGGTGTTGTGGAGTAAATAGTACACCTCCACTCAGTATATGAATTAGTCTATTACTATAAGAGCTTAAGGTCAGAGGTAACACTAGTAGGCGTTTCAAGTCATGCAGCTCGCTGCCAGGCTCGCGACAGACTTGTCGAACTCTCTTTTTTCGGGCAGAGGACCCCAAACGAGGTGATGCTGAAGGGTAGACTCGTCGAGGGGTGGGGATAAACAAATCAGACCACGTGTATGAGGGGTGTACGGGGATTTTTTGACCGAGTCTACGGGTTGGGAATCGCCCTACGTAAAAAGTGGCCTTTTGTCACATTCTGTCTTGTGGGGAGGTTTGGTAAATACCAGACATCCCGAGCCAGGCACTTTGCTGTCTGTCTCGCGACCGACAAGACCTCTGTCTTTGGGCAGAAGGTGACACAATCGTGGCCCTGTCTACGGACGAAGACTCTGGTGAGAAAAACAGACAAGAATTGTACCCGATCCCGCGAATGCAAAGACTGGGTAAATTTCGACAAATGACCCTAGTGTAAAAGCTTGGGTCTCTACAGAAATCTCAACCTCGTGTCGCATCTCATCTCATTGGTTGGACTGGGTAAATACCTAGTCATTTCGAATCAAGCAGTTCGCTGTCTGGCTTGCGACTGGCAAGACTTCTGTCTCTGTGCAGAGGGTGGCTCAGTCGAGGCTCTGTATACGGATAGTTACTCGGCTGTGAAAAACAGGCAAGCAAAGTACCTGTTCCTCACCGTTGTTTTAGATCAGCTGCCCGAGCATTCGCGCTCGGCTTCTCCACGTTAAACCTGGCCTCGTATCGCACCCCATCTAAGTGGGGAGGTCTCGGTAAATATTCAACCGTTTGGAGTCTGTCTTCAGATTAACTCTACTGGTGTCACGGCAAGTAGCTGAAACATTACCTCTAGAGAATCCTTATACGAAATAGGTTATATAAATTAAGAGTGTTTTTATAACAATAGCAATATAATAGTAATTATATAATTATAATAGTTGTTATTCAGTCAGTCGAATTCAGCTTAGGCGATCATATATATATATATATATATATATATATATATATGAAAGTAGAACATTGAAGTCAATACTTAGAGTTGACAGCTTTTTTCATGCTGGTAGACGCAATCGTCAGGTCTGACGAGTGTATTCATGAAAACAGCCTGTCGCCTCTAAGTGTTGATTTCAATGTTCGTTTTATATTTACACACGCTCTATCTCTGATATTGAGCACTTTATCCCATAAATATAGAAACACATTAAGAGTATATTTGAATATAAATATATATATATATATATATATATATATATATATATATATATATATATATATATATACACACAGGAAAAATTGTCCAAATCGTGTAACAGCATGGAATAATTGTTCATTCCATAAAACGTTTAACATCTTTAAAAAAAAAACACTAAACTAATGGAGTTTATTTTTTACAGGTTTTCAGATAAGAAGTTTAGCCATCTTGACATCATTTACCTGAAGAAACACAAAAAATACATTGAATTAT
>CAHIKZ030004529.1:897500-950000 GCA_903632075.3 Acanthosepion pharaonis
GCCTCTATTTTAAAAACAACTTAAAAGAGGCCGTTTGACCAACCCAAGGACTAACCAAAATTAACGATAACCCCACTCCCCAAAAAAACAAACCAAAAAACAAGCAAAAAATCTAATGAAAACTACAGATAAACTTCATTTCTTCAGAAAGTCATTCATTCTTGTAGTTCACTGCTACTAAGAAGCAGAATTTTTTTCTCCTGATGATGTCTATTCTGGCCGAAACTAGTCGAGGAACTTAATTGAAATAATAAAACAAAAAATATTAATATACAAACCAGTGTGGCTGAACATTTTAATTTTTTAATATTTTTATTGTTCAAAACACACACACACACACACACATGTATATACAGTGTGTACATAGAGTTCGTGTGCTTCTCTAAAGTGCACACAAACTTTATGGACACCCTCTGTATATATATATATATATATATATATATATATATATATATATATATATATATGTGTATATATATATATATTAATGCTCACCCAATACAAAGCCCAAGAGCTACTCAAGGTAGAAAGTTACTGTGTAGTGGTGTATATGCATTGGAAATGGCAAGAAGTGAAGTTCATCTGGTTATGCAGGATTGATAAACTTCAGGCTTGAAGAGGCCAAGATTGTAGTGGCTGGAAACATCGTATCTACAAACTATTTTACAAAGCAACAGTTCTAGGAAAGAAGCTGTCGGAGAGGAACTTACTCCTTATTAGTAGAATACGAAGGGAATAATGATTATTCATACTTATGTACATGCCATAGCGAGTCAAAGCTGCAAAAGTCAGGGGTGATGGAACCAAGGAATTTAGCTTTTCAAAGCAAATGCTACGGAAATAGAATTGTTTATTACCCCTTTTTTCTTGCCGCTCGTTTTCTTTTTTTCCATTCTTTCCGTTTGTCGTTAGAATCAATATACATTGAAGTATTTGCGTCCACACCAGAAGTTTATTCTTTGAAGACTTCCTATTTTTTCAATGTACTTTTGATGTTATTGATTTCTTTCCTTGGATTATATTCATTATTCTGACTGTTATTCTCATCTTTCTTGCTATATTCATAATGTTTCGGCCGTTTACGCTCCGACCTTCTTTAGGAGATTGGAATTTCGAAACTTTTTATTTCGTCCACCGGGATAGATTATTCTAGTTCCATGTGTCATGCCTCCTCCAGATGTCTTTAACTCAACTCTCCAACTCTCTGCTGTGGACTGGTACTGAACTCACAATTCTTTGTGTCTAGTCACTGGATCTAACCACTGGGCTATGTGTCCTTGAGGAAATAAAAAATTTTGTTCGAAATTCCAGTCACCTGAATAAGTCCGGAGCGTACATCGGCCGAAACGTTGTGAATATGGCAATGAAGATGAAAATAACAGTCTAAATAATGAAAATAATGCAAGTAATCATAATATGTCATCTCAGCGATATAGACAAAAAATTCATATCATTATGCACACATCACACAAGCCCGCACGCTATCACATACTTTTATTAGATAGATAGATAGATAGATAGATAGATAATGAAGAGATAGATAGATAGATAGATAGATAGATAGATAGATAGATAATGAAGAGACAGACAGACAGACAGATAGATAGATAATGAAGAGATTAGGATAGATAGATAGATAGATAGATAGATAGATAATGAAGAGATTAGGATAGATAGATAGATAGATAGATAGATAGACAGATAGATAGATAGATAGATAGATTCTGTTTAGGTTGAGTGAATTAACATTTTGGGGTGATCATGACTTTTCATAACATCCTCTCAATTTTCGCCAAAAAATTTTTATGAACTATTATCATAGAAAGAGTACTAACATATCTGCATGAATTTCTCCGAGTTAACATTTTTTACATTCGAACTGTTGTCCCCATCGATGTTGTTTATATCACAACATTTCGGTGTTGTACCCTTCGTCAGTTTGATCGATTAATTCGTTTTCCATGACTTATCAAAACATTTTATTCCGTGTATGTGTGAGTATTGTTGTGTTATCAACTAATGTCTAATATTATATACTTGGCTACGTTTTTCTATGAAATGCTGTTTAATACAACTAAGATCAGAAAAGTGACAGGTAGGTCCTACGGGAGAGCGTGGTTGTAGTAAAACCAATATATTTATTACTAGTATCAGAGATACAATCTCAGAACGAACATGTAAATTGATACACTACATTGGTATTTTTTGTAGAGGATTTAGTTGTGTAGATATAGGGTTATTAGAGACTATGAGGTCAATTGTTTTAATTTTTTTATAATATATGATTCGTTTAACTTGTTCATTATTGTTAATGGGTTTAACATTTCTACCTATTATATTTTTGAGTGTTGTTTCATTGTGTTTGTAATTGTTATGCATTTGGTTACAATATTATAAATTAATAGTATTATTTGTATTTTGAGGTGCACTATTATGGTTACAATTATTATTAATATTATCAATTTTGTTAGTGGCTTTATTAAGTTTATTGAGATACATTTTAATTTCTTGATCAATGACAGAATTAGGAAATCCATTAGAAACGAGTACTTAATGTTATGTAATTCTTTACAGAATATTGTTTTGGAAGAAAACATTTGTGTGCGTGGATTAATTTTTTTTTTATAACAGCTGACTTATATAGTTGGGAGTATCCACTGTTATAATTAAGAAGACACGAATTAATGCTTGTCGATTTTCTATATAGAGAAGTAGTAAATTTATGTGTGCTGGAATCAATAAGTACATCAAGGAATGGAGTTTTATTATTAATACTGAGATCTTGATCAAAATTTTTAGCTAAATTGAAAATGTCATCTATGTATCTTACATATATTGGAGGCTTATTAGTGTCATTAAATATTTTCTAAATGTGCCATATGATAATTAGAAAAAAATGTGCCTTAAAGGAGATCCCATCGCGATACCATCTATTTGAGTATTAATATTGCCTAAGGGTCATGAAAAGTACTTGAATGGTACATGCTAATAATATTTCTTTTTCAAATAGTGGGTTTAATATTGATGGGTGTGGTCTTAGTTCCAGTCAACAACATTTCTTAGAAAAACATAGCCATGTATATAATATTAAACAGATATTAGTTGATAACACAATAATACTCACACATACACACAGTAAAAAGAACCTTTAGATATTGGAGGCCATCTACATTAAAACAAAGGAATCCACACTCAACAAAATTACATTTCAATCTAGTCACAACCTATTACAATGCATTTTAACACACAGTTGTGGGGATAACATTTCTTTCTTTCACATGGTCATGTACGACGTCATTGAACCGCATTTTGAATTTATGACCGCCGTCTGCTATTTCGCGACCGTTATCGTCGCATAGCAAACTTCTATGTAAACATAACGCCATGTTTGATGATTAACATCTCTGTTGTAATATCCATATAACCACTCTGATGATGGCTCATGTGAGCGGAAAGCTTAGATCGAGGAATAGCATAATAAAATATGCAAATGTTGGACAGATTTTGTCATTGTTTTCTCCCGAATCTAAAGGCGCTTTACGAAACTTAGAACAACATAATCAAACATAATAGACATACGGGTCTGCTATATTTAACAATATATGTTTGAATATATATAGTCTTAAGGTGTGCTATATTTAAGGGATAAAGTGCTCAGCATGTGCATATCTATCTATCTATCTATCTATCTATCTATCTATCTATCTATCTACCAATTTCAGTATGTTCATATCTGTCTATCTAATTTTCTTTCTTTCCTTTTCTTTTTTCTTTCATTATATTTATTTAACAAAACTTACCTCAATCTGCCCACGACTATATAGACTATCTACCTCAATGTATTTACACTTTATGATCGCTTTCTCTCTGTGTCTGTCTATCTTTCTCTCTCTTTCTCTCTCTCTCCCTTATATATATATATATATATATATATATATATATTTATATATATATATTTAGCAACATTTTTTAATGATGCATGTTTTATTAAATAATATAGATATGTTCTATTTATTTTAAGTAAGTTATTTTCATATTGTCTGATAAACTTCATAACATTATCATTGATATGCCATTATCAAAGATGGCAATTACATTTCAATATATTAAACAATACACGGACAAAACAATAATGATAGTCTGTTTTTGTTGCATGAAAGATTTCCAAGCAACGACAAACTCGTGTATACGAGACGCGGAAGAGAACATCGGACAGCAGCTCGTGACGTCACACGTTCTTTAAGCATAAAACAGTTGAAACCTAACCTGAACAAAATAAACTATGAAATCTCCAAAAAATATTCTTAAATGCCTATAACTGATAACAGAAGCCATTGGTTTATACCAACGGCTTCCCATACTTAATACTTCACGTTTTCATTCTCTTGTGGTCATGTGTGACGTCACGAGCTGGAGTGTGATTTGCGCATGCATCAATATATATATATATATATATATATATATATATAAATTATGGTCCGGTTCCTTGTACCACGGTGATAGTCCAAGGTAGAACCAATAAAGAAGAACTCGAACACAGATATGGAATAACACAGATATATTACAAACAGGAATATATACAGAGAAGTAGAAAGTGTTAGTATGAACAATCAGGTTTAGTAGAGAGAACAATGTAGTCTCGACCAGTATCACTATCCCGAAGGCAGAGAGTTCAACCGATCTGTCGTTCAAGACTTGAATTACTGACGATATTCAGTCACCCCCCTCCCCACTGGGGCAGCATGTGACACAAGGTCGGTTATTTATTGTGGGTTCTCCGAACCCGTGGGCTCGGCCCAAAAATATGCCCATTGAACCCGTATAAAGGGGCTCAGGGCCGGCTTACCTCCCCGAACGAGACTCCGCCCTTCGGTGTAGCCTCGTTCGTGTTCCGAAGGCAGAGAGTAAGTCCTAATTGCCCCATGGTCGGCTAGGTGCAATGTAAGTCGTCTAACTAGGCATGTAGTAGTATGACCAATGTAATCAAAGGTTTGATTTGATCCGGAACATAGTTCCTTACGGGTTATGTGAGCTCATAATTATTGCTAGTTTTTTGTAGTTTTGATTTTGCGGGTTGTTTTTGTGTTGTTATTTTTTATTATGAGGTTACCTGGTTTAAATTTTTCGTAATAAATAATTAATTATTTATAAATAATCAAAATAATGGCAGCCCTGGTAATAAAAAAAGGGAATACTCAATAACGTTAACTATGAACACCACCACAATTTGCTGATCGTGTTTGGAAAATAAAGTAATCCTATAACTTTCAATAGATGCACAAAAACCTATACATCCAGTTAAAAATAAAAAATAAAAAAATAAAAAGGGCGCTTTATAATGAATAAACGAACAGCCGAAAGCTCTGGGATATGCATAAGTTTTGGCCATTTTTCACATTTTGTGTCCAGAAAACAAAACACTTGTACGAATATAAGAAAAATAGACAAAAAGCATAATTGCTGTACATTGTCAGCCGCATTTAACGAAATATTATACAAAAAACAGATTGTTGCAGAAATACACAATATATATATATATATATATATATATATATATATATATATATATATATATATATATATATATATAAGTGTTATGGGAACTTACCTGTAATAATAATGGACTATTCCTGACATTATAAAAACTGCGCCTCTCAAGATGTATGGGGGGATATTGTAAGACGAGGAGAGATCAATTGACAGCATATTGTAAGGACATTGGAATAGTGATACTTGTCGAGACAACATGGTTCACTCTAACCAAATCTGATAGTCATTACTAATACTTCTACTTCTTTGTATTATATTTCTGTTGTAATATATATTTGTATTCCATACCTGTGTTCGTGTTATTCTTTCATTGGTTCTAACCTTGGACCATCACCGTGGTACAAAAAACTTGGACCATAACAAGAAGTGTGTGTGTGTGTGTGTGTGTGTGTGTGTGTGCAGTTCAACAGTATTTTTTCATTAAGACAGGTTCCGTTGTACAGTTTAGATATATTCTGTCTACTCATTTTCATATTAGTGTCTTAGCCTTTTATATTATATACTTACTCTGTCTTGTACATAGAGCTCCACCTGGATTTTATCCTCTTGAAATATATATATATATATATATATATATATATATATATATATATTTTCCAAGAGCATATATATTTATGACAGTTAGATTTAAGTTAGGAATATCCAAACAGTGACGTACCATATCACGTGAGATCCACGTCTCGCGAAGGACGCTACTTGCTAACAAAAAGTAATTTTAATTTATTTGTAACAAACAGTTATTTCTGATGAAAAATTGAGGACAATTTGAAATATCAAATATATATATAAATAAATAAATACTTTCATAAAATAAAACATTATAATTTTTTAATTTGAAACTTTTTCTATATATATATATATATATATATTTAGGCAGCAATCCTTCGTTTACGCATGTTTCATTAAAAACGACAGACAAGGTACCATGGTTAAGCTTTTTTATTTTATTTTCTTGTGTTCGAACAAGAGCTTTCTTTTCTGGACAAAGACTGTGTAAAAACTGTCCAAATGTTTTATAGTTCCGAGCGCTTTCGGCTATACCGTTAGCCATTATCAAGGATGATTCAATTTTTCAACTTAATTAAGTGTGTGCATTATGCGTATGTTTAAGTGCGTTGTAGAGACGTTTTTAATTTCCGAATAATCTTAGCACATTGTGGCTTTGTTCTTAGTTAATATTGTTAAGAGTTGGCTTTTCTTTTTTATTATTGAAGCTTCCATTATTTTTAATCTTTTTTTATAGGTGGATGAAGTTATTATAATTGTTTTTTTTTTTCTACTAGGATAATTCGAATGGAGTCTGGTAAGTTTGTGTGTGTGTTTAAATGGGTCCTAATCAGAAAGGTGTAACGTAAGACGTTTAGATGCTTATCCAGACGCCTCACACACACACACACACACATATATATATATATATATATATATATATATATATATATATTGCTAGCTATCTGTCTGTTTTGTTCTTCGCATTCATATCAGATTAGCGATGAAACATAATCCTGTCCGGAAGTGCAACAACCTCTGTTGTACAGCAACAAGGAAATCACAGCAGATAACTAGTGACGTCACAGTATCCGGGTAATAATGAAATCATCAACTCGCACATTTCGTCACTTTATTTTTGTATGTTATCGAGGAAGTTAATCGTTTATTTTTTTTTTATTACCTTATCGTCTTCAATACGTAGATTATATTTATTTTCACTGCAATTTTGTAATCAAGATCAAATTAAGTTTATCAAGACATTTATTGTCCTCCAGTCGGGATACATTGGTTTCAATTCCTATCATCAGCACTACCGAGAAGAATGGACTCTGGTAGTAGTGGTAGTAGTAGAAGTAGTAATATCGACGATAGTTGCGTTAAGGCTTAAATCTTAAGCAACAAAGTAAAGAAAAGAAGAAGAAATAACTATCAAAGTGCATGAGGAAAGATAAAGAGGACAAAAGACTATCAATTGTAAGAAGACAAAGGAAAGGAGAAGAAAGGACTAATTATCAATTGTAAGAAAACAAAAAATAGAAGAAAGGACTAACTATCCTATGTAAGAAGACAAAGGAAAGAAAAGGAGATGAAAAGATAAACTATTAATTGTAAGAAGACAACAAAATAGAAGAAAGGACTAACTAACACTTGTAAGAAGACAAAAGAAAGGAAAAGAAAGGACTAACTATGAATTGTAAGAAGATAAATGAAAGGAGATGAAAGGAAACCTAACAATTGGAAAAAGACAAAGGAATGGAAAAGAAATGGCAAACACTCAATTGCAAGAAGACAAAAGAAAAGGAGAAGAAAGACAAAGAATCAATAGTCAGAAAACAAAGGAAAGCTGAAGAAAGAACTAACTATCAATTGTGAGACGACAAAGGAAAGGAGAAGAAAGGGTAAAGTATCAATTGTCAGAAGACAAAAAATAGAAGAAACGACTATCACACGTAAGAAGACAAAGGAAAAGAGATGAAAGGACAAACTATCTATTGTAAGAAGACAAAGAAAAGGGAAGAAATAACTATCACATGTAAGAAGAGAAAGAAATGGAGGAGAAAGGACTCACTATCAATTGTATGACGACAAGGAAAATACAAGAAAGACTAACTATCAATTGTAAGAAGACAAAGGAAAGAAGAATGGACTATCTATCAAATTTATGGAGACAAGGAAAAGAGAAGAAACGAATAACTATCAATTCTAAGGAAACAACGAAAAGAAAAGAAATGATTAAGTATCAATTGTAAGCAGAGAAACGAAAGGATAAGAAAGGACCAACTATCTATTGTGGAAGACAAAGGAAAGAAGAAGAAATAACTAATTATCAATTGTAAGGAGAAAAATAGAAGAAAGGATTATCTCTCAATTACAAGAAGACAAAGGAAAAGAATAAAAAGAAATAACTATCAATTATAAGAAAAGAAAGGAAAGGATAAGGAAGGACCAACTATCAATTGTAAGGAGACAAAAAATGAGAAGAAATCTCTATGAATTGTCAGAAGGAAAGAAAAGAGAAGCAATGACTAACTATCAATTACAAGAATACAAAGGAAAAGAGAAGAATGGACTAACTATCAATTGAAAGAATAAAAAAGAGAAGAATGGACTAATTATCAATTGTAAGACGACAAGGGAAAGAGAAGAAATACAAACTATCAATTGTAAGAAGACAAAGGAAAGGTTACGAATGGAATATCAATTTTAAAGAGACAAAGAAAAGAGAAGAAAGGACTAAATGTCATTTGTAAGGAGACAAAGAAAAGTGAAGAAATGACTAACTATAAATTGCAAGCAAAGAAAGGAAAGGAGAAGAAATGACAAACTATCTATTGTAAGAAGACAAAGGAAAGGAGAAGAAAGGACTAACTATCAATTTTAAGGAGTCAAAGAAAAGAGGAGAAATGACTATGAATTGTAAGAAGACAATGAAAAGTGAAGAAAGGCCTAAATATCAATTGTAAGAAGACAAGAGAAAAGAAGTAGAAATGAATATCAATGTAAGCAGAGAAATGAAATGAGAAGAATATACAAAATCTCTATTGTAAGAAGACAAAAGAAAGTAGAAGAAAAGACTATCAATTGTAAGAGGACAAAGGAAAGGGAAAAATGACGCAATGTCAATTTCAGAAGAAAAAATAGAAGATTGGACTAACTATCAACTATAAGAAAACGAAGGAAAAGACAAGTATGTATATTGTAAGAAGAAAAAGAGAAGAATGGCCTAAATATCAATTGTAAAAAGACAAAGGAAAGGAGAAGAAAGGACTAACTATCAATTTCAGAAGAACGAATAGAAGAAAGGACTAACTATCAACTATAAGAAAACGAAGGAAAAGATAAGAATGTATATTGTAAGAAGAAAAAAAAGAAGAATTGTCTAACTATCAATTGTAAGACGACAAGGAAAAGAGAAGACAAACTAACTATCAATTGTAAGAAGACAAAGGAAAGGAGAAGAAAAGACTAACTATCAATTGTTAGGAGACAAAGAATATAGAAGAAAGGACTAACAATCTATTGTAAGGAGACAAAAAAAAGAGAAGAAATGACTATGAATTGTAAGAAGGCGACGAAACGAGAAGAAAGGACTAACTATCAATTGTAAGAAGACAAAAGAAAAGGAGAATAAAATAACTATCAATTGTAAGAAGACAAAGGAAAGGAGTAGAAAGGACTAATTAACCACTGTAAGATTAAAAAATAGAAGAAAGAACTAAGTATCAATTATAAGAAGAGAAAGAAAAGGAGAAGAAATGACTAATTATCAATTGTAAAAAGTCGAAGAAAAGGAGAAGAACGGGCTAACTATCAATTGTAAGAAAAGAAAGGAAAGCAAAAGCAAGGACAAATTATCAATTATAAGAAGACAAAGAAAAGGAGTAGAAAGGAGTAACTATGAATTGTAAGAAGACAAGAAAGGAGAAGAATGGACTATCAATTGTAAAACGACAAAGAAAATGAAAAGAAAAGTCTAACGATCAATTGTATGAAGAAAAATAGAACGAAATACTATCAATTGTATGAATACAAAGAAAAAATGAAGATGGGACTAAATATCAATTGTAAGACGACAATAGAAAGACAAGAAAAGACTTACTATCAATTGTAAGAGGAGAAAGAAAAGGAGAAAAAAGGACTATCAATTGTAAGAAGGCAGTTTGGTCGTCAGCAAAAGGAACATCCCTACATACGATCTACGTTTTGCGGATGCCAAAACCAAGTAAGGACAACTTTTTAAATATCTGGGAAATTTTTTAACAGACAACGGAAAATGTGACACCGAAATCCGAAGCGATAGTGAAAGTTGTTTCATGAAAGCTGAGCAAATTATTAAGAAGGAGGAAAATTTCAGTACAAACGAAGAATAAAGTGTGCTGTGTTCCTTGTTCCTTGAATCATTCTGTATGGCCGCTAATGTTGGATTATGTCCGTACAGATGAAGAGTAGACGCAATGAAACAACGATTTGGTTCTACAGAAGAATGCTGAGAATACCTTGGACTGAGTAGATAGGGAACCAGAAAGTTTTAAGCAAAAATAAACAAACAAAAAAAAAAAAAAAGACGCATATATGATGAACCAGAAAGAGACAGTTGAAAATTTAACTAAGTTGAAATATTATAAGAAATTTACGCGGATTAGAGCTGTATCGCCTTGGCTACCAGTGAAAAAGCAGACTTTGCGTTAGGCTCTTATTAATTTTTGAATTTCGAAAATAGTTTTGGTACTGTTTGATTTTGGTAATACAGGTGCGTGCTTTTTTAATGCAAAACCAATAAAAGGGTTTCCTTTAAATTCTGAGAAGTATATTTGGAGCTTACCTGCAGGTAATTGAAAGGGGCGCCTTGGATTTAATTTTCGTAGTCGATGAACAACTGCTGCAGGAATCCAGTTCTCACCGGCCCAGAAAGAAAACGACACAGACAAAAATTTGAGCACCACCAGACGAGAATTAAAATGAGCAACAAAGTCGCTCCCACATCAAGGAAAAAGTTTTCTGGTAGTGTGCTTGCTCTGTTCTTCATCGTTACCACGAACTTTGCTTAGAATATTGAACCAAATTATTCTTTAAAAACTATTCAGAGAAGCATTTCTCCTTTTCTTCACTTTTCTGAGGAATAATCATCGTACGACATTTATTAAAGTGTTGCGATCAATTTTGTTTTTTTGCACAGTCAATGATGTAAATTGTTTCACAAGTTCTTAATATATATAAGTAGCTAAAATCTTAGTAATCTGCATGGATAATCCCAAGGAGGATGAAAATTTGAGAGATCAATGTTAAGTCAGAGCGAATAATTTAATTTAAAGAAAAAACAGACCACTTTAATTCTCCATTTGTAATAATTCATTTCACCAGAGAATTTTATTTTTTCTGGATCTTCAAACTTCACTTTCAAAAGGTGAAACGAAAAATGAATTTAAAATTTACACTTTTGACGGACAGTATTAAGCTTATATAAGTTGACATAGAAGGTAGCGAGGAATGGTGTGAGAAACATGGTAGAGTTTAGCGAGGGAAAGGAGAGTTCTAAAATTTATTTTATATTTCTTTTTATTATAATACTTAATATTGAGGAAGGAGTGGGTAAGGATCAAACTTTGACCTATTTAATCAGTCAGTTCAACTGAAATGATATGGGAAAAGGAAAAAGAGAAAACGGGAAAAGAAAAAAAGAGTGGAAGTAAAGAGAGAAGAGATAAGAGACGTACGTAGGGTTTTTGAAGGAAGAAGTGGGGTGGTTTAGCTTCAGCGATTTAGATAAAAAGGATTTTAACGTTTGATAGTAATTTAAACGTTTAAAAACTCCACAAAGAAATTAAAATTAATGCTTGTTAGCAATTTAAATATTCAACTTATGAGTTGCCTTTACATTAGGTACATCATCCATTAATTGATCGGAAATACTCCTAGAGCATTGCTATTAGCATCAAAATGTTTATCAGACATCATTGAAAAATTCCCGCATTAGGTTACAGACAACCCGTGCATCACCAAATGAGATTTTACAATATCGAACAATACCTGTAATGAGATTTCTATAGTGGGGAACAATGGTACCCTGGGTTATACCCCACTCTCTCTCTCTCTCTCTCTCTATATATATATATACATACATATATATATATATATATATATATATATATATATATATATATCATATTAGTATTAGGACACTCAATGGATGAGATAGTACATTGGTATAGCACAGATTTTACGCGGTATATATATATATATATATATATATATATATTGTTATGGGATCTTACCCATAATAATAATAATAATGGACTATCCATACTTAATAAATATTGCGCCTCAGGAGTAGGCAAGGAGTCAGCCGTTCATTTTTGAACAGACTGCTCGGTTTAACTCTCTTCCTACGGGCGGGAGGAACCCGAAGGAGGCTACGCCGATGGACGGAGTCTCCTTCGGGAGGTAAAACCGGCCCTGAACCCGTTTTATACGGGTTCAAATGGGCTATTTTTGGCCGAGCCTAATGGCTCGGGAATTCCCACGTTAAAAAGGCCTTGTGCCACATGACACCCTCGTGGGGGGTGACTCAATATCGTCAGTCGTTCACTTTCTGAGCGACTGTTCGGTTAAACTCTCTTCCTACGGGCGGGAGGAACCCGAAGGAGGCTACGCCGAAGGGCGGAGTCTCCTTCGGGGAGGTAAACTCGGCCCTGGACCCGTTCATACGGGTTCAAATGGGCTATTTTTGGCCGAGCCTGATGGCTCAGGAATGCCCCATTAAAAAGGCCTTGTGCCACATGACACCCTCGTGGGGGGTGACTCAATATCGTCAGTCGTTCACTTTCTGAGCGACTGCACGGTTCAACTCTCTTCCTACGGGCGAGAGGAACCCGAAGGAGGCTACGCTGAAGGGCGGAGTCTCCTTCGGGAATCGCTCGGCCCAGAACCCGTTTATGCGGGTTCAAATGGGCTATTTTTTGGCCGAGCCTAATGGTTTCGGGAATGCCCACGTTAAAAAGGCCTTGTGCCACATGACACCCTCGTGGGGGTGACTGAATATCGTCAGTCGTTCACCTCTGAACCGACTGCACGGTTAAACTCTCTTCCTACGGGCGGGGAGGAACCCGAAGGAGGCTGCGCCGAGGGGCGGAGTCTCCTTCGGGAAGGTCGCTCGGCCCTGAACCCGTTTATACGGGTTCAAATGGGCTATTTTTTGGCCGAGCCTAATGCCCACATTAAAAAGGCCTTGTGCCACATGACACCCTCGTGGGGGGGTGACTGAATATCGTCAGTAGTTCCAGTCTGAACCGACTGTTCGGTTAAACTCTCTTCCTACGGGCGGGAGGAACCCGAAGGCGGCTACGCCGAAGGGCGGCGTCTCCTTCGGGGAGGTAAAACCGGCCCTGAACCCGTTTATACGGGTTCAAATGGGCTATTTTTTGGGCCGAGCCTAATGGCTCGCGAATGCCCACGTTAAAAAGGATTTGTGCCACATGACACCCTCGTGGGGTGGGGGGCGTGACTGAATATCGTCAGTAGTTCCAGTCGAGTCAAGAGTCGAGACAGAAGCAGTCCGAAACAGAGTCGCGTTCAGACAATTACTGCAAGACATTTGAATAATGATACTGGTCGAGACTACATTGTTCTCTCTACTAAACCTGATTGTTCATACTAACACTTCTACTTCTCTGTATATATTCCTGTTTGTAATATATCTGTGTTATTCCATACCTGTGTTCGAGTTCTTCTTTATTGGTTCTACCCTGGACTATCACCGTGGTACAAGGAACTAGACCATAACAAGTGGCGACGAAGATTCGAATTCATTCGGTGGAAGAAAAAGAAAAATTTGTTCGCCACAGCATAACATATAAACATATATATATATATATATATATATATATATATATATATATATATATATGTAATCATTATTATTCTTATATGCAGGCTATATTTAGTCTTTAATCGATTTTGCGTGGGCGTTCATGTTTTATAGAGACAAAATACGCTTACCGGTCTAGGTTAGCGAACATCTTATTAAGTGTGTGTGTATCAATTAATGGATTTTCAAGGTGACATTATTATGAAAGTTATACTTAGTGTTTACAGGTGTTTCAATAGATATATATATTTTTAAACAGTGAAATTAATGTCTACCGGCTTAATTCTCCACGTCTTAATATATGCGTTTTATAATAATTTCGTACACTCCGGCCTTCTTCAGGTGGTTGGAATGTCGAATTGAGCCCTTTATTTCGCTCACTGTGGTAGAACGTGACTAAAGACTGTGTATACGCCGTCCCGTGCAGCCGCGGAAACAAATATAAAGGAGAGGCAGGCTGCCCACTTAAGGTAAGTTTTCAAGAAGGTCGGAAAGCTGTAACACGAGGTGAAGTGGAAAAATCTGGTATGGCTGAACACATATGGGGAGAAAAGGAAGAACACCACACTCTGTGGGATCAAGTTGATATAATAGACAGGGAACACCATTGGAAAATTCGTAAGCTTAATGAATCAGCACATATGCTAGGCCACAAAAATCTCCCGAGCCGACCAAGCTTAGAAATGAATACAATATGGGAACCAGCAGTAAGAGAAAAGCGATAATAACAAAAATTGCAATATGAGCTCTGGTAAAAATATACAATGATAACATGAAAAAATTGCAATATGAGCACTGGTAAAAAACAATAGTTACTGAAGACATTAGGTTTATAATACCCAGAAATTCAAGGACACATGCACAGTGGATAAAGTTAGATCCAGTCACAGGACCCAAAGAGTGTGAGATCAATACCCGGTTAAGGCAGTGAGAAGCGATTTAACAGGAGATAACTGATAACTGACAAACATGGCACGTGGATCTAGAACAGTCTACCCCAGTGAGCGAAATAAAGGATTTCAGTTCGACATTCCAACCACCTGAAGGAGACCGGAGCGTACAACGGCCGAAACGTTTTAATAAATATGGCGACAAAGATGAAGACAATAGTCCGAATTATGTAAATAGTGTAACTTTCCTAATGTTATTCTGCGTAGAATATCGCCCTCTGTTACAGACTACACTTGCCAATGATCTGCATGCTAGCCACTGCACTTAGATATTTTCAACATTTCGTTTTGATTGGCTCAATGCCATACTTGTGCAGCCAATCAAATTCGCTATAAGCTTGCAAATTTTCTTTCCCGGTCCCTCTAGAATGGCGGAGGTATTCAATTTATTTTCATTTGTTTTTGACAGAAATGCATTACAAAACTTTGCAGGAACTCTTTCTGAGAGATTTTCTTCTATGTTTATTTTCTTTTTATTAACACACATTATGGGAAAAAAAATTATAAACTGATCAACAGACAAGCAATCAACTAATGGACACTGCTTACTTATCAAATAACCTTTCCTACCAAAAGCTTCGCCACTTTTTCATTATTTATTAAGAAATAAATCACTCAATGGGTGCAGGTGAAACAATAGAATCTATCGCCAGTAAGCTATTTCCTTGAAAAATGGTTTCAACAAAAAGATTTTATAAATTTCAAGCTCAATTAGCACTGGGTGCTCGGCCAATGAATACAGAATGTTTCCTTATATGGAAATAAATAATATTACCATCACTAATGCCTTTGGCATGAAAAATACTGAAGCGTCACCTAGTGCGTTTTGGTTGTCCCTAGCCTTACATTCCAGAAGTTTACAGGTTCATATACGTGGGTAAGTCAAAAATTATCGGCTATTTCACCATAACATATCTTTGTTACACAGACTTCTTTTCGTGCGTGCTTTTTTTTGATACTATTGTGGTCTGTTTGAGATTGATCATGCCAGTCTTATTGCTGCTGTTACAGTGTAAACATGGCCCCTCTGCTAGAAGTGTGCACCAAGTAGGAACGAAGAGCAGTGTTCCGAATCTGCAGAAAAAAAAATCTACCTCATCGATGATAACTCGCCGGCAGGTCATTAACATCTCTCGAGCTTGTTAAATCTTCTTGTCAGTCGTGGAGTTGAACGGGCGTCCTTCTCCTTCTTCGTACGCCACACTTGTCCGGCCACTTTTAAACTTCTTGATCCGCTCATACTGCTTTTAACTGAGATTAATAGTCTCCGTCACGTAGACATTTTAAATGAGCGCTTTATAACATAACTACGATTATATTCTTTCGTTGTTATATTTCCTTAAATTATTGACAGCAGAACCAGCAATACAATAGCAATGGTAACGTTCAGCGAGGTAAACAAAGGTCATGTAGTTGATTGCTAAATCGAATTGTATCTATTTACGTATGTTAAGTAGATGCGAAATAAAATGTAGTACAGAAGGCAGGCGGAAGTTGACTACGAATCACGTGTCGTAGAAAAACAAAATATGGAGTCACCGATTGGATGTTTAAGTCGCTTGAAACCAAATTTGTTGCTACTTGGATCCGGTGTTTTGTAGCAAGACTAGGGGTAAAAAATTGTAAAAAAATGGTAACAGACGAGCGAACTAATGAACTAAGGAAGGTTTTCCTATTTGAATTTTTTGATGAATCTTAATTCTTAAATTGATTTTTTAAGCTTATAAAGAGATCTACAACAATATAATATCCGTAAAAATTCCCCTATTGCATCGTTAGATATTAACATTAACAAACTATTTCCATAACAATTTTGAAAACATTTAAAATTGACAACATTTTTCCGTTTCAATAAAATACACTTTAAAAACTCGTATCTTCCCTTTAGTCTTTTTTACTGAAACCAAGTAGCAACTTTGATATGTCTTTCCACACAATCCAAATGGAATAGTCCATTATTTATGAGGTATTGGCAGGAGACGTTAAGTATTTCACTCTTTCTTTCGTTCGTTCTTTCTTTCTTTCTTTCTTTCTTTCTTTCTTTCTTTCTTTCTTTCGTTTTTTCTTTCTTTTATTCATCCACTGTAAGCAAGTCGCATCTTCTTAGATATGTCATTTCCGTTTTTTCACACTTTCAAAACGGAATAGTCCAAAATTTATGAGGTATTGACAGGGACGTTAAGCATTTCTTTCTTCCTTTCTTTCTTTCTTTCTTTCTTTCTTTCTTTCTTTCATCCAATGTAAGCAAGTCGCATCTTAGATATCTCATTTCCGTTTTTCATACGTTCAGAACGGAATAGTCCAAAATTTATGAGGTATTGAGAGGGACGTTAAGCATTTATTTCTTTCTTTCTTTCTTTCTTTCTTTCTTTCTTTCTTTCTTTCTTTCTTTCTTTCTTTCATCCACTGTAAGCAAGTCTCATCTTAGATATCTCATTTCCGTTTTTCACCCGTTCAGAACGGAATAGTCCATTATTTATGAGGTATAGATAGGGCATAAGGGTCGTGCGAACTGACTAAGGACCTACCTAACGAAGGGAGGGAGAAGAAGGATTATAACAGATGTTGGAGTATTAATGACAACGCAACATAATATTCAAATGCTTCCTGATTATAAGAGAATATTGGAATATTGTAAATTCCTTACAAGACGCCATCTTACGATCAAAGAATGTATTATCAACCTGGCCACCTTCTGTTCGCCACCTGACAAATGGAAGGGACGGAGATATTTGATTATCACTCGATAAATGCAAACCTCTTTGAAACTGAGTTGTGCAAGCAAAACTATAAGAATTGTAAGACTTCTTTGAAACTGTTTATTTTTCTAAGATGATGTATTATGATCACTATTTACATTATTCGGGCTATTGTCCTTATCTTTGTCGCCGTATTTATCACAATGTTTCATTAATAGGAGATAACTGATAACTGGCATCCATTAGACATAGTACGTGTAACTAGAACAGCGAGCGAAAGTTCAGTTCAATATTCCAACCACCTGAAGATGGCCGGACTGTACAATAGCCGAAACGTTGTAATAAATATGGTGACATTTAAGACCCACATTAATTTCGTCCATTTATCTGATGTTTTGCCACAATTAAGGATTGGGCAGGGTATTACTAATATTATTTTATTTAAGTTTTTTGTACATGGCTTTTTACAGTATTTACATTATTCGGACTATTGTTCTCATCTTTGTGACAATATTTGTCACAACGTTTCGACCGTTGTAAGCTCCGGCCTTCTTCAGGTGGTTGGAATGTCGAACTGAACCCTTTATTTCGCTCACTGGGGTAGAATGTTGTAGTTCCATGTGTCATGTTTTAATGGATATCAGTTATCTCCTGTTGATTCCCCTGTCCAAACACCTGAAGAAGGCCGGAGCGTACAACGGACAAACGTTGTAATAAATATGGCGACAAATTTGAAGACATTATTCGAAACTGTTGATTGTAAACTTTCAACAGCAGAAACAAATAAAATGGATAGCCTGCGCCACGTGAGGGCATAACCAAGACTGATTTTCTACACTACCTTAAAAAAAGATTTGGAAGGAAATATCCCATCAGTACCAGAAAGAGCGATAACAATGGAACTAAGAAATCTATTTTCCAGAAAAATTGTTTTAAGAGAAAGATTTTTATGAATTTTAACCAAGGGTAACGCTACCTGTACTGTTAATGAATACCGGATACTCCCATATATGGAAATGGTTAATCTTACCATTACCAATGCGGATTCCAGTGTATCATAATTATCATGGTACCGCAGACGGAATCATTTAGAAACGCGCATCAAACCAAGTTCTCACACTTCTTTGGAAGTGAATCACCACGTCAGGTGGATCAATTGTGCCAAACAAATCAAGAAAGGTGTTTTCCGAAGTGCTGTTCACGTACGTATGTAGAGGGATGTTGGGTGGTCCTTACAGCGTAATGGGATATGTATGAAGGAAAACCTAAGTGCATGAATAACGACAGAGATTTGCGGGCTGATCTTACTGAAGGGTGATCGTGCTACAACATGGCCGCTGTGTGGACAACCTTTTATAGTTATAAGTGTAGAAGAGTTCAAATAGAGAGGGGAGATAACTCGAATAGATTTCATCGTCATACTAAGCCTGTTTACTCGATGCATCAGCAAGGAGGTGGGGTTGTTATGCTTTCTACGTACTGAGCTGGTTGATCCTTGGAAAGTGGGTGGTATCGTTAAAATTGCATCTTCGGTTGATTATAATTCTAAGGCATACTTTTAAATAAAGACAGCGCCATTGAAAACGAAAAATCCTTTTCTTTTCCAGAAAAGCAGCAGTACGAGTTGTAACTAATGAATACTTAGGTACAACTGGGTTTAAACACCGCCATGATCCCCGAACCTTGTGAACTGCTGTTGACAGAAGACTGTCTCAAACTGATAGCTCTGCACAATTTATTACATAGATCGCAAGTGAAATCAGACTTCATAGCATTGTGTTGTCATTGTGGCAGTGTATGTGACTACTTAAGCCAACCAATAAAAGTTATAAATATCGATATTCTACACAGGTTAGGGTTAATTTATACATACATTGACACTGTCACTTCTTTGCGGAAGAAAACAATCTCTTGGTAGCGTTTTTTTTTCTGTTTTTCATTTAGAATTTTATTATTTCCATCATTTATACCTGAGCTAAAGTTCTTTTTTCGGCCCTTAAGTGATTCTTTATGCCAGCTTCCCTTTTACAAACTTTCTTTGACAAGTGACGAACACAAAATGTTGGAAACTTGCCAAAACTCCCTGTGGTGTTTGAGTACCGTAACAGACTTACAAACCTTGTCAAAAAATTTCACACAAGTGACCTGCTGGGTTTTCTGGTAGGGTTGCATTTTCAAGAGTTTGCACCAGATCTCTCCGTTTTGATTTCACCTGACCGGCTAAACCAGCCGCCGAGAGGGTGACTCTCCTGCAAATACTGCAACTGTGTTGGCGTCCTCATAACTGGGACGAATTCTATTTCTCCCTTCAGAATGGCGTGCTTTTTGTTGGAATGCTCAATTCTCTTCTGCCCCGAATGGTTGCAGCATTCCAAAATCAATCTCCTCCAGCAACAGTTTCCCAGTTTTCAACGTTAACCCCAGGTGTCTTTAGGTTACAGTTAACTACATCCATGAAATGTTTTTTTTTTTTTTAATTTATAAGTGTGTCAATTACCTTGTACCAACACATAAGGTTACAAATGTTCATAATTTGCACAGGTGAGAGTTACATTAAACATACATACATGCATACATACATAATGGCCGGCTATTCGCTTTCCAAGGACACACATTTGCTATGGCGGATATCTTGTGGTATCTCATTTTATTCAACACTCACAGAGTCCACCTGTGGTTTATACTACAACTGTGCTAAGCAGACATAAGTTACAGTTTCTGGGAGAAAATGGATAATCTGGCATGATCAATAGTTTTTTTTTTACATACATAAATGTATGTTAGTGGCTCTGCTAGTATGAAGGCACAGAATGACCGCGAGTTTGAACGTAGGTGCATTGTTAAAAGAACCAGTTGATCATGCCAGATTATCAAAAGATGAGGACAATAGCCCGAATAATGTAAATAGTGAATCTAAGATGTCAGGGCAGGGCTGTTAATATTGCGGATTCTTTTTGGTTTTTCTTCAAGAATCAGTACATGCATTGGTCAAAATTTCAGTATTTAATTTAACCATTCCCAGTTTCAAGCACTAGTTACAATTTATTCATAGCTCTATGAATGCTATTTAATTACATAATGCCCAACACTCTCCAACAACGGAAAATGAAAATTTTTCTATGTAAGGTAAGGTAAATAAATTTACTTAATAGTCAGTGTTGTGTCGTGGCACAATAGTAAAAATAAGAAAATCAAGTCGAAGTTGGTTTAAAGAACAAGTGTATTTAACATCACAGATACAAAGGTAGGAAACGGGTACTACTCAGCTAGGCAGTTGTAGTACTGTCGCTGCTTACACCGGGTAGGTATTACTGGCACTATATATAGTGAGAACCGGTGTAATTCCCTTGTGTTAGAGGCCGGTGCAACAGTCAGCTTAACTTTTCTATAGACAGGTACACATGCTTGAAATAATATTATTTTTATTAGTTTTATATTTTCAGTTCTCGTTTGATCATCGAAGTTAAGCAACGTGGACCCAGGTCAGCACCTCGGGAATATCATGTGATGTAAGCTTGGATATAATGAATAAGGGCACGGAATGAAAAATCGGTGAGGCGAGCTAGTTACATTCAGTTATGCGCAAATACTCTTTTGGAAAGGTAAAAATCCATCTCTTCTCCTCCAGCAATAGGTTAAATAGTAAAACAGACTGGGTCCTATAGCCTTGGTTTGCAATCAAATTAATGGAAATCACTAGAGTCTTATGCGGTAATTCGTCTAGCAAGTCAATCAGGAATCGAAAAGAGACCTGATCGACCCAAGGATGCATCACGCATGCTATCTCAGAAAGGAAGGATATCTTTTCGTACGCTAAACACACTCAGGAGAATGGAGACTCTGTCTATTCCCTATATAAACATTTATTATTTGTATTACCACATTTGCTATTCTCTATGAATTGCGACATGAAAAATATGGATATTTAGAAAAGCATTTTAACCGAAGGTTGGTTGGTTGATTCTGTTTAACGGCATATCAACACCTCTAAGTGTTACATAATTTCGAAATCTTAATATTTTGAACACAATCTTATGGCTTCAGCTACAAATAAAGCGTATTGTTGGTTATTTTAGTATAAAATGTACTGTTAGTAATTCTGCTATAAATAGATTTTGTTGGCAATATAAAAAAATGTGATCATGTTTTGTTTTTGTTTTTTAAATATAAAATGCATTTTTATACCTTTTTATATTCTCATTTTCTTTTTTTCTTTTTGTTTGTGAGTTCACTACTGCTCCATAGCTGGGGTCCTAAAAGGTGCTACCACCCCAAGTCATTAAAAGGTGGTCCCACGATACTCAAAACCTCCCGATTAGAGAACTTGCTGTAGTATATAGTCATACGCAGGACTAATAAACCGAATGGAACACGGATTTATGCTACAATCCTGTCTTTGCAAACACTATACTTATACATAGACCAGATATCTAGTGTGTAAGATCCGATAAACGTAGTCTTTCTTTTTATCTACCGTGTCCCTTCAGGACATAGGCGATCATGGCTCTCCACTTCATCCTATCCCTTTTAGCTCTCAATAAGTTTCGTCCCTCTACCGTCTCCCCCAGACCATGTTCTGTCATCCACTTGCTTAAGCCCGCCAGGTATGTCATACGATACTTTCCTTTGTCCCTCTCTCCCTCTATTTGACCTGTGAGTATCAGATTCTTCAAGCCTTCTTTTCTCGTTACGTGTCCCAGAAATTTCAGCAGCCTCTCACTGATGTCAATTATAAGCTTCTTCCTTGTTTGCATTTTCTCCAAAACCTCATCGTTGCTCACACGCTCGGTCCATGATATCTTTAGCGTTCTTCTGTAGAACCACATTTCCGTTACCTCGAGTCTCTTCTCCATCTTTGAGGAGACCGTCCAACATTTGTTGGCGTAAAGGAGAACAGATAGTAAATTTATTTTCATGGTCAAAACGCTTGGATAATCGACTCAAACAAGAAAGCGTGCGATATGTGAAGTTTAGGTTAAACAAATACACACAGTCTCTCCAAATTAGTGAGTCAGTCGCTTAGTAGGTTATGTTGAAACAGAATTTATTCTTTTGTCTCTTTAAAAGCAGAAGCGCATAATTTAATATCTTCATTTACCAACTCGACAGTATAGGATTAATAAGATTTCTGACGTCGTTTGTGCAAGAAATGAAGACTTGCTCTTTTGTTGGAGCCGTTTGAAAATGCATTTTAAGCAAATTTACGTCACTGGAATAATGCGTAGTTTCCATTTACCCAGTTAAGAAGGTGTGGCTCATCTGATAATAACGAGTGCAGATTATACGTTTTTTTTTTTTGTTTTTATTTATTTATTTATTTATAACTTTATCCTCCTAGCGACAGTTTCAACTGACATCTTCCAAGCCCCCAAATCTGATATCAAAAATATATTTATAAACTATGATTCCGGACAGTGAAAATTCCATTGAAATATGAAGGAAATTTTCCAAAATTTCGTCTGAAATCAAGAAGATATTAACTTCAAGCAAAATAGTCTTCATATATGTAATAAAAAATAGGTCACTTTAAACTGTAACCAAGATGGTATGACTTAAACTGATTTAATTTAAATTCTTTTTTTTTCTTTCCATCAGATTTCTTAGTAGATATGCTACTCTTTGATAATAAGATTTCTGCCAGGAATCGTGAAATTTAAGAGCCCAGTTAAAAAAAGAAAAATAATCAAAATGAAATAGGCTAGAAATTAAATATATATATAAATATATATATATATATATATATATATATATATATATATATATATATATATATATATATATATATATATATATAAAATTCCCAGCATCCACAAAATGTAAAATAATTGTTACGTTGTAATAATAAAAGATCTGCTGGAAATTGTGAATTTTTGTAAAAGTCAGCGCCCAAATTTTCTGTGAATGACCTTTGCGATCAAGGGGCTCTCTTATCATTTTCCTCTTGGAGAATTGTTTTCTCCTTTGATTAGAGTGTAGTACATCCAATAAAAAAGCGATGGAAACAAAAAAATCTAAATCATATCCGCTAGATTATATATATTCCGCCACAAAATGAATACAAATTAAAAATTCCCAGCATCCCTCGTTCATGCGCATGCGTAGTTCTAAAAACGTAACAAATTTAGCCCGATGATGTCCTAAAGGAGGAAACGAGTCACACGAAAACATTTTCCCATTTTGATATGCATTTTTCTCCAAATATATATATATATATATATATATATATATATATATATATATATATATATATATATATATATATATATATATTAATTTCTAGCCTATTTCATTTTGATTATATATACAATACACACACACACATATATATATATATATATATAGAGAGAGAGAGAGAGAGAGAGAGAGAGAGAGGGGGAGCTGTCTGATATTGTATATATATTATAGGAGGCACAATGGAGTAATGGATAACGGCTTGGATTGAGGAATCGGAGAGCCGAGTTCGAATTCCAGTCGGATCCATTACGTTACATTCACTTACGTGCTAATACCCCTGGGAAAGGTATGAAAGCTGTTCTTCTCCCTCCAGCTATGGGTAAATAGCAGGACAGACTGGCCTTGAATGGCAACTGGTCTAAGAGAAGGAAAACTCTGAATTCAAAACCTGCGGAGGGTCGTTTGGGGACCTTGTGGCACTTAGTGCACCAGGTCTCTGTTTTCGGCCCTTCAAAAAGAGTGGATGGTCCTGCACGAAACCTTCACCACTATAATCAAATCTCATGTGCTGTTGTCGGGCTGTCAGTTTCCTGGGAACTGATCTGCTTGACCCTCCTAAGTCGAATTTGACGGGAGAGTCGACTACATATATATATATATATATATATATATATATATATATACATGCAGTCTTTTATCATACATTCTCAGTTACGGTGCATTTGTCATGGGAATGTCTGATGACAGGATACCCAAGATCCTAATGTACAGCCAGTTAGATCAGGGCTACAGGAATGAATGACGCCCATGTCTAAGATACAAAGGCAACTGAAAAGCAACTTGTCAGCTGTGAATATACCACATATCGAGCGCTTAGCCTTGGAGCGGGTAGAATGGAGATCAACGTGTTTTAGTGGACTCAGCAATTTTCAATCTGCTTGTCTAAATCAGAAGCGAGAGCAAGATCTGAAAGGTCAGTTAATCTAACAGTGATCTCATCTCACAATCCTCACACTTGCTCCATATGTGGCCTCGTTTGTAAATCACTAGCGGTCGTAAATGCCACTTAAGATTATCGCACAAACTTTCATAACTGAATCAATTAAGCTGTCAGATCCTCATACGTCGAGAGTCCATATATATATATATATATATATATATATATATATATATATATATATATATCGGAGAGCCGTTCGAATTCCAGTCGAATCCATTGCATTCACTTACGTGATCATGCCCTTAGGAAAGGTGTGAATACTCTTCTGCCTCCAGCTATGGGTAAATAGCCTTGGATGGCAACTGGTCTAGAAGAAGGACAACTCTGAATTTAAAACCTGCAGAGGGTCGTTTGGGGACCTGTGCCACCAGGTCTCTGTATTCGGCCCTTCAAATAGTATGGATGGTCCTGCACGAAACCTTCACCACTATAATCAAATCTCATGTGCTGTTGTCGGGCTGTCAGTTTCCTAGGAACTGATCTGCTTGATACGTCGATTTCGATGAGAGAGAGAGAGTACATATATATATATATATATATATATATATATATATATATATATATATATATATATATATGAAATGGACAAAATCCGACAATTATTTAAGACATTTTTTTATGTTTATACGTTCTTTTTACAGATACAAATATTTAAGTAAACGCTCTGTTTATAATAAACAGTATTAAAAACATTTACCGGCCTGAATGTCCGAGAAATTTTGATAAATACAAATAATAACAAATTTACTATTTCGCCATACAAGAAACCTACCAGCATAAATTCATGTACACTTAACTACAAAAGCGCATATCTGTTACTACAAAATAACAATTCTAAAAAAATCTAATACATAGTGCAGAAACTAATTCATGTACAAAACAGATTTTTTACAGTGAACTAAAGAATATAAAACAAACACTTATTAATAGTAGCTTTCCAAACTATTTACCTGATGAACAAATAAGATGCTTTCTTAGAAGTCTTAATACTAAGCAAATAGAACATAATACTGCTTCAACTAATGCCAAACATATTAATCTCCTATGTCGTAGTCAAATGCATACTAATTATAAACAAGATGAGAATATACTAAAACTTAGTAACTACCTAATATATCTACAACAGATACTAGCAAAAAAAATTAGGTTAATCATATACTACACTAAATCTAGTATATCCAACTTAATTATTGGCAATGATTCTTCCCCTCTCCCCTTAGTGATTTGCAAAAAAAAACAACATAGTTTACAAATTCAAATGCCCTTTGGGAGATTGTATCTCCAATGGATTAAAAATATTTATGTTGGTCACATCACAAACTCGCTTTCACGACGCTTGACACTACATTTGAATGATAACTCTAACATTTTTAGGCATTTAAAAAAAAATGCCTGGCCGCATAAACAATTCCGGAAAATCCTCGTTGAGAACACAACACTTAACACAATACTTAAACATGAAAACAATAAACAAAAACTAAAAAAATTTGAAGCTATATACATAAAACAGTTGAAACCTAACCTGAACAAAATAATCTATGAAATCTTCACAACTATAATTGATAACAGAAGCCATTGGTTTATACCAACGGCTTCCGATACTTAATACTTCTCGTTTTCACTCTCGCGTCGTCATGTGTGACATCACGAGCTGCGACGCGATTTTCGCTTCCGTGTCTCGTATACTCGAGTTTGTCGTTGCTTGTAAATTTTTCATGCAACAAAAACAGACTATCATTATTGTTTTGTCCGTGCATTGCTTGATATATTGAAATGTAACTCTCATCTTTGATAATGGGTTATGTAATCCGAAAGCTTTGATTGGATTTAAACAAGTATCAATATGGTGATATCCTTTCGTCTTTCAATAATAATCTTATTAAGCTTATCAGACAATATGAAAGGAAATTACGTAAAATAAATAGACAAAACTTGTCTATATTATTTAATGAAACATGCATCAATGAAAAAATGCTGGCTAAATATACCCAATATATATATACAGAGAGAGAGAGAGAGAGAGTGAAAGAGAGAGAGAGAGAGAGAGAGGATAGATAGACAGAAAGATAGATATATAGATAATATATATATACTTACATACATATATATAAGTATATATGTATGTCTATAGATAGATAATATATATATATATATATATATATATATATATATATATATATATATATATATATTAAAAAAAGAAGAGAAGAGAGGTGCCGCAACGTTTTTGGTTGTAATGTGGATTTATTTAGAAAAAATATTATGCTTTGTTTTACATAATTGTACGACACGTGTTTCTGGTCTCGTGACCGTCTTCAGGTAAAAGTGGAGATTTCCACATATGATGAGTGTTAGTAATCCGTGTGCAATAGTGGGTTAGTGATCCGAATTTCTTTCTTGAATTCAAGAAAGAAATTCGGATTACTAACACAGAAAATGTCTCATATCGAGAATATTGAACATTGAAAAACAAAAGAAAAAATTAATTATTTTTAATAATATGTGGAAATCTCCACTTTTACCTGAAGGCGGTCACGAGACCAGAAACACGTGTAGTACAATTATGTAAAACAAAGCATAATATTTTTTCTAAATAAATCCACATTACAACCAAAAACGTTTGCGGCACCTCTCTTCTCTTCTTTTTAATATACATACTTTTCTCTCGTTGGAACCTCTACAACATATTTCTTTATATATATATATATAAATTATATGTTCGATTTGTCAGCAGCCTGATGATACCTGAACGAAATGAGGTCGATCCTAACGTGGAAAGTACCTGAAAACCATACTAAGGTTTGGCCCAAACCTTGTAGGTGAAACTGGGTAGACAGAACTTGAGAGCCGTCGATAGCTGTGCTAGCACAAAGCAACAGGTCATCGTGGCCGAGGGCTTGAGCGTGCTTGCCTTGTTCAAATTGTTGATCACGCTAGATAACTCGCTCTCTCCCAAAAACTGTGTCTAAGGTCTGCTCAGCATAATTTCTGCATCCATCCATCTATCTATCTATATATCTCAAGAAATCGTAGTAGAGAAATATATGCGCTCTTCAGCATGTGGGTCCTGTGTGTGTTGAGCAAACACAAATGTGCCAGAGCGAGCGCCTGCAATTTGGATTGGCTATATATATATATATATATATATATATATATATATATATATATATGATAATGGTTCTGAAAAAAATATCGAAACGAAAAATAAGGAAATTCCCCAAAACGTTATTTTTATTGGCTCCGTTGATTTTTTAAACAGTAAATATTTTTATTTTCCTCTACGACCTGAATATTCGAGAAATTTTATGAGAGAATAATGTGCCTTCTTCGGCTAGAGGAACGCAATTTCCACTCCTGCCGGGGAGCGCATATTTTTCGCTTCTACAATTTCTCGGAATAGAGAGATAGATAGTTACGAGAAGTTAAGGAGATAGATAGATAGATAGATAGATAGATAGATAGATAGATAGAAATAGTTAAATAGATAGATATATATGAACAGTTATAGAGATAGATAGATATAAAGAGTTAAAGAGATAGATAGATAGATAGATAGATAGATAGATAGATAGATAGATAGATAGATAGATATGAACAATTAAAGAAAACGATATATATGAACAGTTAAAGTGATACATACATAGATAGATAGATAGATAGATAGATAGATAGACTGAGATATATGATCATTAAAGAGATAGATATATATATATGAACAGTTATAGAGGTAGATAGATAAATAAATATAAACAGTTAAATAGATAGATATATATGAACAGTTATAGAGATAGATAGATAGATAGATAGATAGATAGATATGAACAATTAAAGAGAAAGATATGTATGAACAGTTAAAGTGACACATAGATAGATAGATAGATAGACTGAGATATATGATCATTAAAGAGATAGATATATATGAACAGTTATAGAGATAGATAGATAGATAGATAGATAAATAAATAAATAAATATAAACAGTTAAATAGATAGATATATATGAACAGTTATTGAGATAGATAGATAGATAGATAGATAGATAGATAGATAGATAGATAGATAGATAGATATAGAATTTAAAAGTGAGAGTGTAATGGAGAAAAGCAAAAACAATTATAAAAGCAAAAGTATAAAAGGGCAAGACGAAAACATTGAAAGAAATCGAGTCTTATATTCTCAACGAAAATAACAAAGTACAAAGAGACATGACTTGTGTGAAGTCTAAATAATCACCTGACTACAACACACAAGTTTTGTTCTGTGAGGAAAAATCAAAGACCTGCGATCGATTTCTTTTTTGACTTTTGGGGAAGAAAGACACACGCACTCTTTTCCCATGATCCCTCATTTCCCTATTTTCCGGTCACAACTTACTCGATTCCTTCGTCTCATTTCATCTTCATCTCTACATTTCACCATATTATTGTACACACACACACACACACACACACACACACACACACACATATATATATATATATATATATGTGTATGTATGCATATATATATATATATATATATATATATATATATATATATATATATATATATGCATACATGTAGTTTGTGTTTATTTTTCCTAAATATAAGTTTGTTTCTCTGTGTGTGCTTATCGATTTGTGTTCGTACACAAATGTATTGAGACACTTGTTCAATAAATATATATATATATATATATATATATATATATATACACTCATATACGTATACATACAGTAATGTTCGCATGTATAATCAACATAAAAATACCTGTGTATGAATTATAAATTTATGTGCATAAATGTATATGTATAAATTTATATGTGTAAACGTGCATACAAATACATTACTAGAACTCATGAATATATATCCTACTGCATGCACCCCCCCCAAATACGCATTTATGTGTATGTCTGTGTGTCTGCGTGTGTGCATTAAAATTTGGCCATCAAGTTTTAATTTAAACAAGTGTTCAGATCAGCTGACAAGGTGTGTATGTTTATTTCTTTTTATTGTATTTTCCAATTTCCGAACTAGATATTGAAGCCTGGAAACCACATTGTGTCTAAACTGTCCGAAGTTAATGTTGTGATGTTTTGTATGTGACGAGCAATTACACACACACATACTGATAAATATATATATATATATATATATATATATATATATATATATATATATATATATATATATATATTTGAAAGAGTGAAAATGCCACAAACGCTTTTAATTAATATGTGGATAATTCCATATTAAAAAAATTATCAAAAACGTTTGCATCGTTTTCTCTCTTTGAAATATCTACTTTCCTTTCGTGGGCGGGGGTCAAACTCTCCATCACGCACACACACACACACACACACACACACACACACATATATATATATATATATATATATATATATTGTCATCCACAGACAGATTGTTTTGCTGCTCATCAATGTGACTAGATATCCGAATGCCTCTAGACGGGATGGAAATCTGACTGATTTTGGTATCAGTCGGAGATTTTACCCCTAAGCCATTGGCGCTCGGCCGGGTCGAAGATGAATTTAAACGTATTCATTTTTAGACAAATACGCCAGTGACCGGAGAACGCGTTTCGTCTTAACGAAGAGTCTTGCAGCAGCAGCAGTAATAGTCACTGTATACAAATTCACTTTTCTCCCCGAAGAGCTTAATCGAAATAATGTTTTCAGGGGCCACAGATGATTTCGCTGTTTCACAGCTCATCCCTGTGGCTAAACATCCGATGCCTCAAGCCGGGATCGAAACCCGACTGATTCTGATATCAGTCGGAGATGTTAACACTAAGCCTTTGGTGCACGGCAGCTGTTTTTTATGTTATTTTTATAGATACAATTTTTTAAAATGAATGCTCTGTATTTAATTAGATTTATCTTTCTGAATGTTCGAGAAATTCCGTAGAAAATATGCGTTCTCCGACAGGAATCGAACCCTATAAGGAAACTTTCATTTGATATGGCGTGCTCTACCATTTAGCTACAGAGAAGCGTCTGGTTATCAAAGTCGGAATTACTCTCTAAAAACACACTATATTCGACGTTTTTTCTTGCTCGATCATTTCTGCTGACGGAAAGTAAACAATGACAACATATAATAAAAGTCCAACAATTATTACATATACTTTCTGTTTATACGTTATGTTATATAGATACACTTTATTTAAGTAAATTCTCTGTATTTAATAGAACAGTATTAATTATATGTCCGAGAAATTTCGAAGAAAAAATGCATTCTCCGACACGAATTTAAATTTAACTTAAAAACAGAGCATGTACATAAATAAAGTGTATCTATAAAAAATAACGTATAAACAGATCATATTTGAAATAACTGTCGGACATAATCCATTTCATTATACACACACACACAAACACACACGCACACACACACACACAGACACACACATATATATATATATAATTTTAATGCTCAGAGTTGAATCAGAACATGAAACAGTAGCATTAAAAAGTGGTCAATAGACGTGTGAAAAAAATTAAATAAAAATAACATGTAGAGCTTTCAACTTGTTAGTATATATATATATATATATATATATATGTGTGTGTGTGTGTGTGTGTGTGTGTGTGTGTGTGTGTGTGTGTGTGTGTGTGTAAAAGTGTGGTTGGTTATGCCAAAAGCCTTTACCACTCTATTCAAATGATATGTGCAGATGTCAGGCTGTCGATTTCTAGGAACTGCGTGGGTTGACAATCATACGTCAAAAAACGACAGGAGAGTCCAGTATATATATATATATATATATATATATATATATACACACACCCACACACATACATACATATATATATATATATATATATATATATATATATATATATATATATATATATATATATATATATTTTGTATTTGTAAAGCAATCTCTCTTTTATACAAGTACTGCATTCAAGCTTTTTATTTAATTTTTCTTTTTTTCGTATACGTATTTTTTTAATATGAACATAAAATGTTTAAAAAAATGTCCAAATATTCTCTATTATTAGTTCCATAATCAATGATTTTTTCAAATTTTTATCTCCACATATGCATTTTGTATTTTATGTATACATCTAGAGTTGTAGAAATGTTTTTTTTTTTTTAATATTCCAAACACGGCCAGCACATTTTGTCCATAGTTGATTTTATACTTTTTATTGTTAGGGTGTTCATTATTTTCATTCTTTTTTACATGTGCATGAGACAATTATAGTTGCAGATGGCGTTTGGCAGCTTTCCATGTGTTTAAATGATTCCTAACTAAGCTATTTTCAGAGAAGCAGAACGTGAGTTTTCTTGATAGGCATGTAGTCACAATTCGAATATTCAGGCCGGTAGGCAAAAATAAATAAATAAATGTACTGTTTAATAAATAAACGGAGCATCTACTGAAATATATATATATCTTCTAGAAATAACGTTTAAATAATAACATTTGTTGGATTAATAAATAAAATAAAATAATAAATAAAAATCTATTACTTCTTTATATATATATATATATATATATATATATATATATATATATATATATATATTTGTTGTGTATTTGCAAATTTCTTTCAGACATGTCTCATTGAATACATTATGTCTGCTAAATTTGAATAAAATCCGTTCATACTTACGAATAACCTTCCGTGTATTGATGTTACTGATAAGTGTTTATATAAAGATGCGTGTTGTTATCCATACGTATATCTTTATATAAATACTTATAGTAATATACAACATATAGTTTTGTACCATTTGCAACACTGAAGATGATCTTGGAAGAAGATCGAAAGTACTTGGGAAATGAAAATAAAATAAATTTAAATAGCTATAGCACATTTCTCTCATACTTTAACATTAATAGACGGAAGGTTATTCGTGAGTATGAACGGATTTTATTCAAAATTAGAAGAAATAATACCTGTAATTTATTCAATGAGACATAATACGACGATGATTGTTCTGCTGTCGAAAATGAGATGAATATCACGCAATTCACTGAATTTATTTTAAATCTGATCACTCCCTTTCCTACCTACTTGTTCAGTCCTTAAAGAAAAAAATCATTTCTAGGCCACCCTACCGGCTCATGTTTAATTCTTCCCTCCTTTCTTTCTTTTCTTTCCCTCCCTCCCTCTTGCGTCCTATCCTTCTCACTCCCCTCTCCATCTCTTCTCTCTCTCTATCTTTCTCTCTTCCCCCCCCACAATTTTTTTTAAACATTATATTGAAATTTTTCTTTTTCTTTCTTTCTCCTTTACTTTTCTTTTTTTTCCTCTCCTTTTCTTTCCATCTGGATAAATTGAGTCCGTTTATTAAAAACCTTGGTCTTAAGAGATGAATATTGGTATAGTCAGGAAACAACTTATAACTGAATGTATTTTTTAAAATCGTCTGACTTATTAGTATATTGTCTGTTACTTACATTGAATTCTCTTTGGATTAATGTTAATTATCCCTAGTAATTATCAACTGATAATATATATATATATATATATATATATATATATATATATATATATATATATATATATATATATAATCATATATATATATATATATAATTTGTTATATAACCATAAAAATGAATGAACCAATAAAAAGGGAAAAAAGGAGGGCCGATAAATAAATCCGTAACCTTTTATGTCGCTTCGATCTGTAACTTGCACACTAAAATTTGATTAATATTAATCCCTACGTATTTATTAAGATTTAGTTCAAATAAAAAATATGGTTTGTTTTGTGATGTCAACGAACACTCGTTGCCACTTTTGTAGTGTCAATGAATATTCGTTGTCATTTTCGTAATGTTCGTTGTAGTAGAGACTTTGTAATCGCAGATACAACAATAAAAACGCCGTTGAACAATACTGGTGTCAGACGACTTCGAATAACGCTCGCACTTGTAGTATTGCCTCGATAATACTCGCTCGAATAGTAATCTGTTTGATTTGGTTTGGTTTACGGCATATCAACATCAATGGGTCATTTAATCCCGACCACTTTTTTTTTCATGGTAATGTTTTTGTTTTTCAAATATCTATTTCTGTTAATGTTCTTTTTTCCACAAAAATGTATAGCTGGTAATATTATTTTTTTCAAAAACGTATTATCAGAGGCTTTGCTATTGGACATAATTTATCGTCTTACCCAGGGCGCGGATGTAGTTTATCGTCATACCCAGGACGCTAGTAATCCGTATATTGATCAGTATAGAGAAATATTATAGTGATTAGTATAGCAAATAACGTTACGTATAGTAACAGAGGATAGTGTAGAAATAGTGATCCGTTTAGTAATAGAGGATAGAATAGAAATGATGATTTCCGTTCAAACTACAGCGACACTTTATTCCTCTATAGTAGTTTGTTTCACATAAAACATATTAACGTATGAAAATATTCTAATATTCTGCCTATAAATAAATGACTTCTTATTTTCGGGATTTCCTGGTAAAACATATGAGTTGGACCCGTAAAATTATCCTTATTTACAAGCAGCAACAACTGTGGAATCTTCTTGCTCAATTTAATTCAACCTGCGCACATTTATATCGGGTTAGCATTAACAGTTAACTCAACGGCCATCTTGTCATTAAACAAACGCATGCTTTCCTTCCGAGATCCAAAATGGCATACTCTAAAGGTAGACAAAATACTACTTTTTCTTTTACTGATGTTTACTCAATACAAGGCTCAGTAGACCCAAGCTAAATGTTTGCAATGTGGTGTTGTGTGAGCGTAAGAAAGGTTAAGAAATGAAGTTTATGAAGATACGCCAGAAAGTTGACGGCTAACTAGAGATCAGGGTTGAAATGATTGGTAAAGCACAAGATAATGAACAGGAGTTTGAACAGGAGTTTGAACCAGACAATAGGCGAACCTATCTAATCCTAAGAAAACATAATTAATGAATCACATTTCAGGCAGGGACGTCAGAAATATAGAGCTGAAATTGACTTTGAAGGAACCGGAAAACACAATACTAAACATGAAACAAGAGATAAGCCTTTATATCAATGAATAATTGAGAGGAAATATAAAAAGCTTAAACTCAGAGAGTAAATATTTGTTGTCCCCAGCAAAATACAAGAAAGTCGAAACTAGTGAACACTTTATTATGAAGGTAAACCGTAAAAAATACTATGATAATTAATATTCAACGTTTATTTTCATCTTGTGCTGTCGAGCATGATGTCGAACAGATTCTCTTTTGTATGCGTTTTCTCCTTTCGGAACGCCGGCGATCATGGCTCTCCATGACTTCCTCTTGTCTTTTTTTTTTATCTCTCCTAAACATATTGTCTTAAAATCCATTTACTTAAGCTCGCTAGGTATGTAAAATGTTGCAATGGATAAAATGTCGTCCAAATTACGCAAAAATGAAATTAACACTGACATCTCATTTTAACAGATATATTTACCAAAATTACACAAAAATATCTTGAAATTGGCTTTAATCACGGCCTCCAAACGACTTCGGAATCTTCTGCAACATTTCTGGACATTCTCCAAGTAGGTGAATGCTTCTATAATCCTTGGCTTCAGTTCATTTTTAGTATTAAAAGGGGTTTTGTTGGTCTCTCGCACAGCTTCACCCAACAGATATTAATCAAGGGCGTTGTAGATTGGAGAGTTTGGTGACCAGATATAACAAGTGATGTCGTTGCATAATTTGTCTGACAGCCATAACTGGATCCTCTTGCTTGTGTTGCATGGTGCAGAGTCCTGTTGCTAGACATAAGATCTTACCGCAGCCACTCTCTTGACTCGTGACAGCACTACCTCCTCAAGACACTTGATGAAGACCTCCGTGTTGAGTCTGAGGTCCCGTGGGACGTTGAATGGAGGAATAACGTCGTCATCACTAGTGATCACTGAAAACTTTTTCGTAACCCCCATTAGACTCATCCAGCTCTTTCCGAATTCTTTACATTCTTTACACTTGACACCCAGATATTCTGAAATGTTCGTATCAGAGCTTCCAGCGTGAATGCCATTCAGCACAGTATGCCATTTCCAAATTCCTGACAGTGTGAATTGCGTCGTGGTGCTTTTTGTCTCACAGACAGTGCCCAACTGAACCTGCTATAATATGCAGTCTTCAAAATCAAAATCAAACAATACGCATGCGCGAAATTAAAAATATAACATGGCCACAATTCACTCATCGTGCTCTGTACATGTGATCGTTTCCTGTGTTCTTGTCTGAGTATCAAATTTTCTAAGCTTTACATCTTCATGAAATGCCCGAGAATTTTGAAATCTTTCTTCCTGATATTAAGTATGTGTCCTTGTTTCTTTCAATTTTCTCGTCATTCTTCACATATTTACTCGACTGTATTCTCAGCATTTCTTTTTTTCTTCTTTGAGGAGGGTACCCAGAACTAATATTACATAACAGTTCAGTATTTTTTGCTGTTGTTTTTAACGGAATTTTCCTGTTTCTTAATACTTCGCTTACCATTTGGAAGGCATCTTTCACTATCCTCATCCTTCGGATATCAATGTCACACTTTCCATTCTCTTTTAAAACACTCCCAGATTAAAATTGTTATACTCGTTTGATTTTTGTATCACCAATTTCCAGTTGGAATGACGACTATGTATTCTGTCTTCTTACAATTGACGTCTAGTTCTTTAGCCTAATTTGAATTCGAAACCGAAGTCAATTCCTTGATTCTTGAATGGAAATATTAAGTATGTCTTTCAGAGACACTGGTTGTTCTATATTAATTTAAACAAAAATCGATTCCAACGATTATTTAACGTGGCAACCAACACCAAAATATGGTAGTGCCATGAATTGCCACAATTTTAAAGTAAATTACACCTGAATATAGAAGATTATTAATGAAAATCGAAGTCTAATAGGACTTTAATCATGTTATAATCAAGAGAAATGAGTCCAGCTAAGAAATTTAATTAAATCAGTAATCGAATTAAAAGGTGTTCATGGATCATTTTGAGCAATAACTAAATTTATTGTTAATAAATATCTGGAAATACCTGCATCAAATAAACTTGCCGCCTATATATATTCGTTCGATTTTTTCTGATATTCGGCGAATGATCTCGTAGAGTAATCATTCGCGGCACTTTTTTTTTTCTTTTTTGCTTCTTAGTAACTCTGGTTCATCCTGTGAAACTGTTGTCTAATTTTATTTCAGATTAGACACCCTTTTTGAGCTGGAATGTCACGTAGACAAGAATGAACATGTTCGCTATCTTCTTCGTCAAAAAGTTATGAAATCTGCTCGATGTGTAGGGAGATGAAATGATTAAAAACAAGCACTCAGTAGCAAGGTACATGTTGGACAAATGAACAGGCTCAAAGAGGAAATTCAACTGAAAAGACCTGACCGGCGATACAGAGCCATTATTCAACTTGACAATGCTCGTCTCAACATGACCAGCACATGCAATTTAAGTGCTTGGTTGGGATGTTCTGCCACATCAAACTTATTTTCTTAATTTAGTCCTTTCACACTACCATATTTTTCAGTCGATTTCTAACAGTTTGAGGGGTGTTTTATTCAATATCGATGTCGAATTTGAACCTTGGCTTGATGAATGTTTCGAGTCAAAACTATTGATTTCTATCGTCATGGCATCGAACAGTTATTGGATCATTGACATTGAGGTCGTAAACAATAAAGGGGAATACATTGTTGTATGATTACTCAGAACCATTACTGAATAATAAGTATTAAAAGAAATTAGAGTTATATCATACTGATATGTCCCGAAAAGGGGGATATATTTGTTCGAAGTAGCAAAGTGGTTGTTGACTACTGTAAACGAGTGGGACAATCTAGAAGGTAACCGTAATGGACTGGTCCTCGTCGTAGTGATAGGCAATAGGCGTAGGCATATATAGGCGTATATGCGCCCATACCAGTTCATATATATATATATATATATATATATATATATATATATATATATAGAGAGAGAGAGAGAGAGAAATATAGTCTTAAGGTATGCTATATTTATGGAATAAAGTGCTCAATATCAGAGATAGAGCGTGTAAATATAAAAGTGAACATAGAAGTCAACACTTAGAGGCGAGAGTCTGTTTCATGCTATATGCAATCGTCAGGCCACATATGCTGTTATTTTTCTCGGCTATTTATATATATACGGGTTAGTGGTGCATTGTGGGTATTCTATTATGGCGGTTATTTTACCGGAAGTCGTTTGTTTATTAAAATAGAAATAAAAAAAAAATAAATACTATGTTGCTTAAAAACCGAAAACCGAAAAGAGAAAATATACAAGTAAAATAAATCGACCTAAAATCATCCAAGTAAATAAATAAACAAACCAATCCCAAATAAAGATAATCAATTACAACCTGTTCCCGCCAAAATAATAGCTAGAATGAACCACAACAATCAACCCCAAAATTGAACAAATAGCTTTAATTAAACTCTCAAACCAAAACAAAACTGTTAAATAAGTGATATAAACAAATTTTTACTACGTTAATAAATAAATAAATAAAATAAGAAACAAAAAAGTAAAAATAAAAAAAGCAATATAATTTGACCCAAATAAATAAACAAACGACTATCCTAGCAAGAGGCAACCGGACGTCTACCACACTGATGAGCTGTGATACAGCGAGACAGTCTGGAGATGACAATATATATATATATATAGGTTTTCAATTCAGAGTTGTCCTTCTCTCAGACCAGTTGCCATCCAAGGGTATTTACCCATAGGTAGAGTGAGAAGAGGATTCAAACCATTCCCGAGGGTATTAGCAGCTAAGTGAATGTAATGGATTCGACTGGAATTCGAACTCGGCTCTTCGATTCCTCAATCCAACCTGCTATCCATTACTCCACCGTGTCTCCTCCACACACACACACACACACACACACACACACACACATATATACATACATATACACATATATATATATATATATATATATATATATATATATATATATATATATATATATATATATATATATATATATATATATATATATATATATATATATATATATATATATATATATATATATGCGCTAGTGGAAAAGCGCTCAGTATCAGTTATAGTCCTAACATAAGTTGTATAGATATGAGTTTTGACCATAGGTTGTATGGATATGAGCTTGTGATACATACATGCATACATACATACATACATACATACATACATATATATATATATATATATATATATATATATATATATGTATGCTTGTTTGTCCGTGCGCCCATATAGAACGTTTGTACAGCCTATTAATTCTAACACATTTCTATATTGATGTACACGTTTCCATTATGTATTTTTTTATTATATTTTCCATCATATCAATATACAAACATATCTATGTATCTATCTCTATCTCTCTCCATATATATATATATATATATATATATATATATATATATATATATATATATATATATGCATATATGCATGAGCATATCTTCATGGATTAAAACGAAATGTATAACCGTCTTTCCTTTTAGAACTCTATCGGATATTAGAAGTTCAGGTAAGCGGAAGCAAGTGAGTGATTTTCGATCTGCTCACGGTCATAACAACGCTTGTTTCTTCTGAGATAATTTTTCTCTTCATTTAGCCTTTGAAGGCTCTTTGAGTCTTTTCCATCGACAGATCATCAGCTTCAGACTCCACCCTCAGACGTATCAGCTGGTTAACAACAAGCACCCGTTTGTATTTCTAGATACAAACATTTTCTCCAACACCCCCCCATTCACAGATCACCTCGAATAATCCTCATGTACTCGTTTCGATTGTTAAAGGATTTTTCTAAAGACTCTTAATCATTTTTGGATGATGCTTCCTTTTTGTCGCGATCGCGAGTTTAGATTTAAGCTTTTCCTTGTAAAATCTTACTGAGCAGGTATATTTTCTGTGAAAATAGATACAAATTTCTTTCAACCATGATTAATATGCATTTATATTGTATTACAAATACTTAGTCCCATTCTTGAGTATAGACGTTAATTACTACATTAAAAACAACCTATTAATACAAATTTGAGTAAAAGCCAAACAATGCTTGTGTGTTATGACGACAGTTAGTTATGTGCCATGCGCGATACATACTTAAGCAATTATGTATCTTTCGATACATCACTGACGAGGCAGATTTTTTCCTGCAGTATTTTGCCATTTCTTTCTGCAGTAGACCATTTGCCATCCAAGGCATTAGAAGCTGGTCTCTCTGTCCATAGCTGGTGTGTAGAAGAGGATTCATATCTTTCCTTAGGGTATTAGCACGTAAGTGAATGTAATCGATTCGACTGGAATTTGAACTCGGTTCTTCGATTCCTCAATACGAGCTGCTATCCATTACTCCACCTTGCCTCCTCCGTTACGTCGACACAAAACTAAAATTATTCTCTGATATAATTTTATTTGTCAATTGTTAAAATCAAGCGAATACAAAATTTAAATAATAGTATGTATTTTACCAGAGAACGAAAAGTACGACACTGAAATTCGAAACCTAAGTACAGTATTAGGAAACAGGAACGATTCATCAGAATCAAATAAAAGAGTACTGAACTTTTACTTAATATGGCAATGATTACAATTAATATGGCAATGATTACAATTAATATGGCAATGATTACAATTAATATGGCAATGATTACAATGATACAATTATATGGCAATGATACAATTAATAATACAATGATACAATAATATGGCAATGATACAACTAATATGGCAATGATTACAATGATTGGCAAGTCTCTTCATCATCCTCACGGATGATGAAGAGACTTGAATCAACAGAGATGTAGTTCTACAGAAAGATGTGGAGAATACCATGGACCGAACATGTGAGCAACGACAACGTTTTAGTGTAAATGGAAACAAATGGGAAACTTATTCTTAATATCGGGAAGAGTCATTTGAAATTCCTGGGACACTTAATGAGGAAAGAGGGCTTAGAAATTTTGCCACTGACAGGACGTCTGAAAACAAGAGGGACAGAGGAAAACAATGCATAACCTGTTTAACGAGCTTGTGTAAATGGATGGCAGAACGGGGTTTAAGAGAGATAGTAACAAGACAAAATTTAATAAGAGATACAAAGGATAGGAAATAATGTACTTCATGGCTGCCAATGTCCTGAAGGAACACGGCACATAAAGCATCATCATCATCATCATCAACATCATTCCCATCATCATCACACACACACACACACACACACACAAACACACACACACACACACACACACACACACATATATATATATATATATATATATATATATATATATATATATATATATATATTACACTGGATGTCGGAGTAACATCTACCAAATCACTGTGAAGTAATACATAGCGGCTCGGAATCAGAGAGCTGAGCTCGAATTCCAGTCGAATGTATTACATTCGCTTACGTTCTAATAGCCTTGGGAAAGGTATGAATCCTCTTCTTCTTACCCCGTTCCAGCTATGGGTAAATAGCAGGACATACCGGGTTCTATTGTCTTGGATGGTAACTGGTCAAACGCAGAAAGAAATGGCAACCTACGAAGGGAAAATATCTGCCTCGTCAGTTATGTATCGAAAGATACATGATCGCCTAAGCGTGTATTACGCATGGCACGTAAATGACTGATATACTTTTAAAATATTAATTATAAAGTTAAATATAGAGTATATAATTCTTTAAATTTTTTTTACGGTCTTTCGTTGCGGTTTGTTGTTACACCTTTAATAAATCGATCTTTTCAATTATTTTGTTACTAAAAGTAGACGCTTTTTTTTGTTTCACTCAGAGAGTCGTTACCCTTCCTTATGTTTTCACTATAAGGATCTGCAAATGATTTCATCCTTGCTTCTCCAGTAATGTCCAGTAGACCTTGCACTCCGCTCAGTAACTATAGTCTTCAACTATGGCAAGTCACTTTAATGCATTTAGTTCGTCATATGTTGCTGCCAACTATCATTTTGAAATAACTCTCGTTATCTTCGTAGAAGTTACTTTTGGAATGCCGATGCCAGAATCCATAGATTGAAGCTGTAAATACACCCTTGTGCAAATTAATTGAAAGAAAACGAATAATTCCGTTATTATTTACTTTTTTTCGCATTCTTCCAATGAAATATGACCCAGTGCACATATTAGTAATTCGTATGTCCATTCCACGAAGTCATTCCTTGCAGAATTACCCCAAATTCTCTTTAGTACATTGATTTTTTCACTGGTAAGGCTTGCTAGTATGTTCGTTGCAGCGTTACAGTTTTCGTAAGCTTCCTTGGAGTAACGTGCATCGCAGTGAACATAGGACAACTAATCGACAGTCGAGACAATAGTGTCCGTGTGTGATAAAAATCTAATGCAATCACGGATGGCGCAATATTTTTCAAGGCCAAACAAATTTCAACCTACACTCCGAAAATAGATTCATATCACTGCACATCACTGGAAATGACCTAATCTCAGTAAAATTAGAAATCGATCACACGTTGTCGCTCCAGGGGTCAAAATGTGACAAAATGGTGAAAGAAAGGAAACTAAAGCGGTTGTTTCAATTAATTTACACAAGGGTATAATCGAGTCCTCTCAGTTACTGTGTGTTTATCTAAAAATAAATACGCTAAAATCCCCCTTTGCCGACATAGACATAAGGGGTTCCAGAATGTGGAAGAATTAGGAACAGAAACATTGATAATGAGCTTGAAGACAAAAGATTAATACTGAGGACAATAGATAGCTATTGACATTGCATTTAAAGTTCTGCAGATTAAAGTTGGTTGGAAAGCATGGAGTCAGAAAGGAGTTCCACAAGCGAGAATTGCGTGAAAAGAAACTGTCAGCATAGAACTTACGGACACATTTAGCCCAGGACAATTAGTGTGATCTTGACGTCAGTCTAGTACTGCGCTTAAATTCAAAAAGTTTTACTACCATAACGAAGAATTCATCAAAACAATTATCATGAAAATATTCGTAGAAAAGACAGGAATGTAAGTATTATGTGTTTAAGTATGGTAATATATGTAAAAAAATAAGTAAATTTGGATATATTAACTGTTTCCTTATAAATAAACCTTCGGTATTCTAATGAGTATAGAAGGTTTCCTCATGAGGAAACGTCTAATATTAGCATTACCATTAGTTAAAAAACAGTGTTTTGAGACGATGGAACTATGAAGTAGTGTCCAGAGCTACATTCATCGATGCCGAAAATCTAGTCAAAGAATGGTGAATGTCTTTTGAAAGCTCCTGGGATGACATTGCTTCATCTGCTTCCTTGTTTAACAACGTAGCCAAAGATGGGCGGGAACAAAGCTGATTTTGGAAATAGAACAGGCGTCAGTCGTGTTCGTAGCCCTGCTAGAAGTAAATGACTCCCTCACTGTCCACGTTGATAATCTTGCTGCGATAATCTGATACTGTGAACGCCTTGCGGGCGGCCGGTGCTGGCCATAAAATGCGTCGATTATGCTGTGTGTCTGTGTTATGCCGCTGTACAGAAACTAGACTCAGCGGATTCGTTTGGCTATAGTTGCCAATATTGAAGCTTCACGGACACGCCACCCTCCAATGGATGTTCAAAATCTGGCTCCATTCTAAGCTGCTCAATTAAAACCAAACGAGTCTGTGTTGAGCCCTACCTTTTTTTGCATTCGATTCTTTGCACACGAACTTATAGCCGCATGTACAACTGTCTAAAGATCCGGAAACAGATGATACAGTTATTACCTTAAAATGTTATTACCTTAAAATATTATTACCTCAAAAGGTTCTTACCTTAAAATATTATTACCTCAACAGGTTATTACCTTAAAATATTATTACATCAAAAGGTTATTACCTTAAAATATTATTACCGCAAAAGTTGGCTTTATACGGAATGTTTTATAAACACATCTAGCATGCACATTGTGCACTTAGGTTGCAAATGATAACGTCATTTAAAGGATTGCAACTTTATATTTCGTCAGTACACATGCACACACACGCACACACACACACACACACACACACACACATATATATATATATATATATATATATATATATATATACATATATATATATATATATATATATATATATATATATATATATATATATACTAGCAGCATGGCCCGGCGTTGCCCATGCTTGATTAAAAAATCGTACGACTCATACAGCAATCGCTATCACTTGACTTAAAATATTTTTGCCCTTCCTTGCCTTTTAAAGGAGTGCCCTTTGCCGTGCTGATGTTGCTACATGCCTTACTTCTTCTCTATCTCACACTGCGAATTTTTTCTAAGCTCTATACTAAACATTAAATCTGTTACGAAAAAAGAACTAAACAAAATGAACACAAAACGATCAGCTTTAAAAAAGGACTCGTAACTGGAAAAACCGAATGAAAAAAAGAATGTTAACAACAAATACTTTTTCGCACCCAACCCAGTTCTGCGGAATCAGAATCAACGTTAAGTTTAAGCAAGCGAATGAGCCAAGTGGAGTAAAGTACCATGCAGATTTAAATTTTTTGCACTTGTGACGAATGCAGCTATCGATTTTTTTGGCATGCTAGTTAACATTCGCGTCAATCAGCTGTTGGCTCTCACGCTGGACAATAGAATCTTCCTGCCTATAATAGGCTCTCCCTCTGACCAGTAGAAATTTACCGCAAAGTACATGAAAACTGCCGTAGAAGCATGAAAAAATCGATTATTTCTATTATCGATGGGGGTTGGGAAATGCAAAGTCGGTCTTGGCCTTCCCACTAACTTGGAGCATGTGCCTGTAAATTTTGTTGCAAGTCCGTCGAAAATTGCGGACGTGCTTTCGTTACACATACACACACATACACACACACACACACACACACATCCTGTCTTTTATAGGTAGAGATATTATTTCTATATTCATTTTCGTGTATGTTTATATATATTAAATACTTGGAGATTTTTCAAAATGTGTGCTTGTTTATTTTGAACGAGCGAGTGATCGATTCTTCTTTTCATGTTTTTAACATCAGAAAAAGCATTAGAGGATTCGAAAAGAGTTGGATGAGTCTAATGGTGATTACGAATGTGTTTGGAGTTATCACTACTGATGGCGATGTCATGCTTCCATTAATCTTCTCACTATGCTTCAGACTCAATGCTGAGGCATACATCAAGTGCTTTGAGTTCGTAGTGGCGCCCTGCGTCAAGTGGGTGGCGACTGTAAGAACCTATGTCTATCAACAGGACTCTGCACTGTGGCACCTAAGCAAAAGAATCCAGGCATGATTGTCAGACAATTTCTGTGACGACCCGCCCCTACATCTGGCCACATTACTCCCTAGACTGCAACACCCTTGATTATTATTCTGGGGCGCAGATGAGCGAAGGACCGTCAAAACTCTTTGAAACACCAAAAATGAACTGAAGGCAAAGATTATGGCAGCATGACCACCTTAAACAGGGAGACTGTCCTGAAGAGTTGCAGGAGATTCCGTAGTCTTCTGGAGGCCGTGGTTGAAGACAATAGTGATTTTATTGAAAAATGTATTTCAAGATATTTTTGTGATATTTTTGTAAATATATCTGCTAAAATGAGATTTCAGTGTTATTTTCGTTTCTGTGTAATTCAGACGACAATTTATCCATCACACCCGGTTTATACACACACACACACACACACACACACACACACACACACACACACCCGCACACACACACACACACCCGCACACACACACCCGCACATGCATATTATTTATTATATTTTTTCCATATAGACAAAAACAATTTACTCACGACAAAAATGCAACTTCGTTTCGAAGCATTTAGTTGCACCTCGACTGGTGAGAACCAAAATAATTATTACTCTACTATCGGTATTGAACCCTATTTTGAATTAATGCTGTGAACGTTAGCATTTATATATCAATCCCGTCCTCATTACATTCTAATATATATATATATATATATATATATATATATATATATATATATATATATATATATATATTCATCTATCTATATATCTATCTATCTGTCCCAGTCTGTTGATATTGCCTGTTCATCTCTACCTATGCTTATATCTAGTTTAATGCATGCAGAAGGATTAAGAATGGGCAAAATTAAATTGACTAAACTGAAAGTAGAAATAAGAATTGTGTACATTTGTACGCATGCGCCTAAAATACAATGGGAGAAAGAGATGGAGAATGTCTTAAAATCGTCCGTTTTCCTCCTCTTTTTCTTTCGTACTTAGCCACCGATAAACGTCAATTGCCTAATGCTCTGGCATTTCAAATATTACCTTTGATTGTCTCTTTTGGAATTAGCCATTTGTAAAGAACTAGGTCAGCATAATTGATTCACTTTTTACAATTCTTTTTTTTTTCTTTTCGTCTGCTTCTTTCATTTTATTAGCTACAAAATCGCCATCACCTGAAACGCTTACTACTTGTATTGACTACACTCATCATCTTCATCGTCGTCATCATCAATAGTTTGATTTTTTTTTCTTTTGCTGTCCTCTTTCTTCCCTATCGAATTCTGCCCTTCTTTCTCCTCTGTCTTCAACGTCAATTATCAAATCTTCGTTTTTTTTTGTTTTACCTGTTTTGATCTGCTTCTTCAGCGACGCATTTCTCCTTATTCTATGATTTAGATTATTGTCTTTCTTTTTCGACACATTCTTTCCCCCCTTCTCCTCGGTCTCTCGTGTCGTTCAATATCACCGCCGATTACGTCATTGTTCTATTGCTCCTCCTCTCTCATCTTTATCATATTCTCTCACTTCATCCCTCTTCAACACCTGTTCTTTTCATCTCTTACCCCTTTCTCCTCATTTTCTCCTCCGTCTCCCCGTCAACTTTTTATCCTTCTTCTTTTTCTGCTGCTGCTAAATTTTCCTACCCTTTTCTTTTTTAATTCGCTTTTTTTCTCTTCTTTATATTAAGGCAAATTTTATAGTCATATATTGCTACGCTTGCTACCACTCATTCAACAACTACTACTACTGCCGACTACAATTATTGTTACTACTAATAATAATAATAAAAATAATACTGATGGTGATGCCACAATCATTTGTTCTCTTTCTTCTCGCACTTAATGACAACAAATGTCAGATCTAATACTGTAATTGTTTTGGCTACAATAATTCAGAATTTGGCCTTTGAACTTTCCACACGACTACTACCTCGGCTACTACTATGGAAGAGATAAATAAGTAGAAATGTAGCAAATGCTACAACCTTAAAGCAACAAATAAAATAAACATAAAACATAGCGATATCTCACTTCTATAACAAGATGAAAAGAAAGAAAAGAAAAATTTGCACACTGAATGACATGAACGTATCAAGTAACAAAAAACATATGTGCGAAGATTTTTGAAAAACTAAGCAAATACAATGATCTGGAAAGAGAAAAAATATGTCACGCTTAGAAACTAAAACTGTTTCTGTTGTGGCTGGAGCTTTTGGTCTGATAAGGAAAGGAACTCAACACCAAATGAACAAAATTCCTGGTGCAACACCTCTCCAGGAAATCTAATAAATAGTTCTAACGAACACAGCCCATTTCATGTGAAGATCTTTTCCATTTTTGTTTTGTTAATAGCTGTCTTTTGTTAAATTAAATGGAAATAACAAAAAACCAAAAAAAAATTACTGCCTCGAGGTTATCACCATCATGTCGTTATAAAATAAATGCATCTAAAAAATATTTCATAATAATAATAACAACGATACTCGATCACAGTTCTGTTGATCTCTTGAGCAGTATTAGGAAGACGACCGGGCCCATGCTGCTGTGCAGTGGTATATACATCGGGCGAAATCCATTCACCATTGTTTCTAGTATCTTTCACACCGTTATTTTCAATATGAATTTTCATGAATTTAAAGTTGTACAACGATTAGTGCTTTTTTTCAGAACACCACTCTAGAACTGTTAGCCAAAGCTCAAGAGCCTTTCTTACACATGAAACTCGCTGGTGGTCAACTGGTACGAAAACTGAAAATAAGTTTGGAACATGACTGTTGAAGAAATGTCTGTGGTAATGTGTGCCCTTGGAACACCAGAAGTTCTTGTGGTAATGTGTGCTATTGGAACACCATTAATTCCTGTGGTAATGTGTGCTCTTGGAACACCAGTAATTCTTGTAATAATTTGTGCTCTTGGAACACCATTAATTCCTGTGGTAATGTATGCCTTTGGAACACCAGTAAATCCTGTGGTAATGTGTGCCCTTGGAACACCAGCAAAAAAAAAAAAAAAAAGATAGAGAGCCCTGAGGAAAAATGGGAATTTAGATCAAGATTGTAGACCTCCAGAAATTTGCCATCGTTTACTCTACAAGCATTCACCGAAATGTTATTGAGTTGAGAGACGTATCATTGGCACCACGCCTCAAGAACAGAATTTTCATTATCTACGTCATGATGCAAAATCAATACCATTAGAATGACATATAACCGTGCAAATGCTTTTTATCATACCATAATCATATTTATTCTCATTCGCTATCTTACTTTTTATAAACATTGTTGACCACACATACTTTTCTCTTAATGTCAGTCAAACATTGACTGGTCTTTTTTGTGGTTCTTTTTAATCATTTCTTGGTTATTCATTGCAAGGTAGTAAAGCCACTAAGACGCAAGAGGTTACTGAGTGTGAGATAATATGAGAAAACAAAACACTATTATGGAGAGAAAACAATAAAAAACAGGACTTAAGAAAAGAAACTATAACGTTTGATATTGTATTTAAATTTTCGAAGAACAAATTTGATTAGGAAGCGAAAGGCCAGAAGAAAATTTATAAACGAGAAGCGTGATAGAAGAAACTGTTGGCATAGAACTTACGGCTGCATCTCGCCATTTCAACTGTAAAATTATGGGACCTTGCCGCCAATCTAGTACTGCGCTTAAATTCATAAAGACTACATACCGTAGAGAATGATTCATAAGAACAATTACCGTTAAAATATTTATAAAAAAAGGTGTGAGGACTCTATTTTACAGCGGTAAGAAAATGAGTGAAGCCGAGTTATCAGGCCAGAGCCAATAACATAGCAAATATTTCTTTGAATTTCATCAAGGACCTCTAAATATATGTTATGATAATTTTCCCACACACGCATGGACTCACCCAGCTATAAATAGGAGCGGGTACTGCCTTTTGGAGATGGACGTTTCCAGCAGTCAGCTCTGACAGTCGAACCGAATATTCTTGCTGTAACACTCTCGTTTGTATATGTTTGTATTACTGTTTTTGTTAATATATTTGTTTAACTCAATTCCTCTCTTGTGTCATTAACAAGGTCACAAAATATGAATAACAGGAGCACGAAACGAAATGTGGCAGCGATATTCAAGGAAAGGGAGAATGGTACACTTATATACTATTTATATTATTCAGACTATTGTCCACATCTTTGACGCCATATTTATTACAACATTTCGGCCGTTGTACTCTTCGGCCTTCTTCAGGTGGCTGGAATGTCGAACTGAACCCTTTATTTCGCTCACTGGGGTAGACTGTTCTAGTTCCATATGCCATGTTTAAGGTATGTCAGTTATCTCATGTTAATTCCCTTCTGCAAGTTCTCCACTGCGTTAACCGGGTATTGAACTCACACTCTTTGGGTCCTGTCACTGGATCTAAGCAACGCCTTTATCCACTGTGTCATGTGTCCTTGAGGAAACGTTGTAATAAATATGGCGACAAAGATGAGTATCGTCCGAATAATGTAAATAGTGTACATAATATCTCATCTCAGAAATATCGACAGGTAGACTTATAGATAGGTAAGATAGATTCAGGCGAGAAAAGAATGTTTAGTTTCATATAAATATACAATAAGGAATCTGTAAAATAGTTTCCACTTTTCATCCTCCCTATTAAATGCTACTTTGCTCTCTCCTTCTCTTACTCTCTCCCTCCCCTTGAGTAATGGTCATTTTTTCAAATATCTGTTAGAACATTTCTCAGATAATTATTAATAATAATATAAAAGGATCTATTAAAAGTATCTGAGTGATATGATTAGTAAAAATACTTAGCACGCTTAAAAGTCTGTTGCAGTGTATCTGCCACTAATATTTACGAGGGACAATTGATGTAAAGCCTCGTCCGGGTTCCTCAGATAGCTCGACAACAGCTAACAGGTGAGCACGCGGCCAGCCGTAGATGCCTAACTACCTGATTATAAGGTAGCCTGACATAGCAGTATGGGGCAAAGGAAATCCCTTACTCTTTTGTTTACTTCCGGCTAATTTCACTCCGAGATATGTTGAAGCTCTGTTACATGGGCTGCTAACAATAAAGGTCTAAAATCAATTCTCCTTGGGCTTCTATTACCTCGGATAAATAATGGATAATTCTATTTTGATTGCAAGGAAAGACGGAAAAAAAGATTCATCGGAGATGCTGTCTGCTTTTCTTAGTAAACATAATAAAAAATGAAGAATGAACATTCATATAGAGGAGGCTGGTTGATTTTGTTTAGCGGCATATCAACCTCTATGGGTTATTTACTGTCGAAATTGATATAATCAGAACACAATGTTATGGTTTCAACTAAATATATTTTGAACGCCATTACATACTTTCAACTACAGACAAACATATTTTGCTTGTTATTTTGCTTTAAGATATACTCTTAATCATTTTAATATAAATATGTATTTTTGGTCATTTTTATATATAAAAATATATTGCTGGTATGTTTACTATAAATATGTACATTTACATTGTCATAGTTTTTTTTGTTTTTGTTTGGCGGTTCACTATTTGCCCGTTGCTGGGATCTTAACAGGTGCTACCACCCCAGGTCAGGGTAGGCCTGGGATCAACAAAAACTGAGAGGTAATTCCACGCTCCTCAAAATCTCCAATCTCCCGATCAGATGCCTTGCTGCAGGATGTAGTTCATCGTCATACCTAGGACTCGATAGAGAAGAATAATTCACCTTTACCTTTGACATCTGCTTCTGTGAAGTGGAAAAGCGTTTCCATTTCTAATCATTTCATTTGTATCAAAATTATCCTCCTCTTAATTGCCATGTTCACAACGTTTCGTCTGTCGTACGCTCCGGCCTTCTTCAGGTGATTGGAATTTCGAACCGAACCCTGCATTCCGTCCGCCCAGGTAGATTGTTCTAGTTCCACGTGCCATGCTTCTTCCGGATATCTCAGTTATTTCCATTTAACTCGGCTCTCCATATTTTTAGTTTCACAACTACTGTTGCATGGTATTGAACTCACAACTCTTTGGGTCAAGTCACTGGATGTAACCAACGTCTTTATCCAATGGGTCATGTGTCTTTGAGGACACCTTTGTATACTCTTACTGCGGGATAATTCAATGGGAAAAATATTGCAAAATTTTCAGCAAGTTTGTTTTCTTATTTTAAAATTATACATAACCAAATGACTAGACACGGTGGAGTAATGGATAGCGACTCCGATTGAGGAATTATGTCCACTTATGTACTAATACCCTTGGGAAAGGTATGAATCCTCTTCTTTTCCCCGAGCTATGGGCAAATAGCAGGACAGACCGGGTTTTATAGCCATGAATGACAACTGGTCTACCGCAGAAAGAAATGACAACCTACTGTGGGAAAAAAATCTGCCTAGTCAGACATATCTGGGGGATGAAAGGGAGGATTCATACCTTTCCCAAGAAATTTCCGTTTTTTTTTTAGGACCAATTGTAATAACGAAGATGTCATTCTAACTAATCGTTCAATTATGTGCCATGCGTGATACACTCTTAGGCGAGCATGTATTTTTCGATACATCACTGACGAGGCAGATTTTTTCCCGCAGTTCGTTGCCATTTTCTTTCTGCAGTAGACCAGTTGCCATCCAAATCTATAGAACCCGATCTGTCCTGCTATTTAGCCATGACATGGGCGGGAGAGAAAAAGAGGATTCACCCATTTTCAAACGGATAACGACTCAGATTGAGGAATTATATCCACTTATGTACTAATACCCTGGGGAAAGGTATGAATTCTCTTCTTTCCCCCGAGCTATGGGCAAATGGTAAAACAGACCATGTTCTATAGCCATGGATGGCAACTGGTCTACCGCGGAAATAAATGGCAACCTACTGCAGGAAAAAAATCTGCCCCGTCAGTGATTTATCGAAAGATACATGATCGCCTAAGCGTGTATCACGCATGACACGTGACTGACTGACATAACGAAGTAGTGGAGTATAATTGAAGGTGCAAAAAAATAAGATAAATGAAAAATAAAAAAGGGGGAAATACATCTTTGCTGAGAGCTGTAACAACGCTAAAACATGAAATCTAAACTTTTAGCCATCATTATCGATGCACTTATCACTGTCCCTAAGAACTTTGAAGAAAAAAAAATTGAAACATTTCAAATGCCAGAAAGAATCAACGCCATTGTAACCATGAAGAATATGCAAATGAGCACGTGAGCTTTTGGATACTTTCTAGCGCATGATCTTAATATTGTTAACAGATGTCAATTTTTTCTAAAGTTTTTATTTATGGAATAAGCCTAGTATTAAAAAAATAATCAACATACATGTCAGATATATCCATATATGCATAAATGAATAAAAACAAAAAAAATAAAATAAAAAACATATCTTAGTGTTGTAACCTAGAAAAGATTACTGAAAGGGGAAGAACCAAAACGGAGGTTGGAAATGAAATGGTAATTTTTATAACATCAACAAAATACAATACTCGCCAGAGGCGTGAAGTAGGTAAACCACTGCTAGTGGTGCACTACTTAGGCATCATGTTACCCCCCACTTACAA
>CAHIKZ030004529.1:955000-1000000 GCA_903632075.3 Acanthosepion pharaonis
ATTTCATGTGCATTACAATTTTATTTTAATTCTTCGTCTTGTGTATGTGTCGTGTTCCCTCAGGACATAGAGGATCATGGCTCTCCACTATTTCTTGTCCTTTGTAGCTTTTAATAAATTATAATTTTTTTTATTTTTCCTAAACCCTGTTCCACTATTCATTTATTAAACTCGCCATTGTTTTCCTCTGTCTTTCTTGACTTCTATCTGCCTTGTGTGCATCAGATTTTAAAAGCACACTTTCTTAATTATGTGCCTGAGAAATTTCAACTTTCTTTTCCTGATATTACGTATAAGTTTCCTTTTTGTTTCGATTTTCTATAAAACTTTGTCTTTGCTCATACATTTGGTTCATGGTATCCTCAGCATCCTTCTGTAGAACTACATCTATGTTGCGTCAAGCCTCTTCTTCATCTGCGAGGAGAGTGTCCCGTAATCATTGCCATAGAGAAGGACTGATATTAAATAACAGTTCAGTACTTATTTATTAGATTCTGACGAATTGTTCCTGTTTCTTGATACTTTACTTAGGTTTTGGAAACATCTCTCGCTAATGCAATACTCCTTCGAATTTCAGTGTTGTACTTTTCGTCCTCTGGTAAAATACTTACTAGATATATTAATTTTGAGATTGGCCAGCATTCACTGCCCTATAGGAAGATAGATGTCACGTAACAGTTCAGTAATCTTTTCTTTGATTCTAACGAATTTTTTCTGTTTCTTAATACTTTGCTTAGATTTTAGAAGTCATCTTTGGATATCCCAATGCGCCTTCGGATTCCAAACTCGCACTGTTTGTTCTCTGTTAAAAGACTTCACAGATAATTAAATGTTAGTACTTTTTGGATTTTGGTATCGCTGATTAGTAATTTACATTTACGACTCATACTTCTACCAACTAATAAGTATCCTGTCTCCTTGCAGTTGATGTTTAATCCTTTCTTCTCGATTTCCTTTAGTATATTCTGTGGTAGTTTTTGTTGTGTTCTTTCTGGGTCTGCTATCAACACTGTGTCATCACTTATTTGCTAATTCCATTACAAGTAACGGTCTGTTTTATTAAGTACTTCTTATTTGAATGTTTTGTTAAAAGGTTTTTCACGCATCTTTAAACAATTTCCAATTATTTAATATATATTAATTTATTTGTTTATGGCTTAATAAGAATAGAAAAATGTCAAGTAGGTTAATTAACATAATATTAATTGCTGTATATTAATTTCCTTTAAAATGGCTGCTCATTTGTGTTATGCTTAATTTTATTAGGTTTTTATTATATGAATTGTTGAATATTATTAAATTTCTCGGAATAAATCCGAAGATAAGACAATTTGAATAAAAAGAAAACAATTGGAAAACATATTCCTTAATCACTTCCGACGTGTTTCGTCAATTCGACTTTATAAAGGAATGTTTAAAAGCGAAAAGTGTTTTAGTTACGTTAAATTAAAATATGGAGAGAACGCTCCTGTGTAAGTGTTATATACCTTACCTATGAACACTAATATAAGAGGGACGCTCCTGTGTAAGTGTTATATACCGGACCTATGAACACTAATATAAGGGGAACGCTCCTGTGTAAGTGTTATATACCGGACCTATGGACACTAATATAAGGAGAACGCTCCTGTGTAAGTGTTATATACCTTACCTATAAACACTAATATAAGGAGAACGCTCCTGTGTAAGTGTTATATACCGGGCCTATGAACACTAATATAAGGGGAACGCTCCTGTGTAAGTGTTATATACCGGACCTATGAACACTAACATAAGGAGAACGCTCCTGTGTAAGTGTTATATACCGGACCTATGAACACTAATATAAGGGGAACGCTCCTGTGTAAGTGTTATATACCGGACCTATGAACACTAATATAAGGAGAACGCTCCTGTGTAAGTGTTATATACCTTACCTATGAACACTAATATAAGGGGAACGCTCCTGTGTAAGGGTTATATACCGGACCTATGAACACTGGGGAAGGCTTTTTTCTTTTTTTCTTTTTATTAAGAATTTGTTGTTCCCTTTATATTTGTATTTAATGTAACTAAAAAGCATTTCGCTTTTAAACATTCCTTGAGAGAGTCGAATTGACGAAACGCGTCGGCAATGACTAAGAAATATATTTTCCAATTTTCTTTTTATCTTATTTGTCTTAACAGAATCATTCTGAGAAATTTAACAATATGCCAACCTGGAAAAATAAAATAAATTCTTGGTAAAAAAAAAAAAAAAAGTTACCAAGATCTAGAAGAAGACTTACTGTTGTAGCCTTGAAAGGGTTACTGAATGAGGAATAACCAAAACGGAGGTTGAAAATGAAATTGTCATATTTATAACATCAACAAAATACAATACTCGCCAACGGCGTGAAATAGGTAAACCACTGCTAGTGGTGGACTACATAAACAGCATATAACTCGCACTTACAATAGTGTCCAATGTATTTATGAGTACTGGGACATAACCATTATGTTCATGCGTTGAAGCTTGGATAAGCATGGAATAATAATAATACAACACAAAATGTACGTAAACAAAATGTATTGAAACAAGGGAAAGGTACACAATATTTACAGTTAGTTTTGGTATATTCTTGGGAAGACTGTTCCTGTAGAATGGGTTGACTTAATCGCAGTCGGGCAGAGTCTCTGGATTGGATCTCTTGTTACTTCCCTCGTCTTCCCGGTACCAACCCATATTTATATGGTCGGTACTCCACTATGTAAATTAGGTGGATCGTACCACAACAATATGCATAGCGTTTCCTTTATATTTGAATTTAATGTAACTAAAAAAAAAAAAACATTTCGCTTTTAAACTTGCCTTGATATAATCGGATTGATGAAACGCGTCGGAAATAACTAAGAATTATATATTTTCCAATTGTCTTATTTTTATCCAAACTGTTGAATATTCAAATAAACCTTTTTATCTGTAAAAAAAATATCTGGAATATTTGCGTATGGATCGGAATTTCTGCTTAGGATTCTTGGACTCTGTCCAGTATCAAAGTGTCCTTTTAGTTTTCTTATTTACACTTCTACCTTTTCTTTTTTAAGCACATCTTGCTTTTTCTATCTTTGGGTATTGTACCCCATTCATCGCTATTTGCCAATATGTTTTTCTTCTTTTTCTTCTTTATTTTATTAAACAACCATACTTTGCCATTCTTCTTTCTTCTTTCTACAAGAACCTCCCCAACTCACATTCGTCTCCATTCCGATTTCTATGGCAGAAGCCATTTTGTTTCATTATATTCTTCATAAATTGTTTTCCGAATAATACACTGAGTGTTTTTTCGCGCCAATGCCCCTCAGTGGTTGGTACAAAATGGCGGTCTTTTGCAAAGAGACATGCGGTGTTAACCCATTTCCGGCCCATTACTCGCCCGTTCCCATCTCCAGTCCCCTGCATTTAAGTGTCTCCCGCCTTCCTCCACCCAAACCCTTCTTTTCATGCGTAATCGTTCGCGCGCTCGATGGCCTGCTCCAACTCCCGCCCTGCCTTCCAACCGCTGAAGACCAGGAATAATATTTGGTAATGCTGTTTAGCCGTCCATTACAAATTGTAACATTATCAACTCAAATCGACACCATCAAATCCTTATTCGCTATCTCGTATGTTGCTTTTTTCAGAATTTTTTTTTTGTTTTTTATATTCGGTTTATTTTTTTTTTAATTTATTTTTGTTTCTAGTTTATTTCTACTTTCGCAATTGTTTTTCTACGTCATTTTCTTTTCTTGCCTCAATTTTCGTCACTTTTTCTTCTTCCTCGTTTATCTTTGGAACCTCTCCCACTTACTCTCGAATGCCCCCCTCTTCTATCTTCTTTTTTATTTCTCTTTTCTCATTGTGAACTACTCTTTCTTTTTTTCATTCATTCTTTATTTCTTTACCTATTTTTCTTTATTTGTCTTCTTTTCTTTTTCATTATTTCTTCTTTTTCTTAATTTCTGTTATATTCGTTTCCTTTCTTGTTCTTACATATTTTATTTCTCCTGTTTTCATTCTACCTTCATTCTTCCATACTTTTATTTCTTCTTCATTCAAATAATCATTTACTTTCTTGATATTTTTCTTTTAGTTCCTTCGTTTCATAATATTAATATTCAATCATCTTCCTTTAAAAAATCCAGCTCAATATAATATTTCTTGCTTTTTTTCTCTCATTATTTTCCACTTTGGTATCATTCATCCCCTTTTCCTCACATTCTTTCAGCCCTATTTTCTTCCTCCATTTTGTTTCTTCTTTTTTTTTATCTAAAAGAAGCGGTCTCCTCTTTCCTTTTTCATTAAATCTGCATCTTGTAAAATCACTAAAGCCTACAACCCAAAGGCATGGAATACATTGTTCCTGACGGCTGGAATGAATTGCTTGAACGACCATCACTCCAGTTTCCCGCCAAACAACTAATCAGACGATCAAACTAAAGAACGGACGATTGTCTGCCTGCCATTTTGAATTGATCGTCTGCTTGCGCCTTGCTTATTCGCTTTGCTTTTTTCCCCTTCCCAACGCCACAGAAGATTTCCAGAAAAACATCTGTCCCTTTTTTGCTTCCATGGGGTCCGTTTTTCTCCTGCATGTTTCTAGTTATTTCCTTTCAAATGATTCTTGGAAACATCTGAAATGTCTACGCATGCGTACTAGTGAGCTTTTCTTCTCGTCTTGATTTTGACACCTTTTTCAAGTCATTTTCGCTCATCATGTTTTCAGTTTTCCTTTCTTATTTTATTTTTTCTACATCGTTGTATCTACTCGGGATGTTTGATTCCCCTTTCAATTCTTTAAATGGATAAAGAAATGAGGGGGAAAAAAGCGACGAAGATACCAAAAGCTGTTATCAAACAGCACAGATGATTTTTTTTTATTTAGTTTGGTTTCAATTAAAATAAGTGATAAGAAGTCAAGAGAATGATAAAAAAAAAAAAAAAAAAACACGATAAAAGCCCCCACCCAAATCTACTGATAAAAAGAACTGAACGAAAAATTTAAGACCCGAAAAAAACATTAAAAACAAAACAAAACAAAGCGGAAACTCTATTTTACAGCAATCAAAGGCAAACAACTTCGAAAAGACTCCTCACTTGAAAAACGCAAATGGTGAAAACTCAGCAGCTATTTCGCATTCACAATGTATTAAGGCAAAAAAAAAAAAAAAAAAAAATAGAAACAAAGCAAAAAAAAAAAAAAAAAAAAGCAGCGAAACTCGTCAGTAAATTTTGATAGCGAGGCTAAAAAAATGGAGTCTTTCTAAAGGAGGCAGTTTTTCGCAATCTAAAAGTACAGGAATATAAAACGCTGATTTCTTTCATCAAGTTTTCTCATACAAATTTCTGTGAAAATTTACGAATTCCTTTATGCGATTCTTATCGCACGTTCTCAGAGAGTAGTTCATTACGAAATATAAATCTGGAACACCTCAGATTTAAGAACATATGCGCTGAGAAGAATTTTAAACGAAGTATCAGCACTTAATGCTTTATCAGCTAAAATAAAGGTGCAAAGATTATAACGGTTCGTTTAGAAATAATTTCAAAGATATCTGCCAGGCTTCCAAAGCCTTACTCAACTTGTTACCTGTCCTGTTGGTAAAACCTTGAATATAACGACTGCACCCCCTACATAGAGGTAAGACTCCCTAAAAGGGATACCTTTCTGGTGTTTGCTAGTAGACTCAGATATATAATTGTTGAATTATATTTAATATTAAATTAATGTAAAATTAATCAAACCATTAGCTTAGCCTGGAACAGGACCAACATTTTGCTTGCTCAGAGAGAATCAAAATTTATACAACAAGATGAAATAGTCTGACCTGCTTGACTTCGGATAAAAGTATGCGAGAATGTCAGAATGTACAAATCCGAATGAGTCGTGAATTCCATCATAATGCGGTACTCGATAATAGAGCTCACCGGTTAAATAAAGTAAAACTTTGAACTTAACCATGAAACTACACTAGATTCTTGAGTGTTACTAATGACTTTACACACACACATGTGTGTGTGTGTGTGTGTGTATATACACATATGCATGTATATATATATATATATATATATATATATAAAGACAAAAAAATTGTTTTTATTAATGTTGTGTTTTAACATAAAGATTTGTATTTATATATAAATTTTTACACACATATAGTCAGTCTCTCTACCTGTCCCTCTGTCACACACACGCACACACACTCACTCACTCACTCACTCACTCGACCTGTCCCTCTGTCACACACACGCACACACACACACACTCACTCTCTCTACCTGTCCCTCTATCACACATACACACACACACACACACACACACACACACTAAATCTCTACATGTCCCTCTGTCACAGACACGCACACACACTCACTCACTCACTCACTCACTCGACCTGTCCCTCTGTCACACACACACACACACACACACACTCTCTCTCTACCTGTCCCTCTATCACACACACACACACACACACACACACACACACACTAAATCTCTACATGTCCCTCTGTCACACACACACACACACACACACACACACACACTCACTCTCTACCTGTCCCTCTATCACACACACACACACACACACACACACGCACACACACACATTAAATCTCTACATGTCCCTCTGTCACACACACGCACACATACACACACACACACACACATATATAAGGCAAAAAACAAATTTTCTTTCTGAATTTTTACACACACATACATACATATATTTAGATATATTTACTTAACACACACACACACACACACACACACACACACACACACACACACACATATATATATATATATATATATATATATATATATATATATATATACTAGCAGTAGAGTCCGGCGTTGCCCGGGGATGTAACAGTAAGAGATAGATCAAGTATCGACCATCATAAAGACTGAAAAATAAAATTGACAAAGATTATTGTTTAAGTTTGACGGACACTCATGTCTTAATTTTTTTTTTTTTTTACGAATTGGTCAAACCCAAACTCAAACAAAAACATTGTTTTCAATCGTTATGAGTCTATCGATTGAATAGAATTTTATTATAAACAATTGTCTTGTAAATGGAATTTTTAAAGCATTCTGAATGTAAAAATAAAGAAAAAAGTGTGCAAGACAATAAGAAAAACTACCTGCCAAAAAAGTGAAGTTTTGTTGAAATCGGTTGAAAAATGTAGGAAATCCGATCCCCCCCACACACATAACCTGGGTTTTATAATAAGTATAAAAAGATATGAGTTGTCCCCCTTTCATTCTCGCGACATCGATGCCTCTTAATCGTATTTTCAAATTGATTTCGTGCAAAAACAATTGTGTTTTTCCAATTTTTGGCGCTGTCAAAACCACCGCAAGGTAATTTTACGTAGTCCTGTGAAGTTTTGTTGAAATCGGTTAAAAAGTGTAGGAAATCCGATCCAATATATAAACGAACACACACACACACACACACACACACACACAACCTGGGTTTTATAATAAGTATGATAAATATTTGTATAGAGCGAGAGAGAAGAAGGGGGAAGAGAGAGAGAGAGAGAGTGAGAGAGAGATATTTCAGTGTGAGCCAATAACATTAAAATTTATTTTAGCATATTTTCTAAGCAGTGTCTAACAGAACATTTATACATATTTTAGTTTTATTTACTTAGTCTGTACTATCTTATTTTGCCGTTAGAAAAAAAAAAATCAGTTAAAAAATACCGAGGTCAAAGTTATCAGACCCCACCTCATGCTGATACCCATTTATGCAGCGTTTTTACTGAATAGCAGTCTGTTTTCATAGAATTTTTAGATACGTCCCCTGAGGAATTCCAGCCCATACCACTTGGGAAAATCTTTCAAGCTCCTTCGGATTTGATCTTTTGCTGGTATAGAGCCTGTGTTTCCGTTCACCCAACAAAATTTTCTATTGGATTTAAATGAGGTCTCTGTGCAGGTCTGTCAATAGATTTCCCTTTATGTCTTCGGGATGTAGTTTTTCGTCCCCCAGAAGTGACGTATGTTCGATAGAGTCCAAAAGAGTTTACGCAGCCTTGTACTGCACCAGCAAGTACAACTTGCACTCCTGATGCTATGTTATACCTTTACGGAAGGCATATCAGTCCAAAAATGGATCACCGCTACTATATCTGGGCTTGTGCCGCCCTGTCCAAAGATGTCTATGCAGCCTTTTGAGTGATAAATGGTTTTCCACTTTGGAAGTCTTTCCCCACAGATGAAACATCACAAATTTCTGGCTACTCTACCGTTATTCCATACCTTAGTTCCGTCAATTCTAGACCTCCCTGCTCAGACCATCGAATATTGAATCAAACTGCCCCATTCCTTTCGTATTCCTTTACTAAAACGTAATTTCCACACAGATAACTTCTCCCCAATAACACTTGCTTTGTGTCACGGGATCCCTCGAGGATGGTTTCCCGAAAAGTAAAATCTTAAACTCTTCAAGTTTAAGGGTAAGCATTACCTTTTACTATTACAGCTCACAGAACCACGTTCAGTAACGTTCAACATTGAGTGAACCCAAGGTCTTATAGTTATTTTCTAAGCGTAGCTTAGATGTGGCACAAGGCCGAGAGTATGAGGCACCCAGTGAGGATCGAACTCACTACTAAGTCGTAATTGTTCTAGCGAGACAAGCTTGCTAACCACCGCCTCGAGATGCCAATAGTGATATTTCCAAGCGTAGCTTAGATGTGGCACAAGGACAAAAGTATGGGGCACCCACTGAGGGTCGAACTCACTATTCACTCGTAATTTTTCTTGCGGGACAAACTTGCTAACCATTACACCATCACGAGGTGCCCAGTGATTTTCCGAACGTAGCTTAGATGTGGCACAAGGCCAAACGTATGGGGCACCCAGTAAGGATCGAAATCACTAGTAATCTGTTGTAATTGTTCTAGATCGAGGCAAGCTTGCAAACCATTACAACGCCTCGAGGTGCTCATATTGATTTTCCAGTTGTAGCTCAGATATGGCACAAGGCCGAAAATATGGGGCACTCTATGAGGACCGAACTCACTACTAAGTCGTAATTGTTCTAGCGAGACGATCTTGTTAACCATTAAATCCCCTTGAAGTACCTATGATTTTCCAAGCGTTGCTTAGATGTGGCACAAGGCCGAATGTATGGGGCGCCCAATGAATATCGAACTCACTATTCAGTTGATATTGTTCTAGATCGAAACAATCTTGCTAATCATTACACCACCTCGAGGTGCCCATAGTTATTTTTCCAAGCGTAGCTTAGATGTGGCACAAGGCCAAAAGTATGGGGTACCCTTTGAGGATCGAACTCACTACTAAGTCGTTATTGTTCTAGCGAGACTAGCTTGCTAACCATTACACCCCCTCGAGGTGCACACGATTTTCCAAACATAGCTCAGATGTGGAACAAGGCCGACCGTATGGGGCACCCAGTGAGGATCGAACATACTATTCATTTGATATTGTTCGAGATCGAGACAAGCTTGCTAACCATTACCCCGCCTCGAGGTGCCCAACCCATGGCCTTAAATCGGGTGAAAATTAAGTTGTTTTGGTGTAAGACAAAATGATGACCTAACAAAGTTTCTCTACCGTGATTTTTACGCTTTCTTTCAAAATATTATTATATACTTCGTTCTTCACGATCCCACCCACCTTCACATGATCCCAAGATCCGGAATCACTGAAGTATACTCCTTCCACTGTGTTTTACTATTCTTCCCATATCTTTGACATCATACAACTTTGTTTTATTTACTTCAAATAGTCTACAGTCACTTTCTCATAGACGCGCCGTCGCCTCCCTCTGTCTGTTCTACAAATACTTTCATGGAAATTGCTCCGAGGAGCTGCATTCGCTGCTTCCCAGACGTCATGAATTCCAGCGCTACGAGGCTGGCATCCCGCTCTCACCCCTTCACTGTCGAAACACCTAAATGTAGCCGTCTCTTCTACTCTAATAGCTTCATGTCTCGCACCTCTCGCCTGTGGAACTCACTTCCTTTCTCCTGTTTCCCTGCGAGCTATAATCTCCAGCTATTCAAGTGTAATGTCAATCGACATCTCCAGTTGCCTTGATCTATCCACTACCCTCATCCTTTCTTCTATCACTCCTATCTGATCTTGCTATTTCCTGTAACCCCTTGCATCCTAGTGGCTTTCCGCCTTGCTTGGGGTGAAACGCTTAAAAAAAAAAAAATACAGGCGCCCCAGATAATACCTGTCCCCTACGGTCATACTCTAATTTTACAAGAGCTAGATCAGACCAAAAATAGAGTATTACTGCTATGTCTTGGATAGACCTGCCCGATCTTCACATTCTAGATTTCGAAAACATAGTTCATCAGTGATTCCTATTCATTGTTATCTCTAAATTGCCATGCCTCCTTGGTGATGGGTGATAGTTTTGTCGCTTTCTGTCGCGTAATCTACGGTTTTCAATTCATATATTTTTCCTAGACCTGCTCCCACCTGCGGCTAAAGTTAAGTGTACCCTTCTATTTAAGCCCCAAATTAGATTGACAAAATGAATCTACGCCTTATTCAAGGGGTTTATGTGAAAGTTAATTCAACAGACTTCGAACTCTGCTTTTTGATTCCACTTTCCTTTGCCCGCACACCAGTCTATATAATTAGCATTAGCAGGTTAATAATTGAATTTCCATAATTATTAATTAATATATATAGTGTGGGGGAAAGCAAATATTCGTACACATACAAATTTTAAATGATTGTATTTCCAACTAATGAATAAACATACTTTTATTATAACTAACTATACACGGATACATAATAACTAAATATGCATAGAAAACAGAACAAAATTGATTTAATAGAAATAAATCCCATTTATCCATTTTAGTGGCTGGAAAAAAGTATTCGTACAATACAAAAAAGAATACAAGAATCTTTATTTAATACTTTGTAGAGAAATATTATTCACTTCTACAACAAACAAACTCTTCTTTTGGTTTCTAAATAATTATTTGCACATTTTAGTTGGTAATTTGTTCCATTCTTCATCACATATGGTCTTCAGATCCGGGATAATTGTTGGAGCTCTCGAGTGGATTTGAATTTTCAAATAACGCCACAAATTCTCGATTGGGCTTAAGTCTGGGGACTGACTTGGCCATTTCAGGATATTCATATAACAAGCCATTTCTTCGTAGATTTTACAATGTGATTAGGATTATTGTCTTGTTAAAAGATCCAATTAAGAAGTTCAAGATTTTCAGCCGAAATCATTAAATTTGCTTCCAACATATTTTGATATACTATGGCATTCATTCTACCATCTATTAGTGATATGTTGCCAGTACCTTTTGCAGAAAAAAAAAATCTCCAAACCATGATGCTGCCCCCACCAAATTTCCCTGTTGGAATTGTGTTCTTTTGTTTGAAGACATCGCCATCTTCCTTCCATACCTGATTTCTAGAATTACGTCCAAAAAAAAAAATCAGTTTTGGTTTCGTCTGTCCATAATACTCTTTCCCAATACAATTTTCCTTGATTCGTATTTTCACGAGAGAATTTCAACGTGGCATCCCTGTGTCTTTTCAATAGAAGTGGAGTTTTCCGAAGGGAGCGTGACTTTAGATTGTTCCTATGAATTTCATTGCTTATTGTCCGTTTAGTGTTACAGATTCTTAAGGAAAGCAAGTCAACCTGCAATTCTTGACGAGTAACCATTGGATGTTTTTTAATATGACGCATTAATTTGCCCGAAAATATTGAAGAAATCTTCCGCGGAGCACCTGAATGAACGAGTGGTAGTAAACGGAATATTCGGGTTGTTTAAGATTATCTTCTAATTTTAACCTTCTTTCTAGACAATGAATATACATTGTAGAGAACAATATGGGTATTTACGTGCTGTTGTATTAGAAACACATGTATAACTCCTGATAGAATATTAAGAGGTCTAACTGCAAGAAAATTGTCGGACTCAAATCAAGTCTAACTGAAGATAAATAAGACAAACAAACAAGACCGATATATATATATATATATATATATATATATATATATATATATATATATATATATATAAACAGATATATGTATTAAACAAAACAATTTTACAGTGGACACAGACAATAACATTAGCGTGTGTGTGAACATTTGTGACTGTCCTTTGGTGAATGTTCGTATTTTGGTGAATGTTCGTACGTACTACGTACGTGTATTTTTGCATAATGTTCACGGCGTTTTCCCCAAATGGGAAGACGCAGATTTTCTAAGAGAGCTTACATTGTAGTCGCTGAAATGAAGAAATGAAAAACAGGATTTATCTCACCTCCACGCGAGGTGGGATGTGGCACGAGGCCTGAAGGGAAAAAGAGGACGAAGCGAGAATTCGCCCAGTATTTATAGTATAGGTTGAGTGACCACCTAGTGACAATTTGGGAATTAAGGAGGTGCTAACTTCGATAACGTAATATGCAACGTTGACAACACGACTCGGAGTTTTATGTGATTAAGCAATTTCAATCATTAATTTATTCAGCAACTGAAGATTGCAGATTTGCATGAAACTCGGAGACGTGTTATCGACGTTGGATATTATGCATAATCACTAATATATATATATATATACACACACACACACATATATGCACATGAAGATGTCCTTAAAAAGCTTGTAGTATTGAAACAAATTAAATGAAATAGATAAAAATAAACATATAATCAAAGAAAACAAGTAAATGAAGCCGGTTATACAACATGTTTAAAATATATATTTAGAAATAAAACTTAAATTTAAAATTCTCAAGGGAGAATTTTAACTTATATCGTTTACTATTCACGTCGACATGTATTATCTATCCAGTGGGGGTCGTTCCCCCTTACTGTGGAGAGATTTCAGATACGAAAGGAGCCACGTCTACATCGCTTGATGTGTAAAAACGAACTTGCTGAAAAACATTTCTCTATCATTCTCACGCTAACTCAGCCAATCAAAATCGAATTCTTATTATGGTTTGTATCTGATCCCATGGTCAACCTCATTAAGTCAGAGTAAAGATACACTTCCTCTAAAAAATAACAATTTGCTAATTCGAATATTCAAGTTTTAAAGAAAACTTGATAAATTTGCTGTGAATTCGTAGTATGCGAGCTATACTCAATGACCTCTCACCTTTGACTGAGTAACCTGAAAGGAGAGTATCTGTTCAAGCATAAGCAGTACGATTCCATCTAGTCGGTTGCAAATTCACATAAAGGGCAGTGAACCGAATCACGAGATGTTAAACCTGTCTAAATTTAAAAAAAAAACCATTTCACCCCAAACAAGGCGATAATGCCACTTAGACATAACGGAAAGTGAAAGAAAACAAGAAGACTTTAGGAGAATGAGCAGGAAATGAAATCCTAAACAGAAAAATTGTGATAAAACTCTACTCCTGTTCAAAAGATAGAGAAGAAGTGTGAACAGGTCGATAGGCGAACATTGATTACATTTCAAGCAGAACTCCAACGTAAACACTATCCAGTGAGGATCTAGTATTCGGCTTTAGTAATCGCCCCCCCGCCCCCCAAAAAACTGCTTTCTCGTATCCAATCGAAGCGTACAAAGAAGTAAATTTTACTGAGTAAATGTTTTATGTGTACTACAGCCAGTGAGGCCCGAACTGATGACATTGTATTAATGAGTGAGTCGTGAAGCTCGGCTAGGTGGTCTTTCTCTTAGTATGACACAAGATCACACTTACAGTATTGATGGCTTATATGTTTAGCTTGTTATTCACAACCTCACGGAAAGATATCTTTAATAACTCAGCTAGATACATCGATCAGTAGAGAGATAGATAAATACATAGATAGATACAAATTGATTTATAAATAAATAAATATATAAACAGGCAGAGACATATATATATATATATATATATATATATATATATATATATATATGGAGAGAGAAAAGAAAGAAATTAACAGGCCAAGACAGATTGATCGATCGATCGATCGATAGATAGATAGATAGATAGATAGATAGATAGATACGAGTTGATTTAGAAAGAAATATCTGACCGAGATAGATAGATAGATAGATAGATAGATAGATAGATAGATACGAGTTGATTTAGAAAGAAATATCTGACCGAGATAGATAGATAGATAGATAGATAGATAGATAGATAGATACGAGTTGATTTAGAAAGAAATATCTGACCGAGATAGATAGATAGATAGATAGATAGATAGATAGATAGATAGATAGATACGAGTTGATTTAGAAAGAAATATCTGACCGAGATAGATAGATAGATAGATAGATAGATAGATAGATAGATACGAGTTGATTTAGAAAGAAATATCTGACCGAGATAGATAGATAGATAGATAGATAGATAGATACATACATACATACATACATACATACGAGTTGATATAGAAAGATCGGGCCGATATAGATAGATAGATAGATACATACATACATACATACATACATACGAATTGCTTCAGAAAGAAAGGAAAACAGACAGACAGAAAGGGAGGATAGAAGGAAAGTGGGGGGGGATCTAATCTTTTATGTTCTATTTTTTTTTTTTATTCATTTATTTCGGATGTTCGGGTAGTGGAACGGCTATCGGTGCAGAAAGTAAAATCCCAGAGCCACGTTCATATCACGCTCGATTCGCTATTTTTCTCTTTCAACATGCATGCACTTCACCCCTAAATAATTAAATAATCTAGTCATCCTTATATGTTCCAGTATAGGTTAATTATATAGGAAACCAAACAATATAAGTTCCATCCGTGATTCTCTGTTAATTGGAGACTCAGAATGAAAAAAATCAAAAAGCAATTCAGTAATGTATAATTCGTTTTCTCCGGCTAACCAACCCTTTGAATGTTAAGGCAAAGTAATATTTGTAGATTTTAAGATTATTTTTTTGAGGTAACAACGATTTAGTGATGCATATCTAACTACTTAACACACATCAGTAGGGAGAAGAGGAGGATTCATATTTTTCCCAAGTCTATTTACGCCCAAATGAATATAATGAACCCAACTGGAATTGGAACTCAACTCTCCGAGGCCTTTACACCACCAGCACATCCATGCTTAGCAGAAAGAAATGGCAACCTAATGCGGGAAAAAATCTGCCTCGTCAGAAAGATACATGATCGCCTAAGTGTATATCACCCATGGCACATAACTGACTGACATCCTCATTTACAGTATCTGGTATTCTCAAGTAGTCACCAATCTAGACACTGACCGGGCTCGATGTTGCTTAACTTCGGTTATCGTATGGAAACTGGCGTTTTAAAATGATTTGGCGGGTAGGTTCTTTGGTAATGTAGTAAAACTAAACGAAAAAGAAGGACTATTAACAGTAATAATACAAATGGCTGTTGTCAAAAGTGTAAGACCAAGGATTTTTTTTTCCGAGCCGTCAAATCATGAGTCACGTAAGCCGTTTATATTGAAGCTACACTCTCTACCGCAGCAGTAACTATGGAGTGTCTCGGGCAAGATAATTTGACAGGGCCCATCCCCCTTCAAGCTAGTTTTGAATTCAGAGTTGTCCATCTCTTAGACTGTTTTACCCTATTAATGCTTCAGTAGTGGCATTAAGAGAAAGAGTAGAAGTCGAAGACACCGTGGAGTAATGGAAAAGGTATTAATCCTCTTCTTTTCCAGCTATGGGTAAATAGCAGGACAGACCGGGTTCTGTAACCATGGATGGCAACTGGCCTACCGTAGAAAGAAATATCAACCTACTGCGGGAAAAAATCTGCCTCGTCAGTTACGTATCGAAAGATAAATGATCACCTAAGCGTGTATCACGCATGACGCATAACTGACTGACTGATTCGTATTCTAAAATACTATTTTATTTCATGTAAACTTAATTCAACATTGTAAAAGTCCAGTGATTATAAGGTGCATAGCCAAATGTCTAAGTCACTACGTTAGTAATGGTAAACTAATCTACCTTATTAAGCATTGCTCACCGACAAGGCGTCTATGTTGTACTACAGTCGCATAGTTAACTATTTTTAAAATAGTTTGTGTCTGTTGAAAATTTTAAAATATTTAGAAATAAATCAATGTTTTCCTCGGAGGTTTTGCTATCGTTATCGATATATTTCTGTCTCATTTCTTCCTTCTTTTTTTCTTTATTTTCATCCGTTTCCACCTCATCCAGCATCCTACCCTAGCCATAAAAAAAAACATCTCCACCAAGTGTAAGCCAAGAGGAATTTTTTTTTGTATTGCATCGAGCGAATTGTTAACATCATGTCATAGAACATTCAAGGCGCCTTCAGAAGTGACGTAAAAAAAAAAAAACGACAAAAATAAATAAATAAATAAATAAAAAATAAATAAAAAAAACACGAAGAGACATTAATAAATCGAAGAGAAATGTGTAAATTTTTCGGCGTTGTCTTTGATGTGAACAAGAGGCAAGCAGATGATTTTTAGATCATCTGTACGCCATTGTAGTTGCAGTAGTTAATCCATCCTCACAAGAGCAGGTGACTGAAAGGGTCGATCGCACAGAAGATGGGACGAGGCGGAGAAAAGGCAGTATCGTAAGAGGGGGCGGAGAGATAGTTTCCTAGAGAAGATGTGGGAAACGGAGAAGAGGAGATAGGATGAAATAAAGTCAGGGTGGGGAGTATCGAAAACTGAAGGAAGAAAGAGTATGAGTGGAAGGCGTTACAGAAAGAGTCAAGGGTAGACAGAAAACGTAAGCGAGAAGGAAAAGTGAACAGGTGAGAAGTTAGAGTGAGAAGGTATGAAGAAGAAATATAGAAAGGAGTAGAGAGAGAAGAGAAGCGACAAGATGGAGTGAAAAGAAGCAGAAAGGAACATTGAAGAAAGAAAAGAAAAAGGGAAGGAATGAGAACGATGATGAAGGGAAAAAAGAAAAAAAGAAGAAGAAATCGAAATAAAATGAGAAATAGAGGAAGATCAAGAAAAGAAAGGAAAGTGTGAAAAATAGCAAAATGCAATAAAGAAAAGAAAGAAAAAAGAAAATGAAAAAAAAATGCTGAAGAAAGATATATGAATTTAAAAAAAAAAGGATTGAGGTAGGTACAAAATGAAGAAGTGGAAAGAATGAAAGAAAATAGGGTAGATGAAAAGAATGAAAATGTAACTAAGAAAGAAAAGACGGGGGTGAGAAAGACAAAAAAAAGGTGAAAGAGAAAAGAAACTAAAAAGAGAACAAAGAGACAAAAAAGAGAGTAAGAAGAAGAAAGGAAAAGAGAAAGAGAAAACGAAAGTCAATATAATAAAAACGTAATGAAAGAAAAGAATAGAAAGAAAGAAAATAGAAATGGGAAAAAGAAAGAAGTGTAAAAGGATGAAGAAAGAAAATATGGAAGGAAAAAAGGAGGAAAAAGATAAAGAAAGAAAAATAGGAAAAGAAAAGGAAAATAGAAAGAATAAAGGTAAAAAAAAAAGAGAGTAAGAAGAAAGAAATAGGAACTGATGAACGAAGAAAGTGTAAAAGATTCAAGAAAGAAAAAAAAACAGAAAGAAATAAAGGAGAGTTGAAAGAAAGACAAGGAAGAGGAGAAAAGTAAAAGAGAAGAAAAACATGGATATAACAGAGAGTAGGGAGAAAGAAAATGAGAATGAAATGAAGAAAGAAAGGTAAAAGATTCAAGGAAGAAAAGACATGTGGAATAAATGGAGGAAGAGAGGTGAAAAGGAAAAGAGAAATAATGAAGAGAAAAGAAAGAGAACAAAAAGAAAGAAAAACACGAAGTGAAGAAAAGAGGAGGAGGGATAAAAAACATAGAGGAAGAAAAAAATGAAGAAATAAGGGAAAAGAGAACGAGAAAATGAACAGAAAGAAAAAAAAAAGTACTAGAGTAAGAATGAATTTAGGAAGAACGAAAAAAAGCATTCTGATCGAAATAAAGAAATGCGGCGAAGGAAGAAAATACGAAAAGAAGAAATTGAAAAAAAAAACGATAGGAATAGAGAAAGAGTAAATGAAATAGAGTGGGAAAAAAAGAGAAAAAAATAGGAAAGGAAAAAGCAAGTAAAAAATGAGAGTGAAAGAACAGAAGGAAATAAATGAGGTGAGGTTTCTCCAAGGAAAACATTAAAAAAACGAGAGTAAATAGTTCTTCGATGTAACTACGTGCTGCATCTCTTCAGGATGTTGATGATCATGGCTCTTCACAACTTCCAGTCCTTTGTAGCTCTTAGCAATATATTTTTTATTTTCGTTATCAGTCCTAACCCCTGTTCCGTCAACCATTTTCAGAAATTCTTTAAGAAGGTTACGCACTACTTTCCTCTGTTCTCTAACTTATACCCTCAAACCCGGTGAGTATCAAAATTTCCTAACCTTTTCTCATTATATACCCTAGATATTTCAAATTTCTCTTCCTGATTCTAGTTATAATGTTCTGTTTTCCCCATCGTCTTTGCTCACACGTTCAATCCATTGTATTCTCAGGATTCTTCTTTAGGATCACATTTCAAGTCTCTTCATTATCCGTGTCCAAAATTCAGTACCATGCAGGATGACCGGTATTATGTAACAGACCAGTACTCTTTTCTTTATTTCTAAAGAAATTTTCTCTCTTAATAGACTGCTTAGCTTTTGAAGGACATGTTTCTCTATTCCAATGAGGTTTCGGATTTCAGGGTCGTATTTTCTGCCCTTTTCTAACCCTAGAACACTAACCATCAATTATACACCACTACTTACCATGGGTATATCATACCCGATTTTGAAAATATCAAAAAAAGAATATTAAATATAAATCTTTATTTGAAATATTTTACATGCAGACACTTCAAACTTTTACCATTAATAGGAACTGAAAAACATATTATTTAGGTAAGAAAATCAGGTACTGAAAATTGTAATTAAAAATAGGAAAATTTGCGCTGGGTATATTATACCCATGGTTAGTGTTCTGAGGTTTAAAAAAACCCCAAAAAAAACAGATAATTTTGTACTTGCTTGATTTTTGTGTCACCAAAATATGGTTCGTATATTGGCTTGTTCCTTTTTGCTGATGACCATACATTTTATTTTCTTAAAATTGATGCTTAGTCCTTTCTTCTCAATTACTACCTTCTGTAGGAGAGCCTGTAGTTTACTTTCCATGTCTGCTATCAACAAAAGAGTTTATCATAATAGTGAGAATAATACTAGCTTCAATCACTCTGATTTTCACATTTGTACTTTTTTATATTTTGCTAATGTAGTCCCTTAAACCAAGTCTGAATTCAGGTTGTATTTGAAATGATTTTGTACTAACAAAGCTTAATGAGTAGAGCGTTTGAGGTGATATTTCTGATCATTTGCCTGCTACATCACTTCACTGCTCTGTAATCAACCTGAAGTGTAACTGTTGATGTTCATTCTTGTTTTTATACTTGTTGCTTTGGATTTTTTTTTTTCATTCATTCATACATCTTAATCCTCACCAACATCACCAAAAGAAAAACAAATGTTGTGAACAGGAGCCAATATTGGTTATATAACATTTTAGTTTTCCAGATAGTTGCAAAATACTCAACAGGTTGAATTTCTTGAATAGGATTCTTTTTTTTTTCCACTTGGCATTATCTTGAAAGCTACACTTTTTTTTTAATACAGCAAATACAATTACTACCATTTCGCTTACATTAAGACAGAACTTTTAAAAATAGATCAAGTGCTTACTATGACTAATGACAATAAAATACAATTACTATCACACATGCAACAACTACAAATCTAAACAGTGTTCCATGGGAAAGTTACTTTTTAGGACAATAGATTCCTAACAATTCTGATTCTATGAGTGCCTTATGTGTGAGAGATAAGTTAAATCTAAAATCTAGATAATATTCCATAATTGTGTTTTCACATAAATATGACGACTGCTAAATTTTCTTTGCAAAAATATTCTTAACCCAAAACTTTTCAAAAAGTTTCCAATTGAAAATGTTCAATATCTATAACCAAAAGTCCATTGTTTTCAGCAAGTCTTTATCGGGTTTAACCTTTAAGGGAAAAATCTGTTATAATCAATTTCTTGAGTAGGCTTCTTTTTTAAAGATTTTATTTTGCAACAAGTATTTATAAACTGAAGTAAAAATAACTACATAAAAACAAAATCAGTAACAACATTAACATTTACTCGCTTTTATTTATTAGGCATTAATTTACATCATTTAGCATCCTCCATAGTTCACCTTGACTTTCAATTAGCCTGAAGAATATTTATGAGCATTCTTAAACTTAGAAAATTTTGACAACCTAACAATATTTTTACTTTCGTTTATAAATACTAGTTGTAAAATGAAATCCTTACATTTGCCTTAATAAAGTCCATCAGAGAACGAAACGTGTTGGTGAAGAAAAGTTTTCCTTTTGTCATTTTACAGATATATTTTTTATTTATAATTGAATTTGTATACTCAAACAGGTTTTTTTTTATTTTTCTTTCATAATTAAGACTCTGAACTCATAAACTGTAGAATAACAGCTTTCTTTTTCTATTTAGTGTCAGTTCAATAATGCTTATTACCACTGGAAGTTTGCGAGTCAATTTTTATGAAGACTACATTGAATTTTCCATTAGTCATGTTCTGAAGAAATTGTTTATATAGTAAACAAATGGTTATGAGCATCGAAAACAGAATCAATGAAGAAAGTTCAGATTTCAGCTGAAGCCATTTGTGCTCACTTCACACTTGTGCTCTTTGGAAATACACAAATCCATTGCACTCTTATCACCAGATACATCTTCTAACATACCACAGTCAGTGACACTTGGACAAACCACTCTTATCATAACTATTTTACCTGTGTAAGCAGGAACAACTAAAAAGCTCAATCCAAAAGTTAATCTTTACAGAATCCTTCTATGTGCCATGTCCCTTCATGATGTAGACAATCATGGTTCTCCATAACTTGCTGTCCTTTGTAGCTCTTAGTAATGTTTGTCTTTTTGCCAACTCTTTTAATCTCCAACCATTTACACAAGTTTGTTTGGTAGGTTATTTGCAACTTTCCTTTGTCCTTCTTATCTTCAACACATCTTGTGAGTGTTCGATTTTCCAAACCCTATTTCCTAGAAATTTTAGTTGTCTCTTTCTAAGTATAAATGTCCTTTTTGTTTCCATTTTCTTTAAAAGTTTATCGTCGTTCACATGTCAGTGGTATTCTCAGCACCCCTCTGTAGAACCACATTTCTCCCAGATAGGAGAACTGATATTACATAATAGTCCAGTATTCTTTTCTTTGTTTCTAATGAAATTTACTTAATACTTTGCTTAACATTAGGAAGGTATTTTTTGCTATTCTGGTACACCTTTGGATTTCGGTGTAATCACATTTTCTGTCATCTATTAAAACATTTTCTTCAATAGTTAAATTTTTGTACTTGCTTGAATTTTGTAGTTCACATTTTGTTCCTTTTTGCTGATGACCATACATTCTATTTTCTTGAAATTCACGCTTAGTCCTTTCTTCTTGCTGTCCTTTACTACTTTCTATAGGAGTGTCTGTAGTTTACTGTCCGTGTCTGCTTTTCACGCTCTACCATTAAGGATAAGAATGTGTGAAAAGTCTAAAGAAAGACAAAGAAGATGAAACAAACAGAAGATAAAACCAAAGAAAAATTGATGGGTAGAGATAAAAAAAAGAAAGAAATTAGTAAGAGAGGTAAAGTAGCAATCGAAAAATATGTATGCTGGAAATCAGAAGGAAGGAAAAAAAGAAAGAAAGTGAATACAATGAAAGAGGAGGATCAGCTGCAGAAAGAGAGAAACAATAGTGAGAGAATAGTGAACAATGATAAGAAGGGGGAAGGAAAAAGTATATCAAGGAAGAAACAAGTAGGGAGAGAAAGAAGAAAAGAAAAGAATATGATGAGGACAGAAATTACAGAAGATAGAAAGAAAGGAAAAAAGAGAAAAGAAACTAACGAATAAAACAAAAGAGAGAGGGATGAAAGAAGAAAAGAAAGAAGTTGGTACTGTTAAAAATGGTGAGGCGAAGAAAAAAGAAAAGAAGACAGGAAGAAAAAGAAGAAGATGAAGAACAAGAAGGAAGGAAAAAAAAGATAGAAGATTAGTAGAAATAATGTAAAGAAGAGAAAGTAGATAGAAAGGAAAAAAAAAAAAAAAGAGTTCAAGAAAGAGAGTTAAATGATCCAAGAAAGCCGGAAAATGAAATATAAAGAAAAAAATAGAAAGTCTATAGAAAAGAAAAAAAGAAATGAAAAGCGAAGTAAATTAAAGAAAGAGAAAAAGAAGGTAGGAACAATGATAAAAGGAAAAAGAGTTACAAAGGGGAAGATTAAACAAAATGATTATTTGATTTGATATCATCTCCGGCTCTGAGATGTGCCTCGGCCGGGGTGGGGACGGTCGTATCTTAGGAACACAAAACTTTCCTCAGCACATGAGCTGTTCTAAACACCGCGGCCATGTTAGCACTCCCAACATTGTCATGTATCCACAAAAGCATATTGCAAGACAACAGAATTCATGGCAGTAGTCTTGTGTTCGCATACCTCAAAAGGGTCAGTTGAGTTACTGCTAACCACATTTCATCGATTTGCTCAGTCTAGTCCTTCCTACCACTGTAGATTGACCTCCTCCGCCTCTGCAATGTTTTTTTGCCCGAAGGTACCACAACATCTATTAGGTTTGGTTTAGTTTGTTTTGTTTTACGACATATCAACACTTCAATGGGTCATTTAATGCCGACAACTTTTTTTTCCCCTGGTAATATTTTTGTTTTGTCAAAAATCCATTTCTGTTAATATTTTTTCTAAAAAATGTATAGCTGGTAATATTATTTTTTCAAAAACGTATAGCCGGTAATATTATTTTTTCAAAAACTTACAGCTGGCAACATTATTTTTTCAAAAACGTATTATTAGAGGCCCGGACGTAGTTTATCGTCATACCCAGAACGCGGATGTAGTTTATCGTCATACCCAGGACGTGGATGTAGTTTATCGTCATACCCCATCTATTAGGATACATTCCTGGCTGCTCTTGTACACAATATGATATCTGGTCGATTGTTCGCAAAGCGCTTTTCAGTCATCATGATTGTACGCATATCAAATTCAATTACTAATTAACGTCTACTACTACAACTACAACAATTATTAGCAGTAGTATTAGTAGTATTGTTTGTTTGTTATGTTTCCTGCTTTGTATCCTGTAGATCTGGGTCTAAACTATGTTCCTTAGCCTCTATAGAAGAATTGTCATTTAATTATTAGAATTTTTCTTAGTATATGGGATCTTCCTAGTAGGGCGATTTCCTGGGCAACTTTTATGTTGATGTCACCTGGGACATTGTTAGTAAAATTGTCCATTCCTTTTCTCACGAGACCCAGAGTTCCGATTACTATTAATACAGTCTCAGTCTTCATTCTCCACATCCTGTTAATCTCGATCTCCAGGTCCTTGTATTTGGACAATTTCTTGATAATATTCATGGAGGTGTTTCGCTCAAAAGGTAATGCTATGTCAATAAGCATACACTTCCTGAATTTCATGTCTTTCATGATAATATCAGGTCTGTTGACTCTTATTCCTCTATCAGTTTGAGGCACGGTGGGGTAATGGATAGCAGCTCGGATCGAGGAATCGAAGAGCTGAGTTCGAATTGCAGTTGAATCCATTACATTCACTTACATGCTAATACCCTTGGGAATAGTATGAATCCTCTTCTCCCCCAGCTATGGGTAAATAGTAGAACAGACCAGGCTCTATAGCCTTGGATGGCAACTGGTCTAACGCAGAAAGAAATGGCAACCTACTGCGGGAAAAAATCTGCCTCGTCATTCATGTATCAAAAGATACATGATCGCCTACGTGTGTATCACGTATGACATATAAATGACTGATCAATTTGAATTGACATGAGTTAGTAATTTTGTCTTGTTGGTGCGCATACCATCTCTCAGTGGTTTCGATTTTGTGCTTCTTGCATATCTTTCAGTGCACATATGTCGCTACCTTGTTATGTCTGTTGGTATATTTATTTTTTTGCTACTTCCGGACATCCTGAGATAATAATGTCGACAGTTTCTATATATTTTCCGCAGATCCTCCATTTCGGGTTAGTTCCATCCTTGATTAAGTGACAGTGATAGGATCTGGTTGCGAGGTCCTGAGCTGCAACAATTAGGCCTTGTGTCTCAGTTTTCAACCCGGTGCTCCTCAGCCACTGATCTATTTTCTGTCGGTTCACATCTGCTTGACTTCGTTTTTTTTATGTATTTGCCATGCCTTGTTGTTCTCCCAGTTTTTCTTGTAATTTCATTCTACCAAGTTGTTTTGCTTTCTGTTTCACTCGTTTGGTTCAGATGGTTTTCGATTCTTTTTTTTTTGTTGGTAGGATATAAGGTATATTTAGCTATTATTATTATTATTATTATTATTATTATTATTATTATTTCCTTTGATTTCTGTTGTCAACACATTTTCTTCTGGGTCCTAAACACAGACCTAACTTCAGAACTGGAATCATGACATTTCCACTGAACGTTTTTTAAAATAAATACAAATAAAACAGTCCAAGAACAGGGACATGTTGCATTGATAAACCCTTTCGTAAGGTGTGAGTTGTACTTGTGAGAACAATTCTTTGTATTTCTCTCTGGAACGGAATACCAAGAATATATTCAGTGAGTCTGTCAGAAACTTTTGCCAATGAAACTGAGATCTCGAACCATAGTTGGAATTAAAGATGTCTTCAGGTTTTTTTTAGATATCCACTTCAAGATTTTCAAACCTATATTACAGTCTATAGGAGCTACCATGTCAATAAGAAATCACATTCTGAATTTGTGGTCTTTGATAATTATGACCAGGCGATTACCTTTGATTCTTCTTCTTCTTCTTCTTCTTCTTCTTATTATTATTATTATTATTATTATTATTATTATTATTATTATTTCCATTGATTTCTGGTGTGTACACATTTCTTTCTGGATCCCGCCCAGAGACCTAAGGTTAAAAATGACGTCATGACATTTTCTATTGAAAAAAAAAAAAAAAAAAACAAAACAAAAAAAAACTTATTTACATATCCCATAAAGCCCTTCGCAAGGTGTGGGCTGTTTTCGTGAGAATAATAATAATAATAATAATAATAATAATAATAATAATAATTAGTAGTAGTAGTAGTAATAGTAGTAGTTGCAGTAGTAATATTCTATACCGATCATTCCTGTTTTTCTTTTTTCTTCTTCTTCTTCTTCTTCTTCTTCTTCTTCTTCTTCTTATTGTTTGTAGTAATTGTGTTCTGCAGACATTTTTCTTTCTTTTCGTCTTCTTCCTTGACGTCTCAATATTATTCATACTTTATTAAGAGCTAAAAAGTAGGAAATTGTGGAGAGCCATGATCACTCAGTTCCTAAAGGGATACGGCAAATAGAAGAAGCAAAAGTTAAATAATTAGTCGTAGTAATATTCTACACCCATCTTTCTTTTTTCTTCTTTTTTTCTTCTTTTTTCTTTTTCATCATGTTATTATTATTATTATTACAAATTTACCTTCGCTGTCTAAAAATGACGGCGAATTTTAAGACTGATATTTCCTTATTAGGCTGCACATGTAAAAATTCTATCCATTTATTAGAGGGCCTATATTATTATCCAGTAATTTTTAGTTTTTCTGTTATAATCCTTTACAAAATTGAAGCTTGAAGTAAAGACAATTATTTCTTAAAAAGTTATTGATCTTATTACATTGTTATTTTTTCTGCATATGTACCCACGAGTACAATCATTCAAATAGCAAATAGTGATGTCATGTCTATGAAATAGCCAGTAGTTTTGCTTTTAAAATCCTTTATGATTTTATCTTACATATTGGCTTGTATATCGCGGTGCTATTGCATGACATCGAAGCATTTTCAAATTCTAACAGTGGTGGAGCTTTGGGGTAAAACAATTTTTCTGAAAATGGGGATATTTTATGTTGACGAAACTTCCTCATGTCGATACCTTATCACATTTAAGTTCACTTGTGCTAGGATCAAGTAGCAGAAAGCCCAGATGTTAGATGGGCAACAGCTTCCTCGGATTATTATAAAAACTACATAACAACAAAGTAACACTAGGGTACAAATATAAGAAATCCCTATATTAATCGTCACAGCCAATCTTAAAATGGTATACACGGCATATCAACTGTTCAATTAGATTTTTCTGGAATATTTAAACAAATTCAAATATAGTAAGTTTACTCAATAATAATAATAATAATAATAATTATTATTATTATTATTATTATTATTTTTATTTTCTTTGATTTCTGGCGTTTACACATTTCTTTCCGGGTCCCGCCCAGGGACCTAAGGTTAGAAATGGCGTCAAAAAAAAAGAATTAAATTACATAGATAAAACCCTTCGTAAGGTGTCGGCAGTACTTGTCGGAACAATCTTTTGTATCTCCTTGAGGCATGGACTTCCAGGAATCCCTTCAATTAGTCTACTGCAATCTTTTCCAACCAGACCAAGGGCTCCAACTACAACAGGGATTGTTGATGTTCCCATATGCCACATTTTCGAGATTTGCTATTTCAAGGTCCTTGTACTTTGACAACTTTTTGAATATCTTCAAAGATACATTGCAGTCAGCAGAGACTGCCATATCAATAAGGAGGCATCGTTTTCGTTTGTGGTCTTTAATAACAATATCTGGCCGGTTGGCCTTGATTGTTCTGTCAGTGTGTATTGTGTAGTCCCATAAAATTGTAACAGGTCCTATCTCCGTAACCGGGTCTGGGTGGTGTTCATAAGAGTTTCTTTCAGTTTCCTTCCCGTAGAAGTTGCAGATTTTCCAGTGCAGATATTGGCCCAATCTGTCATGTCGGATTTTATATTCAGTGGGTGCCAACACCGTACAAACTGATACAAGATGATCAATCGTTTCTGGATATTTATCACAGAATCTAAATTTTGGACTGACACAATATTTTATCATATGTGCTTGATAATTCCTAGTTAGCAAGCATTGGTCCTGCGCAGCAAGGATAAAACCTTCAGTTTCCGCTTTCAACCCTGCACTACGTAGCCACTGATGGGTACGGGTTTTGTCTACGTCAGCTTGTTTGGTACGGGCAGAGTATTGGCCATGAAGCGGTTTATCTTGCCATCGCTTCTGTAGTTGGTCGGTTGCATTCGTCTTTGCTGTCTTTTTTAGGTATTTTGCAGTTTCAGCCGGTGTATTGTGCTGTAGTTGCATCTCTACGCCCATTTGAAACTCCATTTTGAATTTGTTGGCTTCTTTCATTACGGAGTAAAGACGCTTACTACTTTCATGTTCCTTGATACATACAATCATTCAGTCTTCTGTAGTTTCCAAATATCTTTGGAGGCCAATTGTTGTAGTTTTGTAGGACAGTTCTAGTTGAACTAATCCTCTGCTTCCTTCGGATCTGGGCACATACAGACGATCGACATCAGCCCTGGGATGATGCATGCGATAGCAAGTGAGAAGCTTGCTCGTTTTGGCGTCCATTCGCTTAATTTCAGCTATGGTCCAGTTAAGGACATTAAAGCTGTATTGCACCACAGGGACAGCCAATGTGTTTATGGCTGATATCCTGTTTTTTGAGTTTAGCTCAGTATTTAGTACCAGACGTACACGCCTGTGGTACTCTTTTCTTATTTTTTCCTTCATTTTGGGGTGTTGTATGCCATCTCCTTCGCTAATTCCTAGGTACTTATAAGCTTCATCATGCTCCAGTTCCCTAATCTTTTTTGACAAAATCTAAATCGATTAAGGGTGTTTCTGTAATTCTACCTTTCTTGAAAGTTACTTTTGCATATTTATCTAAACCGAAGTCCATACCTATGTCGTCACTGAAGTATTTTACAATATTGAAGAGGCCTTTCAACTCATTGTCGTCTTTGGCAAAGAGTTTGAGATCATCCATGTAGAGTAGGTGATTGAATATTTTCTTATTTATTTTGTAACCATAGCTACTGTTGTTCAGTTCATGTGTAAGAGGGATTAAGGATAAACAAAACAGAAGGGGTGACAGAGAGTCTCCTTGAAAGATTCCACGTCGGATATTCAGACGGTTGGATATGGCAGTGCCCCCGGTGTGACTAAGGTATAGTTTGGTGTTTCACATTCCCATGCTGTGCCTAAGGAAGTTTAATACCACAGGGGAGACTTTGTACATTTCCAAAGTCTTAAGGATCCAAGAATGTGGAACACTATCAAAGGCTTTACGATAATCAATCCACGCTGCACTTAGATTCCTGCGTCGTCTCTTACAATTTTCCAGGATCATTTTATTTATCAGAAGTTGATCTTTGCAGCCATATGAACCTCTTCTGCATCCCTTCTGTTCCAGCGGGGGAATGCTGTTTGTTTCGAGAAAGGAATAAGTACGGTTCGTCAGTACAGACGTGATCAACTTATACGTTGTGGAGAGACATGTTATCGGTCTATAATTTTTCGGGTCGTCTGTTTCAGTTGTTTTTGGTATGAGGTGTGTAATACCGTCAGTAATCCATTCCGGGATTTTATTGGGATTATTTACAAGCGTTGATAATGTTTTTGCAAGAATTTCATGGGTAGATGTGAGATGATACAGCCAGAAATTGGGCAACTTGTCATTTCCTGGGGATTTCCATTTTTGGGATTTCGTTAGAGCTTGCCTAACATCATTTGTGGATATATTTTCCCATTTTTGCAGAGGTTTATCCAACATTCGTTCTTCTTCACGCCGTATCCATTCTGCATTTGGGTTATATTCCTTTGGGCTGCTCTAAATATTTTTCCAAAATGTCTGTACATTATCAATCGATGGTGGCCTTTCGACATGTATAGGTGTTTCTCCAATTCCCCTGTAAAATTTCTTAAGATCTGTTCGGAATGTTTTATTTTGGCGATAGAATCTACAACGTTTTTCGTATCGTCTTGTTCTCTGCGCCTTTAGCTGAAGTTTCTGCTTCAGCATTTCCTTGATTGATGGAATATCAATTAGGGATTTAATGTTATATTTCCGCTAGATCTTTTTGCATTTACGTGTGGAAATATTAGGGTTTCTGGTGAGCTCATCTAATATAGAAAGCTCACATCTGATGTGTTTTATTTCTCTAATCAGTTTAGTTTTCCAAGCTGGTTCTCTGTGTCTGTTAATTTTATTTATTGTCTTGACTCCAAGCTTCCGAGTCGCTGCTAAAGCTGTTGCGTATATGACGTTGTTAACTTCTGTGATGTTTCCCGGTGGTTTATCTGTTAACAGTGTTTCCAGAGCAGCATTGTATATTTTCACGATGTGCTTGTTGGAATTCGTCATATGGATTTTCGGGAACTGGTCTCTGTCTGACAATTGTATGAAAGTTACTCTGCTGAGTACTTTGATGACGTCATTTTTCGCTTCGGTGATTTCAGCTTCGTGGTTTTCAAGGAATTCTAGCTTATTGTCATTGAGGATGACTCCAGGTACATTTTCTGGAGGACTGTAGGTTGTGTTTAAGGTAGAGACTTGGGTTTCATTTCCTGGGAGATTATTTCGTATTTCATTCGCTTTAGCGTCCACCTCATCCTCTGTTGCATTCCTTATTTCTACATTCGTCTCAATAGAGTTTGAGTGATGGGTCATAGTATTTTGTCTTATATCTAATTTTATCTTGTCTATTTCTGCCTTTGAGAGTCTGTTGTTTCGCATGATGTCCCTACGGACATTGGCAAGCATGTTTGGATTGAGGTTAGGTCTTATATCATTTCCCACCGTACTTCTCCATATTTGGTATGTTTGATTGGTGGTGTTCTTTGCTGGGTTTTCGAGTGCAGAGAAGAAGGATGTCATGACTTGGTGATACTCTTCGCGGCTCCATTTCGTTCGTTTACTTTTTATTAGTCGATTTGGTATTGAGTCACTTGGTCCAAGGTTGGCAATAATCCGGGTTTGGTGACCTAGTGTCTTTTCGTGTGTGGAAGAGTTTGTCCCAGTGGCAGACTTTTCGTCCTCAGACTGGTTTCTCTCTGAGCGACGCGGCCCTTGTTGTCCCGGTATGAAGTATTATTCGTATTCATTGAAATTGGTAGAGATGCGTTTTAACCTTGACCGCCAAGGGGTAATTATGTTCAGGTTACCAGCTGTAGGACGAGTCTCGAAGAAGATCCAAGAGCACGCCCAAACAATGAGATTGTGGATTTATTAATATAACGAAGGTAGAATAGTTCATAACAGTGTATGGTATTCAGTGGGGTAGACGATACTAAGTTTTAACTAAGTATAAGTCGGAGTGACTACTCCAAGGGGGATAAATAGATTTTAGTATATAGACTTGAAGAAAAAAAAATACAATATGATCCCTGCCAATGCGGATACATACACATGTAAATTATATATATATATATATATATATATATATATATATATATATACATACAAGGGAGAGAGAGAGAGGCACAGATATTAGTAAACAGGTACACATATACGCAACGACGGATATATGGGATGCCTAAAGTAAGAGAAAAAAAAATAAAAGTAAATAAATCAATAAATAAAAGTGAAAAATGGACACGGATGTCCGCTTAAGGTCGGGGGCGTGGAATTGAAATATAAGTTAAAACAAAAAAAAAAAAAAGGAAAAAGAAAAGGGAACTGAAAAGGAAAGAATTAACTTGAGTCAAAAGCATTTACAATCATAGCACACTACACGAAAAGTATCATTCAAAAATACTACATTTAACATTTACCATTTCTTACAAGTTCGGAGCATGGCCAAAGTGACTTTCCGCAAACGTTCAATTTTCCGTCGCCAACGATAGATACTTATCAAATTTTATGGGGCAGGCTGGACTTATACTACAGATTGGTAGGGGGGGATTATTATTATTATTATGAACTGGAACAAGATGAATCTTATTAGTACCTAGGAATTAATGAAGGAGATGGTATGCAACATGCCTAAATGAAGAAGTTAAGAAAGGATTAAATGTTTCAGTGACGACATAGGTATAGACTTCGGATTAGATAAATGTGCAAACGAAACTCTCAAGAAAGGGAGAATTATAGAAACTCCCTCAATGGATTTAGACTTTGTCACAAAGATTAGGGAACTGGAACAAGATGAAGCTTATAAGTACCGAGGAATTAGCGAAGGAGATGGCATCCACCATTCCCAAATGAAGGAGAAGTTAGGAAATGAGTACTACAGTCTTGTGCGCCTGGTACTAAATACAGAGATGAACTCAAAAAACAGAACATCAGCCATAAACACATTGGCTGTCCCTGTGGTGTAATACAGCTTTAATGTCCTTAACTGGACCATAGCTGACATTAAGCAAATGGAGGCCAAAACGAGAAAGCTTCTCACTTGCTATCACATGCATCATCCCAAAGTTGATGTTGATCGTCTGTATGTGCCCAGATCCGAAGGAGGCAGAGGATTAGTTCAACTAGAACTGTCCTACAAAACTATAGCATCTGGCCTTCAAAGATACCTAAAAATTACAGAAGACTCGATGATGATATGTGTCAAAGAACATATAAGCGTTTATTCCGTAATAAAGGAAGCCAACATGTTCAAAATAAAGTTTCAAATGGTTGCAAAAATACAAGTAAAGCACAATACACCGACTGAAGTTTCAAAATACATAAAACGAAAGCAAAGAAAAGTGCAACCGACCAGATACAGAAAAAAAATGGCAAGATAAACCGCTTCTGTGCGCGTACCAAACAAGATGATGTAGACAAGCCCAGTACCCAGCACTGGCTACGTAGTGCAGGGTTAAAAGCAGAAACTGAAGGTCATATTGATGCACCCGACCAATGCTTGTAAACTAGAAATTATCAAACACACAGACTAAAATATAGTGTTAGCCCAAACTGCTATAAATATCCAGAGACAATTGATCATCTTGTATCACGTTGCCCGTTATTGGCACTCACTAAATATAAAATCCGGCAATACAGAGTTGGCCAATATCTGCATTGGAAAATCTGCAATTTCTACGGGAAGGAAAATAAAAGAAATCGGTATGAACACCACCTAGACCCAGTTACGGAGATAAGACCTGTTATAATTTTATGGGAATATACAATACACAGAGACAGAACAATTAAAGCTAACCGCCTAGACATTGTTGTTAGAAACCGCCAGCCAAAAAAGTGCTTCTTTATTGTTATGGCAGTCCCTGCTTACTGCAGTGTATCTTTGAAGATCTTCAAAAAGCTATCAAAATACAAGGACCTTGAAATCAAAATCTCAAAATGTGGCACATGGGAACATCAACAATCACTGTTGTAGTTGGAGCCCTAGGATTGGTTGGAAAAGATTCCAATAGACTAATTGAAGGGATTTCTGGAAGTCAATGCCTCAAAGAGATACAAAAAATTATGAGTGGTTTTATCTATGTAAAATATGATTTTTTTTTATTGGTCATTGGAAAATGTCATGATGCCTTTTCTAACATTAGTTCTCCGGAACGAAATGTGTACATATCAAACATGAAAGGAAATAAAATAATAATAATAATAATTATTATTATTATTATTATTATTATTATTATTATATTTTGTCACAAAGATTATGGAGCTATAAATATCTAGGAGTTATCGAATGAGATTAAATGCAGCAGACGCAAAGAAAGGAGAGATTAAGAAAAGAATACTGTTTCTGGTGTAAAATAGCGTGTTGAATTCACAAAACAGAATATCAGCTAGAAGCACATTGGTTGTCTCCGTGTTGCGATACAGTTTCAACATCGAAATTGAACCATAGCTGACATTAAGCAAATGGACGTCAAAACAAGAAAGCTTCTCATTTTCCACCGCATGCATCACCTTAAGGCCAGTGCTGATCGTCTTAAGAAGTGTCTTACAAATCCACATTAGTCAGTCTTCAACGATACCTGAAAACTACAGCAGACTGGACAATGACCCGGTCAAAGAACATGAAAGAAATAAGAATCTTTATTCAGTAATAAAGGAAGCGAACAAATTCAAAAGGGAATTTCAAGTGGATGAAGAAGTGCAAATAAACATAATACACCTACTGAAGCTGCAAAGGACCTAAAAAGAAGAAATGCAATGTACCAAATGCAGAAACGATGGCAAGATAAGCCATTTCATGGTCAATATTCTGCCCGTACTCCAAAAAGATGATGTAGACAAACCCATCAGTGGTAAAGCAAAGGTTCTATTCTTGCTACACAGGACCATTGATTTCAGTGTGGGTGATTGGTAATTTCTAACTAGAAATTACCAATCGACCACACTGAAAAATTTCGTTGACCCCAAATTCAGATTTTGTGATAAATATCCAGATATAACTGGCCATCTTTTATCAGGTTGCACCCACTGAATAAAAAACTCGGCATTACATGGTCGGTCAATATCTGCACTGGAAAATATGCAACATTTACTCCAAGAAACTGGTATGAACATCACTCAGACCCGGATACAGAGATGGGATCTGTAACAATTTTATGGGATTTTACAATATATCTAAACAGAAGAATGAAATCTAATCGCCCGGACATCGTGACGAAAGACTACAAAAACAAAATTTGCTTTCTTATTGATATGGCAGTCCCTGCTGATCTTTGAAGGTCATCAAAAAAATAAAAACTATCAAAATACAAAGATCTTGAAGTAAAAATCTCAAAAATGTTGTACATGAGGATATCAATATTCTCACTTATAGGTGGAGCCTCGGATTGAGTGGAAAATTGTCCGATAGACTATTTGAAGGAATTCCTGGTAGTCCAAGCCTTAAAGAAATATCAGAAATTGTACTCACATTTACAGAAACTCGCATTACAAAAAAGATTTATCGATGTAAAATGTTTGTGATCTAAGTTTATTTTTTTCAAATTATTTTCAAAAATGATCAGTGGAAAATGTCATGAATCCATTTCTGACTTTAGGTCTCTGGTTGAGACCCGGAAGGAAATGTATGTGACGTCGTCCCCCGGTCGCAGCGCCGACTGTGACGTTCTATCCTGATCTACCACGGCGCCAGTTGTGACGTCCCTAAACAACACCAATTGTGACGTCTTCGCCGCGGCGTCAGCTATTCGCTCCTCGCCGTTCCGCCCGGGTGTCGCTGCTCCAAACGTGACGTTCTAACCCTTTGGTGATTCGGGTAGGAATCTGGTTAGATTGATACCAGCCTCGCCGTTCCCAACCTGCTTCCAACGCCTGGTTACCAGGGTAACTGCACTGATCTCCAGTCTGCCTACCCACGTTGTGAATTGATCTTAGACAGACGAGATCAAACAGGGGTTGGCGCCGTAATGCAAGCTGAGTTCAACGGGGGTGATAACACACAATTATGTATAAAAAAAAAAAAAAATGAAAACTCACAAAGTCCAAAGTATCAAAGAAAAAGGTAACAAACTTTTTATGTCTATTTGTTCGGCACATAGGACTATGTCTACTTCCCGACCCGTTCTGTGGATTGTGGCACGACGCTTTCGCTAGGCAAACTTTAACGCTTCAAGTTGTCTGCTTTCTAAGAAATTTGTGTTTCGGTGTGTCTTTGGACGAAAGTCGAAAAACTTATTTCTGTGGTCTGATTCTAAGTCGCTCTTCAAACTACTTGTTCTTGGTCAGCTATCTTGATGCGGTTTCAACACTGGGCACTCATCTCTGCCTTTAGGTGCGCGAACTAACTTCTTCTCGCCAGCTTGGGTCGAACGAACATCTTCACTCAGGGCCAAACGAACTGGCCTCTTCTGCCCGTTAGGGGGCGAACGAACTCTGCCCGCCGTCCGCGGCTCCACTCCGCCTGCCGTCTGCGGCTGAACTCCGCCTGCCGTCCGCGGCTGAACTCTGATTTCTGTCTGGTGGGGCTTCGTTTTTATTGACGCCGTCAAAACTGGGGTGGGTCTATCGGCGCCAGGGGTTCTTCGACAATTCTAAATACGTATCCACCCTTCTTATTTCTGGTTAGGGATTTTCCACTCTTTTCCATTTTTGGTAACTCTTTTCTCACTCCCACTCTCTTACCGTGCTTCTGAGGGGCGTGAACTAACTTCCCCACTTCTTCGTATCGGCTTCTCACACTTACACTCTGGATGGAGGCGTCGACTGATTTTCTTCGTGCGTCACGTGACCGCTCTCGGCCAATGAGGTCCTGGTCGGGTATCTTTCCTCCTCCTTCGTGCGTCACGTGATCCACTTGGCAAATGACGTCTTAGTCGGGTATCTTTCCTCCTCCTTCGTGCGTCATGTGATCCACTTGGTCAATGACATCTTAGTCGGGCGTGAACAACCCGTGGCTTTGTTTTGGGAAAGAAATACCTTGCTTAACTAAAAAAAAAATAATTAAATCGCCCTTATCATGAGCGGCCGAGGTGACAACCTTCGGTTTTAACACGTGGCGTTTGTCAGGCAGTTTATCGCTAATTGGACATGATCTAAGAAAGAAATTTTCTTAGCCTACCTGGCGTCTCTAAAGCAAAAATAAAAATATTTCATTTTCCTTTCGGCCCCTGGGTTGATAACAAAAATCTTTATTATCACAGGGCAAACGTTTATTCTGTCAAAAGAAAAAAAGACAAACTTAGCCAGCGAAAACTTCTTGTGTGGGATTTTAATTCTTTTACACCCAGGGAAGACTGTCTGTGTTTCGTCAATGTTCAACAATGGATTCCTTCTTTTGGTGACATCCATTGATAACAAAATTCCATTTTTCGTGGACAAGCGGAAATCGGTCAACGCTTGTTTGTAGGTGACCTAGATATTTTCGACATCTGATACCTATAAACTATAACCTTTTTTCTCCTCATTTCCGTCTCTTAAGCCGTGTGTGTGTGTTCGCCTATGACCCGTCTCGTATTATTTTTTCTTTCTTTCTTCTTCGTTTTCTCTTTCTTTCTCCCAAATCGCTTGAATGCAAAGAAAGAATTATTATTAAAACCTAAAATATTTTTCGGCCTTAAATAATTATCAAATGGTTGATAAACCGTAAAAAAGCAAATCATATATCTATAAATATTTCTTTCAAATCGTCAGGATGCATAGTGCCACAGTATATACAACATCAATCAAACAAAGTTATAATAATAATAATAATAATAATAATTATTATTATTATTATTGTTGTTGTTGTTGTTTTTATTTCCTTTGATTTCTTAAGTGTACACATTTCTTTTCCGGTCCCGCCCAGAGACCTAAGGTTAGAAATGGCATCACGACACGTTCCACCGACAAAAAATATATTTTACATAGACAAAGCGCTTCGTAAAGTGTGTGATGTACTTGTGAGAATAATTTTTTTTGTATTTCTTTGAGTCATGGACTTCCAGGAATCCCTTCAATTACTCTACTGGAATCTTTTCCAACCAATCCGAGGGCTCCAAATACGACAGTGATTGTTGGTGTTCCCATGTGCCATATCATTGCTATTGTTATATAATATTAAATAATAATACTTAGCCCAATAAATCTGTTTTGCAAACATCATTTATTAATAAATGTATTTATAAGTAAGGCTGTACAAATGAAAAGATTTGAAATTGAAAACTTGTTTCCATTTCACTAAAATCACTGGAGGAAATAAGATCGTACTTAACGTCGTCTGGCCAAAACATTACTGAATTCTATAAATATTTTAATATTTAAAAAATAAATTATTTACCTCAATTCCACTTAAAAGAAATAATTTTAAAAGCTAAGATGACATTCTTTTTATGTGTTCCATGCATGAAAACACACTGATATGGTTTAGTAAATAAAATGTTCATGATATAGTTTCTGCTAATTTATGAATGCGTTTTGAGAAGGCTTGGATAAATTCTTTGTGTACATCCACAATGAATTAACTAGACTTTTTCGACAAATAATTTGCTTACATTTGACAATATTTTAAATTTGAATTACCCCTAAATAATACAAAGGATATATTTATTAAAATATAGTTATAAAAATACGTAAGCAATTTCAATGTTAAAATTTTTGTTGCAAACACAACTTCTTAGTGATATACAAGTTGAGTCAAAAGTTGCGAACCATTGGGGTTAACGGATAGTTCGAAGTATTCCTCTTGAGTGACCACAGAGGTTCCCAGAACTCAAAACCTTGGATATTTTTTGTGGGGTCAATTTGCAATCAGTTGCTTATCAGACGTGCACAAGAACTATTGAGGAACTTAAAGAAAGAATTAAATATGAATAAAGTAAAACGTTAGAGAAAACTCTCCGACGTGTTAATTAATGGTGCCAGCATAGAACTGAAACTATTTGGAATAAGAAGGAGGCCATTTTGAACAGCACATATAAGAATTAAATAACTAGTAAAGAAAATGATCAGGTGCAATTATACTTTTAACGAATTATCCCTATGGAGCCCGATTTTTACTTCACACTGTATATATATAATTAAAAAAAACTGATAGTAAATAGTCATCAAAACTATATTTCTTCTGATGATTTACGGAAGCACACACAGGCAAAAAAAAATAGTTTTATGAGAATTTAGAATAGATTATTGTTAATTATTATTATTATTATTATTATTATTATTATTATTATTACCTAAAGTCTGCGGAAAGACCTAAGGCAGGTCGTGGTGTGTTGTTATGGCCACATTTCATGTTAATTTTTTTTTTTTTTTTTTTTTTTTTTTTTCCGATTTTAGCGTTACATAGACAAAGTTCTCCTTAGTGTGTGTGCTGTACTTAATAAGAAATTTTCTGTATATTTTCAATGTGTTGTTTTGTTCCATTTTTTATAAATTGCACCCTATTACCACTGGTATTATTCTTGTTTTCAACCCAAATTTATAGGTCTTTTATTTTGATAGTTTTTCAAATTCCTTGGTTGCTATAAAACTTATCAATTAGTACCAAAATCAATTTTTCTGTCTGTGTGGATATTTCTATTTCTGTAACCGGCGCTGGCCGATGTTCATACCAGTGTTTGCTTACACATTTTTTCCAAAGTGTTTGCACATTGTCCAGTGTAAAACTATGGACGATTTTTATATTCATTTGGGGATTAAAAATTATTATATTTTAGGTTTGAAAACTCAACCCAAAAATATATTTTAGGCTTGAAAACTCGACCCAAAATATATTTTACTTGAAAACTCGACCCAAAATATATTTTAGGCTTGAAAACTGGACGCAAAAATATATTTTAGGTTTGGAAACTCGACCCAAAAATATATTTTAGGCTTGAAAACTCGACCCAAAAATATATTTTAGGTTTGGAAACTCGACCCAAAAATATATTTTAGCCTTGAAAACTCGACTTAAAAATATATTTTAGCCTTGAAAACTCAACCCAAAATATATTTTAGGCTTGATAATTCGTCTAAAAAATATTTTTTAGACTTGAAAATTTGACGCAAAAATATATTTGAGGTTTGAAAACTCAACCCAAAAATACATTTTGGGCTTGAAAATTCGACTAGGACCCAGCTATTTACGTTATTTAACGAGGAATTCTTTGCTGTAAGTTGAATTAAAGAACGAGTGTCAGTAACTGGTAGCTTTAGGAGTTAAGTTCTATGCTTTAAGAGAGAATTAAAACCTATTCGAATGTATCAATTTTAAAGTGTCATAGTTGCAGGCATTCACCTTCATCAGTGTCCTGGGTATGATGATAAACTACATCCGGCATCTAGGTCACTGGTCGGGAGATTTGATGTTTGAAGGAGCGTGGAAACACATCTTAATTGCTGTCGTTTCCAGATGATAGTGCCTGTTAGGGTCGCAGCTATCGGCAAATAGTTAACCTTCCTAAACAAAAATAAAAAAAATATGAAATTATAAATATGTATTTTTATATAAAATAATTACCAAAATTACCTACTTGTAGTAAAATGACCAACAATACGTATTTATAGTAAAATGTTCAGTAATACATATTATAATCAAATGACCAACAGTACATGTTTATAGTAAAATGACCAACAATAGATATTATAATAAAATGAGCAACAATATATATTTATAGTAAAATGAACAACTATACATATGATCAAATGACCAATAATACATATTTATAGAAAAATGACCAACAATATATATTTATAGTAAAATGACCAACAATACATATTATTATAAAATGACCAACAATACATATTTTTAGTAAAATGACCAACAATACATATTATTATAAAATGACCAATAATACATATTTATAGTAAAATGACCAACAATACATATTATTATAAAATGACCAACAATACATATTTTTAGTAAAATGACCAACAATGTATATTAAATCAAATGACCAACAATGCATATTATAATCAAATGAGCAACAATACATATTTACAGTAAAATGAACAACAATATATATTTATAGTCAAATGACCAACAATACATATTTATATTAAAATGACCAATAATACATATTTATAGTAAAATGACCATCAATACATATTTATATTAAAATGACCAACAATAACTATTTAGAGTAAAATGACCAACAATACACATTATGATAAAATGACCAACAATATATATTTATATTAAAATGACCAACAATACATATTTACAGTAAGATGACCATCAATACATATTTATAGTAAAATGACAAAGATATATATTTACAGTAACATGGCCAAAGGTACATTTTTATTTGTTTGGAGACATAATGGTGTTCAAAATATTTAGATTTCAGCATTAGAAAACCCATAGAGGTCGATATACTGTTAAACAAAATCAACCAAAAAAAACAACATGAAATAACTTTTTGATGTCATTAATCCATATAGTATCCGAAAATGTTGTAAATCCAACTATATTCCAAAACTTTAACAAAACTACAACATAAAACATGCATTTCATTGCCTCTAATAATTATATATATATATATATATATATATATACAAACATGTATATAAACAAAAGCTGAGTATCATCTACCATATATTCAACTGTGAAAGCAGAATGACATATATCATGGTTTTATTACTTCGAAGCTCCTAAGAAAATAAAATTTCGGCATTAAATGACCCATAAGGCCTAAATAGGTCGTTAAAGAAACAGATAAACAACAAAATGCGATCATGGAACTTATTGTTTCATTGCAAAAATTGGGCAGTTCGTCCCATGCCAGAAATGAAACCAGATCCTTTATTTGAAATCAAGAATAGAGGGTTTATCACACCTTAGTAATTGACACATAAATAGAACACAGGTTGAAAGATAAATTCAAATGGAAAATTAAAAAATTACTATAGCCTCAGCCAGGAGTGGAAAAATCAAGGAAAAGTAAAATATTGGGAAAAGACATTTTTAAAAAAAAATCTAGCAAAGTCGTGACTGGAAGAAAGGGATATTCCATCAAGGATAGGGGAGTTTTTAACCAGATTTTTGCTGTGGTCTGCGAATATATTGATGGAGATTTTTTATACGGACTTCTGACACTCGATAAATCTGGTGAGAACCTTCAAATTTATTAAAGCTTTGATAATGATAATATTACTGTTGAGTGTTTCATTATAAGGAAACATTCTGACCAAGTAGACTGTGTCACTTTTGATTGAAATTTACTAATATTTTTGCATAAAACAATTCCAGTAACTGTTATTGCTCTTTCCAGTACTGACAGCGGCTTTATCTATAACCTTTTTTCAAGAGCGTCAGTATTTGAAGTATGTCCTTATTTCCGCGTCGAGTTCGTGGAAAAATTAGTAAAGAATAATAGATTTAATTAAAAATTAATAAAATGAAATTAATAAGAAAAAATATATGAAAGAAATCTTGCATTGCTTGAAAAATATTATTAGATTCCGCTAAAGAGAGTAGAAATTTGTAATAGTAATATTAGCCGTTTCCTTATAAGAAAATAATCCACATTCATTATCCAAATAGCCAGTACAATTGCCAGTTGAAATTTACAAATCTTTGAAATCAAGTCCATTAGCTGTTATCGCTCTTTCCAATACTGATAGGGTGCTACCTTCGTAACCTTTTAGTTGACTTAGAGTGGAATTTCAAAATCTTGTGTATATCATTGTCTTCTTTTCGAATTAGTCCTGGGTATGATGATACATTTTATAGCAAATTGACCAACATCTACCAGCAAGCGCTCTGATTGGGAGATTTGTCATTTTGAGGAGCGTGGAACCACCTCTTAATAGCTGATCCACTTGAGGTTGTAGCACATGCTAAGGTCCCAGCTATGCGGAAATAGTGTACCCACAACATGAAAACACTAAGAAAGTATTAAAAAAATACATTTTCATTACAAATATACCAGCAATACAATCTCTATCTATAAAAGGCAGGGTGTGTGTGTGTGTGTGTGTGTGTGTGTGTGTGTGTGTGTGTGTGTGTGTGTGTAACGAATGCAGGGCCGCAATTTTGTATGGGTTTGCACCAATATTTACATACACATGATCCAAGTTAGCGGGAAGGCCATGATCGACTTTGCATTTCCCAACTCCCAACGATAGTGGAAATAATCGATTTTTTCATGCTTCTACGGCAGTTTTCATGTAGTTTGCGGCCATTTTGTACTGGCCAGCGTGAGAGCCAACAGCTCACTGACACGAATGTTAACTAGCATGCTAGCATGCAAAAAACATCGATAGCTGCATTCGTCACAAGTGGAAAAAAATTTAAATCTGCATGGCACTTTACTCCAATTGGCTCATTCGCTTGCTTAAACTCAACGTTGATTCTGATTCCGCAGAACTGGGTTGGGTGTGAAAAAGTATTTGTTGTTAACATTCTTTTTTCATTCGGTCTTTCTAGTTACGAGTCCTTTTTTAAAGCTGATCGTTTTGTGTTCATTTTGTTTAGTTCTTTTTTCGTAACAGATTTAATGTTTAGTATAGAGCTTAGAGAAAATTCGCAGTGTGACATAGGTAAGAAGTAAGGCATGTAGCAACATCAGCACAGCAAAGGGCACTCCTTTAAAGGCAAGGAAGGGCAAAATATTTTAAGTCAAGTGATAGTGATTGCTGTATGAGTCGTACGGTTTTTGAATCAAGTACGGGCAACGCCGGGCCATGCTGCTAGTTTTATATAAAAACATTACCAACAATATATATTTATAACAATACATTTTATAGCAAATTGACCAACAATATATTTTAACTGTAGTTGACAGCATGCAATTTCATTAAAAAAATATTTAGTTGAAGCCATAAAGTTGTACACTATTTATATTATTTGGACTGTTGTGCTCATCTTAGTTGTCATATTTATCACAACGTTTCAGCGGTTTTACCCTCCGGACTTCTTCAGGTGGTTTGAATTATTACTTTATTTCGCTCGCTGGAGTAGACTCTTTTAGTTCCACGTGCCATGACTAAAGGATGTCAGTTATCAGTTAATTCACCTCTCCAAGTCCTCCAGTTGCCTTAACCAGGTATTGAAATCACAACTCTTTATGCCCTGTCACTGGATCTAACCAAGGCCTTTATCCACTGTGCCATGTGTCCTTAAGGTTCAGTTCAACATTCCAGCCACCAGATGAAGGTCAGAGCGTTCAACGACCGAAACATTATGACAAATATGGCAACAAAGATGAGGACAATAGTCCGAATAATGTAAATAGTGAGCATAATACTTCATCTTAGAAATATAGAGAGATATCATAAAGTTGTGTTCAAACTATTTAGATTTCGGCATTACATAACCCAGAGAGATACTGATATGCCTATAAACAGAATCAACTAACCAACCTTTTCGAATTGTTACTGGTATTGAAAATATTGAAGTGATGTTGTTTCTGTTATCTGGTAGAATTCATTGTTTATGATTGTATAGCACCAGTCCGCAAAGAAAAATTGTCTTCGCCATGATCCACAGACTTTACCTGCCCAAAGCCATTTTAATCATTGATCTGAGAAAGTGGTTGTACACAGCCAAGAGTTTAGACGTTTCTGAGAGGGTTTGGCAACATTCATGCCATCCATATGAAAATCTCGATCTGACGAAGCTATTTAAGAACATGATTAGAATTTTCAGTTTAATGTCTTGGTTTTATAGCAATTTGCGGTGTTGGGTGAAAGTACCCCTAGTGCAGCCTATTCTATGTTCAATTTTCTTATGCCCAATCTTAAATTTGTTATAACTGATCTATATGCCATATTTGATGTGTTTAATATTTGCTAAGAATCTCAAAAAGATATTGGTTTAAAAATATCAGTATATATTTTCTAAGATTAATTCTATATTATATGCTCTCTAATTAATTCTATATTTTATACATATATATTTAATACTTTCCAGTATTGATGGGAGTTTCTTTTCTTTGAAGTGGAGTTGAATATCAACATCTTGATCATGTCATTAATCTTTCTTCACGTTACATGTGATAACCATTTTAGATGCTATTGAATGACCTAGGCTGATGTGTTTTCAGGTATTTCGTACAGTCCAAACGGTTCGACAAGGTTTAGTTTTCGACAAGACTCTCACGGTTCACTCGTTCAAAGCCATTTTTAACCACTGAACTGAGAAATGAGTTGTATATAACAGATAGTTTAGATATTTCTGAACCGGTTTGACACCATGGATGACATCTCGTTTTCATATGGCTATTTAAGAACATGACTAGTGTTTTCAGCTTAATGTCTTGGTTTTATAGCAATTTGCGGTGTTGGGTGAAAGTACTTCTAATGAAGCATTGTCTATGTTCAATTTTCTTATATCCAATCTTAGATTTTTTTTATAACTGATCTATACGCCATGTTTGATGTGTTTAATATTTGCTAAGAAAGGTTACCCCAAAACAACATTGGTCTAAAAAAATTCAGTATAAATTTTCTAAGCTTAATTCTATATCTTATTCATGAGTATACCATATCAAAAATCGGGGTCCTGCGTCAAGGTCGTATTTTGCAAGGATTTTGTGTCATAACATAGTTGGCCAATGTAGGTGGTTGCTGGACGACCAACCTGTCTTGCTCCATGGCTATGTGCCCAGAGCAGCAGATCATTCGCAAGTTCTTGTTTTGTTGGGTCTTCTTATTATTGCGACCTTATATCAGACAAAGTGAAGCTTAGTGATTAATTATTGTTGACCTCCTTGGTCGTTAAGATAGTTGCATATGACTATTCTGATAGGACATTGAACTGAAATATAAACACAGTTGTATATAACAGAGAATTCAGATATTTCTGAACAGGTTTGGCCCCATGTATGACATTCATATGAACGTCTCGATCTGACGAGAACATTAATGACAGAACTTGTGTTTTTAGATTAATGTATAGATTTAGTAGCAACTTGCGGTATTGGGAAAAACTACATCTACCGCAACCTATTTTATGTTCAATTACTTCATCTCCGATATTGAATTTGTTGTAATCGACTCTCAACCGGGGAAAAAGTCATATTTATTTGTTAAATTCCATTAATTTTATGATTAGCAATTACAAAAGTCGACAGTAAATTTTTTTTTTTTTGCTTTTTTGAATGAGATCAACGCACGTCTCCTCCAAGATTCCCTTCCCGGTCTAACCCTCTTTCTACTTTACATTAATGATCTATTAAAGAGCATAGTCCTATCTCGTTTGAATATCTATGCAGATGCTAAAGCTGGAGTAGCGTACACCTCTAAAAGTTTAGATGAAGAGAGCCTGCCATCTGATGTCTCTTTTATTCTTGTTCTAATAACTCGATGATACAAAATCTGCCCGAACACATTCCGTACTTCATAAACTAAAATAGTAACGTTCCATCATCATGGAGGCGCCCGTGAATTTCAACCTGTTGTATTGAACATGTGTTCGCTCAAAGAAACACCTTTGTTTTGAACGTCTGTTGGGACTTAAGCTCACCCCAGACATCAAATGTAAGACGTATATACGATCCATGTTAAATATGCTGGAAAAATAGTCAGTTCCTTTTACCGTTCAGGTATTTACTTAAATCCTCAGACAATGTTCTACCTTTATTTATTTAATTCGGTCGAGCTAGATCAGACAATCATGAGTCTATTATGCCAACCATCTCAGACCTGAATCTAGGCCAGAACATTAGGGGGCATTCTGTGTTATAATATAGCAAGTCAATATAAATGGTTGTTGGGTAACCAACCCGTTTTGATCAATGTCTCGGTGTCCAGAGCAGTAGATCACTCGAG
>CAHIKZ030004529.1:1005000-1030000 GCA_903632075.3 Acanthosepion pharaonis
CTAACTTTCTTCCTTTTTTTTCCTTTCCTTTTTTTTCTTTCCAGCTTGCATTCTCGAACTTCATTCTTTGTTTCTAGCTCGGCATCCCTGTGTTTTTTCTGTCATTTTTTTCTTTCTTTCTTTCATCTTTCTTTTTTTTTTTGGCATTCTTTCTTGTTCTACTTCTCAGTTGCTTTTATGTTATTCATGTTCTCTTTTTTTAGTTTGCCTTCTCGATCTTCTTCCTTTTCCTTTCTTTCTTTCTTTCTTTCTTTCTTTCTTTCTTTCTTTCTTTTCTTTCTTTCTTTATTCTTCGTTTCTACCTCAATTTCTCAGTGTTTTTATGTCATTCTAGTTCTTTTCCCGAGTTTGCCTTCTCGATCTTTCTTTTATCTTTTTCTTTCATTCTTTCTTTCTTTCTTTCTTTCTTTCTTTCTTTCTTTCTTTCTTCAGTATTCTCCTACCTTTTGCCTTTTTTTTTCCAGAATTTCTTTTCTTTCTGCCTCTTTCTTAGTATATAGTTACTTGTCAGTAATGCGTTTGTTGATTCCATTGTTTTTACTTCCTTCCTCATGCAAAATCTTATTGACAAATTCCTTCCTTTCCTTACTAAAAATAAAACACAAATAACCAGCCATATTTCTTTTTAATTCGTTTAGTTTTCCTTTCCATTTCTCTCGTTTTTTTTTTCCCAGCATTTTCCTTCTCCTCTATGTGCGACGCATCGGAAATCGGCTGACAGAAAATCATTTATGTCACGTGTCATACCCGACAGATATTGAAGAGAAAACTTTGACATCACCCAAACAGAATAGGCTGCATAACATACATTTCTATAACCCAACCGCCATGTTATAAAAAAAAAGCATACACGGAAGGAAGAAAGAAAGAAAGAAAGAAGGAAAGAAAGAAGGAAGGAAAAAAAGAAGGAAAGAAAAAAACATTCTGAATCGGAGAAAACACAGGAAAAGCAACAGTGCAACCCCCCTACAACATATTTAAGAAATAACAGCCGTAGAAAAAGCAAACAAATGGATCGTATTTTTTCTTAAACCTTAAACAAACATAGCATTTCTAATATTCATTTTATTTTTTACTCTCACTCTATCTCATTTAAAACTATTCCATTTTTATTTATTTGTTCTCTTTTCACCCATCTCCCCAGATTCTCCAGGCGATTAATCCCGCTTCCGGGAATTGTTAATATCATTGTTGTAAAAATCCAAATATACTTGTGCTATTATTGTCCTGAAATAAAAATGAAAAATAAAAACAGAATAGAAAGAAAACATTACTGCTATTTTTGTGAGGAGTGGAGAAAATTCAAAACATAAAAAGAATAAAATTTAAAAAAAAATATAAAAAATGAACAAAACTGCTATTATTCTCTGTTCAAAATTTCTTACTTCATCACCGGAAGTTGAGTACAGAGATTTCTTATAAGGCTACGTCATATCCGGTATCACATTCATAATGGCTTCTACATATATTTTATTTAGTTTAAAGAATTCACAATTTATTTTACTTTTTACTGCATGCCTTGAGGAATGATTTTACAGCTTGTTTGTTAATAATAATTTTTGCCACAGCCAATGAAAGAAAATGATGAAACTGAACAAACAAAAATATCGACCTTCATTGAAACTATTTATTATCTCTATTTATTTTCAAGGTTTTATTTATTTTTTTCGTATTCGATATAGTTGCAGTAATATTGCAAGAGGTTAGCTGCAGGAATTTCAATCATCAACTTCAATATTTGTTGTGATATTCATAGAATGGTGATGATAAAATTTAATGGGAGGAAATTATGTTCATAGAAACATATCATGCTATATATACTTACACCCAAACGAACAAATATATGCGCGCGCAGACCCCCCCACACACACACATGTGTATTAGATTTTTTTTTACTACAATACCATCTACATAAGCAGTATCACCATCCACAAGGACATCAGTTGGCGAGTCTTCCCTCTTTCTCTGTTTATTTGTCTCACCGTTGATGAAGGATACATTTTATGGTTTTATATTCCCCCACCTCTCTCTCTCTCTCTCTCTCTCTATCTATCTATCTATCTATCTATATATATATATATATATATATATATATATATATTAAATACGATATATATTTAATACAATTAATCCCTGTATATTTTAAATATAAAATATAAATTGCGTCTATATAAACATTATATATATATATATATATATTTTTTTTTTTATTAAAATTTAAATTATACAACGGTTAATGTCTACTAAACATCTGAAGACTGTTTTGTGCCTGAAACTCCGAGTCGTGCTAGCGGTTAGGAATAAAATATATATTTATTAATATATACTTAAAAGCTCTGTTATATTACATCGAGCACTATTTTATTGTATCTTATATTCATATATATATATATATATATATATATATATATATATATATATATATATATTAACCCGGACACTTACTAGAAAAAAATAAATGAAGCAGCCACTAAAACTTACAAAAAGCACCAAGCTCTTACACTGAAAGTATAAACAAGGAAGCGAAAAATATCACAGCCAAACGAGGTATAAGTGACAGTGTCCATATATTCTGGTGTAAGCAAGTATTTCTAACTGTGAAGGACGCTAAAGACGATTTCCTCAGTAATTCCTCTTTTAGACTAATAAATTCAACAAAACCTGAGTTGGATAAAATAAGCCAAGAAAAAACTGGTAAAAAACGTGCAACTCATTAAGGATCGCTATAAAATCTAATCAATGGAAAGACAGAATTTCTTGGTTACACACGATTACAAATGAAGATAAACATTTGTTTGTAAAATACAACATAAAAGACTCTTACCCATTTATATCTAAGAATGTTATGCTTGAGGCTTTGTACCTCGCCAAAGGCTTCATAAATATAACCCCTGAACAAATGGACATAATTTTACATTGCCGTAAATCAATTTTATTCCTCAATGGATAAGCTTGGATAAAAAAAAAATATCAAAGGACTGTTTCGATGTAACACAAGGTTCCTTTGATTGTGCTGAGATTTCAGAATTAACAGGTCTATATATCTTATATGAAATCAACACATATAAGCAACCACGGACTATACAGGGATGATGGACTGATGATAGTGCCAGACACTAGAAGAACAAATAAGAATAGAGCAAAGATAAGCTCTTTTGAAACCCTTGAAAAGCCTCGACTTAAAAGCAGAAGTCGATATGAATAAGAAAATTGTCAAATGGATGTACAATTAAATCTACAAATTGACAGTGCCTCCCCATACTTAAAACCCGACACAAAATTCAAATTCGCGAATGTTAGATCCGACCACCCTGCGAGTATAATAAAATACATCCCCAAAAGTAGAATTCAGGTTATCTAGAAATTCCTCTTTCTTTCTTTTTATGTGCCGTATCCTTTCAGGATGTAGGCGATCATGGCTCTCCACCTCCTTCTATCCCTTGAAACTATCAACAAGTTCCATCCCTTTCCTTCCTCCCCCAGACCACGTTTAATGTAAATGTTGTTTAATACTGTTTACATTTGATACGCCATGAGCAGATATGAATGTACGTCAGAGATTCATGGAAGATTGAAGTTTAAATACAGTAAATTCGACCTTGCTATTCGAACGCTCCTCTGTGGCCAAACCGGTAAAGGCACGTCAAGCTAAATGACGGTTCCGTGTAGTATACAGTTTTGAATCCTTTCTGAGGACGAATATTTTCTATGAAACATTCAGGCCGGTAAATGTTGTTTAATACTGTTTATTATAAACAGATAATTTACTTAAATATTTGTATCTATAAAAAGAATGCATAAACATAAAATGTCTTTATATATATATATATATACAAACAAGTTTGATTAAAAAGAACAGACGAGGTTTGTCTTTTAAAATCTTATGATGTTTTCTAATTTTCGGATAATATTTTTTCAATTTTTGTCAGTCATTATCAAGAACTGACGTGGTGCCTATGTGGTAGTTATGCAAGACCATTTCAAATGTCTATGCTCCCAATGAATACGAGGATACAGACAAAGGAATTGTAACTATTAGGTTGGTGCAAAAATAATGACGTAATAATATCGTTTTTTGACGTATTTTTTAAGGTCAAAAAACGATATTATTACTTCATTATTTTTGCACCAACCTAATAATACTCGGTGACCACGTATGTGTGTGTGTTAACATTAAGATATACATGAAATATAACTGTAAAAAGAAACTATGAATAAAGGCAAACGGAAAACTCTTACTTGCTGTCATGTTTTGTATATATATATATATATATATATATATATATATATATATATATATATATATATAGAGAGAGAGAGAGAGGTTTCATCGTCTGTTGAACTATATCAAGGCATCTGTCTTGATAAAATTTCACACTCATCTTTTTGAACAAGACAAGATTTATCACATGTTTCTTGTTTAAGATTGTGTATCCGTTTTTTTTATCCTAAAGTATTCACATTTTCTTTCACTCTCAGTAGCCCTTTGCGTCTTAATGGCATTATTGACTTGTTTGGGGTGAATTGAATTTAAAAAAACAAAACAAAAAAAAAACAACTTATACTTATGTTTTCCGACCATGAGATCCTGGTCCGAATCTCCCCGTAGTGGATTTTTCAGGAAAGTTATTTTTGACGTTATCCTTCTTTTTCGGGATTTCAGTGAACTTCGGCAAGCGTAATTGTCCGGAAGTCGTTGACCGCTGCAATAGCACAACTTTGCAAGTCATCGTAGCTGAGGTTTTGAGCATAGATTTCATGAAAGATGATACGTTCTCTCCCACGAACTATAATTAAAATTCGCCCTGAACACAACTCATAGCTGCAGTATAAGCTAAACATACACAAATCTGGTTGGCTTCTGGCCGCATCACGTTCAAACACCGGTTCCAATACGATCAGCGAAGTTAAGCTACGTCAACTCTGGTCTTTACCTAGATGGGTGAAGGTTTGAGAATACCAGGTGCTGTAAGAATGGATGCGCGTGTGATGTAATGGCTAATGGTTCGCAAATTTTTATCTGAGTGCACAATTCTAATTCCCGTTGGGTTTGTTATATTCCCTTACGTGTAAATACGATTGGGGAAGGTAAAAATTCACCTCTTTTCCTCCCCAGCTATGGGTTAACCAGTAAGACTTGTATCAGTATACCATTATTATCTTCAAAAAATTATTAAAATTTAAAAATATTTTCTGGCATTAAATAAACTGCTAGGGTTAGATAAGCCATAGAAAAGTAATCCGTGTCTGCCACACACACACACAAACACACACACGCGTACATATATATATATATATATATATATATATATATATATATATATATATTAAAAATTAAAATCTTCAGAAACACTAGGTTGTATATTATTATTCTTTCGTTTTTATTATTATTTCATTTAGATTTTTCGAGTAGTTTCGGCCAACATAGTCATCATCAGGAGAATAAAAAAAATTCTGCTTGCTGGTCGCAGTGAACTATAGAAATGGATGTCTTGATGGAGAAAATGAACTTCTGTCTGCAGTTTTCATTTGTTCTTTTCTTTTTTTCTTTTATTAATATGAATTTTGGTCAGTCCTTGTGTTGGTCAAACAGTCTCTTTTAAGTTGTTATTTAAGATAAGAGTTGGATGGATTCATGCTGCTCTGAATTCTCTTGGTCATTTTGACAGTTTTATTGGTTCCTGGAAAGGGAATGTGTCTTTGTTAACTGTGTGTGTTATTTGGTTCTTAAGCAGAGAGTAAGTATAATGTGTGTAAGCGTGTATATTACTATGGGTGTATGTTATCATTTGGCTCATTAGGGATTGAATGAATATGTTGTGTGTAACTATGTATATTCGTGTAGGTGTGTGTATAAGTGTGAGGCTTCAGCACCTCCGTAAGCATGTCTGTCTTGTGTGGGTGAGAAATGTGGGTAGGTCTTCATTTGTGGGGTTATATATTAATACTATGTATATTGTTAAATTTGTGATTGAGCCCGTCTGGATAGAGCGTTTTTAAACATTGTATTGACTTATTTTAACGGAACTCTAAAATCTTTCTAATGTTATCTGCTCTGAAATTTTCTATTCTCTCAATTATAGTGAATTTGGCATAGGTTTTAAATCGTGTTTTTCTAGGCGGGTAATAATCTTTCATGGGAATTCGACTTAATTCGATTGCGATAATTATTATTTCTCTAGTGAAAGGGCCATTCAGATTTTCCTACATATTGTTTCTGGCAGATATATATATATATATATATTAAAATCAATAAAAGACATTGGTGAAACATTGGGTATAGCCAAAATAACAATTTCGAATGTTATGTAAAAGAAAGAATCTACTGGTGTACTTAGCAACAGGCATAGAACAGATACCCAAGGAAAACAACAGTTGATGACAGAAACATCGTGAAAGATGTGAGGAAAAAATTAAAAAGAAAAAACAAAGCCGTCCTGGTTAAGACGATAAACTACGTCCGACAGTAAAAAAAGCCTTTGTTCAGGAGGTTTTGAGGAAGTGGGGACCACCTCTTAATTACTGGTGTCCCAGTTCCAACTTGACTCGAGGTGATACCAACTAGTAGGGTCCCAACTATAGGCAAATAGTTAATCCCAAAACTGGGGTCAAAACTCTATGAAAGTGAAAAAATAGGTTTTAATACCAGCAATAAATTTTTGAGGAAAAATTTATTGCTAATATTAAAACCTATTTTATACATTTTTGAAGGAAAAATATATATTACCAGCAATACATATTTGAAGGAAAAAAATATTACCAGCCATACATTTTTGAGGAAAAAAATATTACCAGCAATACATTTTAGGAAAAAATGTTACTAGCAATAAAAATCTTGTCGGCATTAAATGTTGAAACTTGACTAATGCATGGAATAATAATAATACAACACAAAATGTACTTAGAACAAAGTGTATTGAAACAAGAATGTGTACACAATATTTACATATAGTCTTTTGGTATATTCTTGGGAAGACCGTTCCTGGAGAATGGGTTGACTGAGTCGCAGTCGGGCAGAGTCTCTGGTTGAATCTCTTGATTCCTTCCTCTCTTCCCGGTACCAACCATATTTATATGGTCGGTACTCCACTATGTAAATTAGGTGGATCCTACCACAACATTAAATAAGCCATTGAGGTTGATATACCGTAAAACGTAACAAATCAAAACAGACCAAACAAAAAGTTATTGACATCACCAACAACTTTCAGAGTGTATGGATAAAGGTTTCACAATCCACCGTTCGAAGAAGACTTCGAGAGAAGAAATATAAAGGTTTTACTACAAAATGCAAACCATTCATCAGCAGTAAGAAGTGGAAGGCCAGATTGGAATTTGTGAAAGAATTACAGAGATGAGCGACACAGTTTCTGGAAGAAAGTTTTATGAAACTGAGGAAACCAAGATTAATCAGGCTAATGTATGGCGGAAGAAAGGATCTGCTTATGATCCAAAGTATACAAGATCATCTGTGAAGCATGATTGAGTCAGGGTCTTGGTTTGGGCTTGCATGACTGCTTCTGGAACAGGCACATTCATATTTATTGATGATGTAACTTATGGCGGTAACAGCACAATGAATTCAGAAGTCTCAGTCTATATTTCTGAGATGAGGTATTATGTACACTATTTACATTATTCGGACTATTGTCCTCATCTTTGTAGCCATAATTATTACAACGTTCCGGCCGTACTCCGGTCTTCTTCAGGTGGGTGGAATGTCGAACTGAACCCTTTCTTTCGCTCACTGGGGTAAACTCTTCTAGTTCCACGTGCTATCTTTTTAATGGATGTCAGTTATCAGTTATCCCCTGTTAATTCCCAAGTTCTGCACTGACTTAGCCGGGTATTGAACTCACACTCTTTGGGTGCTTTCACTGGATCTAACCAACGCCTTTATCTACTGTGGCATGTGTATTTGACGATGTAAATAGAATTCAGAAGTCTTCAGAAACATTTTGTCTACCAATTTACCGAGAGATGCATCTGAACTAATCGCAAGGAAATCTATCATGCAACAGGACAATGACAAAAGACATACTGCCAACACAACAAATGACGTCATCAGGGTTAAAAGGCGGGGAGGTTGGCCAAGACGATCCCTGGACCGTAACCCAATTGAGTATGCATTTCGTCTCCTGAACAGGAGACTGAATGAAGAACCCCCCCCCCAACTCGAAAGAAGAAGAACTGAATGAGGCTACGTTAAAAGTCTGGAAAAGCCTCACAAATGAAGAATGCAACAGTTTAGTGACGTCAATGGTTCACAGGTTTGATGCAGTTAATGCAAGCAAGGTTTATGCAATCAAATGTTATATGTTATTTACTTTAAGACTGTTTCAATGGTTTTTCTCACATAAAAATGTGGGGTTCTGACACAAACGGTAGTATGCCTTATGCTGTTTAATACATGTAAATGAAAATGCCAACAAATAAAAGTTTAAATTCCTAAAACTTTTCATATATTCAACTTTTGTTGATAAATCCAAATATCTTCAGTGAACAAGAAAACAAAGAGATATATATATATATATATATATATATATATATATATATATATATATATATATATATATATATATATCCTCCCTTTCCAGCTGTTCATATCTATCTATTATCTATCTATCTATCTATCTATCTATCTGCCTGAGTCTCAATATCATTATATATATATATATATATAGAGAGAGAGAGAGATATGTATAGATATAGATAGACCTCTTCCATTTTAATTCATGATATTTTATTTTATTTAACATAATTTTGAAAGGCTGTTACTGTTGTTGGGTTTCTTTTCTGGAGATCATCGATATATATATATATATATATATATATATATATATATATATATATATATATATATATATATATATAACTTTTCACTTCAAGTAAGGCAAGTAAGCCTCTAAGACCAAGGGGGTTGCTGAGTGTGTAAGAATATAAGAAAAAGAAAAAATCGAGAATAATAAAAGAACATGAAATAAAGTAGACGAAATATAACGTCCGACATTGCATTTAAATTTTTGATAATCAAACTTGACTGGAAAGCAAGAATCCGGAAAAGTGTTCCACAAACTACAAGAGCAAGAGAAGAAAATATTTGCCTAGAACTTAGGCTTACATTTAGCCAATTCAACTGTAAAATGACGCGACAGAGTAAAGTTCATCAGTCCAATTACCATGAAAGTAACTAGAAAAGACGCAAGGCACCTACACCGTATGCAAATGAATTGAAACAAAACGAAAAATTCCGTAATTACCATGACCCATGTTAGTACTTCGTTTGTCCATTCCCCGTAGTCGTTCCTTGCAGATTGACCAGAGATTCTCGATTGGATTTAAATCAGGAGAGTTTCCGGACCAGTCTATAGTACTTTGATTTGCTCACTGGTAAGGCTTGCCAGTGTGTTCCTGCAGCGTTACAATTTTTCCTACGCTTCCTTGGATTAATGTTCATCGCGGATAATGAACGTAGGACAAATAATCGACAGTCGGGACAATAGTAACTTGGCGTGATAAAAAAATCCAGTGCAATCATGAACGCAGTATTACACTCCGAAAATCGATTCATATTACTTCAAATTATCACAGAAAATATGCGTCCTCCGACAGGAATCGAACCTGTATCCTATCCTGTCGGAGGACGCATATTTTCTATAAAAATTTCTCGGACATTCAGGCCGGTAAATGTTGTTAATACTGTTTATTATAAACAGAGCATTTACTTAGATATTTATATCTATAAAAATCACGTATAAAAACATAAAAAATGGCTTGTGTGTGTGTGTGTGTGTACGTGTGTGTACTTTTGTGTTAAATGAACGCTTTATAAATTCTTACAAGTATTGTTACGACCAGTGCGTTTCCTCCGAATTGATAGATAACGTAATTTTTATTCTTTTTCTCTTGTTGATACACACACACACACACACACACACACACACACACACACACACACACACAAACAAAAAAATCATATACGACAACTACGGTACTATACAATGAAAATATATCAGAAACAGAATACAAAAAGAAATGAAATAATGACTCTCCAATGGTCAGGGAAAAATTTCTGTTTAAAGAGACTATTCAACTTTGCTTGCCCGTTTAGACAATTCGTAACCGAGAGGTCTAAAGCATATTCATATATCTATCTATATCTCTAATCATTTTACAATGGAAAGTTATATATATATATATATATATATATATATATATATATATATATATATATATATATATATTTGGATTGTATACGGAATAAATTCCAAAATATACTATTCTTAAAAGAGAGCTCAATGCAGAGTAGAGCAAATTATTTATTCGAGAATTATAATATAAATATGTAATAAAATCAACATTCTACATTCAACACCATCACTTGATAAGACACCAGAAGTATTGAAAGAAAATGGCTATTTTTGTTGGGATTTTATAACATATTTATATTATAAATTTTCGAATAAGTAATTACACACACAAGAACAATTAAATTTAATTAGAATCCCTTACACCTTATTTTTTATTTATATATACATACACACACACACACACATATATATATATATATATATATATATATATATATATATATATGTATGTATGTATGTATGTATGTATAACGCAAACTTATCAGACTCCATCCAAAACATACTAATACAAAATACAAACATAATACTCTCATCTACATATAAAAAAATGGAAAATTTTAAACAAAACTAGAACTTGTAAAACTTTGGATGACCCATGCCCTTTATGCCTACATGAGAAAATGCACATTATTAAGTTTCGAAATAATAAAAATCTATTAAACAATAGACATGAGTTAACGGTTTTTTGCCGACATCATCAAATTTTCGGATTGAATAATTAGCATAAAAACAAACAAACAACAAAATAATTTTAAAATTCCATAGTCGAAATAAATAGTTTAAATGCCCTACAAAGAAAAAAGATAACCCTTTATGAAGTCGTCAAAAAAACAAATGTTAACGAATTATGACAGTTTTTTTTATACACATAACCCTTTCAGAAAAAAATAAAAAAATAAAATAAAAAAATAAATAAATCTCCATAGACACTTAACCAGACTAGACGATGTCATCTTCCGCTTTAAATTTAGACACCCCACTTTACCCTGACTTGACGTTTTTTAATGTAACTGAGATATTAATACAATTATTAACCTTTACGCCCTTTTCTTTAAATAATTGCTCTAGCCGTTACCATAGTAATTTTAATTTTAATAATGAATATGCTTATAAAACGCGTAAATTTCAGGAATTAGTTATTAAAAAAAATCGCTTGAAGGTGGAACAAGCTTAGTACTTTAATTCAATTTAATTCAAATAACTTTATTGAAGTTTTCGGCTCTTGTTTTGAAACATGGCAACTCTAATGTAGCGTTGGAATCATATTTTTAAATAAATAATTATATATATATATATATATATATATAACTTTTTTTTTATAGATACGGTGTGTCTATTAGAGTGTTTATAATGCTTGCATCAAACACAAACCAAATATCTTGAAAGCTAAAATGAAAAATATTCATTTTCTTTTGTTAAACACTTGTCTACGGTTAATGTTTCCCTGATCTCTAGATCCGTTCTTTGCAGTAACTGACGCTTTTTAGAGCTGCTCTTTTTTCTGCCATCTTTTTTGCTTTCAAACATCCTCAGCCATTTTTTCCCTCTTTTTTTTTTCCATAAGGCTCATATCATGATGACAGTCTTCTTTTCTCAGTAGAAACACGCATTCGTCCCAATAACATCTATTGTTCTCTATTCTTGAACAAAAGAAGAAAAATCAAAAGACATCTCCAGGGTATTGAGAGGAAGATAGAAAGAAATAAACAAACTTGCCTCAAGTTCTTACATTTTTATTCTAATAATTAATGTTAAATATTTTTTTTTAGTCTTTCGTAAAGAAATAGGACACTAGAATTTTCTTTTCTTTCCTCCCATTTTTAAGCTTTCTAGCTCCATTTTTTTTATATGTTTTACATTCGTCTTCATGTCTTGGACTATATATTATTTTCTTTTCTCTTTCTAATTGATTTCTGTTGTATCTATCACTTAAATTTATTACTTTTTCTTTCTTTCTTTTTTATTTCCTTTCTTTTTATGGTGTTATTGTCTTTATTTTACTCGTTTTGTTTGTTTCTTTCTTTTCTTCTATCCTTTCTTTCTTTCTTTCTTTCTTTTCTTTTCTTTCTTTCTTTCTTTCTTTTCTTTCTGCTGTCTTCCTTCATGGCGCTATTTCTTTTATTTTACTCATTTTGTTTGTTTCTTTCCTTTCTTCTACTATTTCTTTCTTTCTTTCTTTTCTTTCTTTCCTTTCTTCTTTCTTTCTTTCTTTCTTTTCTTTCTGCCGTTTTACTTCATGGCGCTGTTTCTTTTATTTTACTCATTTTGTTTGTTTCTTTCCTTTCTTCTACTATTTCTTTCTTTCTTTTTCTTTCTTTCCTTTCTTCTTTCTTTCTTTCTTTCTGCTGTCTTACTTCATGGCGCTATTGCCTTTATTTTACCCATTGTCTTTTTTCCTTCTTTCTTTTCCTGTTTTTATTGCCTTCACTGCACTCGTTGTCATTCTTTCTTTCTTTCTTTCTTTCTTTCTTTCTTTTTTCCCTTCCTTCTCATGACGTTATTGTCTTTATTTAACTCGTTGTATTTCCTTCCTTTTTCTATTTCATTCTTTTTTTTGGCATTATTGTTTTGCTTTCTTTCTTTTATTTATTTATTTATTTCCGTTTTTGTTTCGGTCTCTTTTTCTTTCTTTCTTTTTCGTCTAATGCATAGTTTTTCACTTGTTTTTTTTTGTTTGTTTCTTTTAAATTTAATTACTTTCTTCCTGATTTGTTCATTTAATTTCTTTTTGTTCTGAATTTCTTTTCTTTTATTTTCAGCCATATTTCTTTTTTGCTTTCAATCATTCGGTTCTTCATATTTTCTTTTCTTTGTTATTCCAACCTTTTTGTAAAACTTTTTTTCTTTATTTTTGTTAATTATTTACTTTCTTCAATTTACGCTTTCATTCTTACATTACTTCCTTCCTTTCTTCCTTTCTTTAATCTTTTATTCATTCATTTATCCTTTCTTTTTTTATCATGACAGTATTGACACTTTTTTTATTAATCAACTTTTACTTATTTTATCTTTTTTTTCTTTCTTGCTTTCTTCCTCATTGGTCTTGACACCTTTCTATTCTTATACTGATTAATTATTGTTTCTTTCATTCCTTCTTTCTTTCTTTCTTTCTTTCTTTCTTACTTCTCATTACCTTCTTGCTTTTATTTGACTAGGCTTTGTTTCTCTTTTTTCCTTTTGTGTTTACTTTCTTTTCTTTCCTTCTTTCTTCTCATGACATTATTGACTATTTCACTCGAAGTCATTCTTTCTTTCTTTCTTTCTTTCTTTCTTTCTTTTGTCCATGTATCCTCTCATGGTGTTATTGTCTTTCTTTTTTCCTTTCTTTCTTTATCGCATGGGATCTCTCTTTCTTCTTTATTCACTGCTTTTCAATTGCATTTCAAACATCTTCCTCTTTATTTTTTTCCTTTTTTCAATCTGATATTCTCATTCGTGGAATTTAAAATTTCTTTCTTTCATTTTCACTGTAAAACTTTTTTTCCATTTCTTTTCCCTTTCCTTGAGTGTTTTATTTTTTCTTTCCGTCAAATCATTCGTTTTTTCTAATTTCATTTACATTTTCTTTCATATTTTCTACTTCTTTTATTTCTTTCATTTTTATATTCCTTTTATTTTCATTTAATTGCAGTCCCTTCATTTTCATTAACTCATTCACTCTTTCTTTCATTGACTTTCGAATTCTTTTTGTTCATGCATCTGTCTGTTAATTCCTTTAAAAACTCCATTTATTTTATTTTCTTCTCTTTTTCCATCTTTTTTTTCCTTCGTCCTCTTTCTCAGATGTTTTTTTTTATGTATTTATCATTCATCAATTTTATTGTTCTTCTTTTCTTTTTCTGTTCCTTCATTTTCTTATATTCCCTATTTTATTTCTTCCTTCTATTGTTTCCTTCTTTTCTTCTTTCCCTTTTTTTCCTTTCCACTTTCCATTCCTTCCTTCTTCCTTCCTTCCATCCATTCCTTCCTTCCTTTTTTCCTACATTCCCCCTCCCCGATGTTTTTCCTTTATTCTTTTCATTATTTTTATCTTATTCTTTCTTTCTTTCTTTCTTTCTTTCTTTCTTTCTTTCTTTCTTTCTTTCTTTCTTCCATTCCTTCCCTTTCTTATATTTCTTATTTTCTTCTTTCCATCTATTGTTTCCTTCTTTTCTTCCTTCCCTTTTGTCCTTTCCACTTTCCATTCATTCCTTCTTCAATCCTTCCATCCATTTTTTCCTTCCTTCCTTTTTTTCCTACATTCCCCCTCCCCGATGTTTTTCCTTTATTCTCTTCATTATTTTTATCCTATCCTTCCTTCCTTCCTTCCTTCCTTCCTTCCTTCCTTCCTTCCTTGCCTTATATTTCCTTCTATTCTTTTTTCTTCATTCCCATTCCTTGATGTTTTTTCCTTCATTCTCTTCATTATTTTAATCCTATTCTTTTTTCTTTTATTCCTTCCTTCCTTCCTTCCTTCCTTCCTTCCTTTTCCCATTCCTTCCCTTTCTTTCCTTCCATTCCATATTTTTTTTTCTTCTATTCTTTTCCTTCTTTCATTCCTTTCTTTTTTGTCCTTTCTTTCTTCCTTCCTTCCTTTTCCTTCCTTCCTTCAATTCTTTCATTCCTTCTTTTTCCTTACATTCCCCCACCCCGATGTTTTTCTTTTATTCTCTTCCTTCAAATCCTATTCTTCCTTCCTTCCTTCCTTCCTTCCTTCCTTTTCCTTCCTTCCTTTCCTTTTTCTATTCCTTCCCTGTCTTATATTTCTTATTTCCTTCCTTCCATCTATTCTATTCTTCTTTTCTTCCTTCTCTTTTGTCCTTTCCACCTTCCATCCATTTCTTCCTTCCTTCCTTCCTGCCTGCCTTCCTTCTTTCCTTCCATCCATCCATTCCTTCCTTCTCTCAACAACTCTCTTATTCACACTTTCATCAATACGTAACGATTGTTCTTTTGTCCTCGCTACGCTTTTTTTCCCTTAGATTTTTCTCATTTGCTGAGAGTTTCGGCATTCGTATTTTGGGGGCATTTTATTTTTTTTATAAGACTTATTGACGTTGTTTCCATCTATTGACGAGATGAAAAGAATTTCCTTCTTTGTATTCCTAAATGGAATAAATTAATGAATGAATGGTAAATGGATTGATTCCTCAAAAAAATCCTTCCATCCAAATTACAATTTCATTATTTTTTTTGCCTCCTACGCCCCTGAGGTTGATGATTTTGCAATGCGCTAAGACTTTAGTTTCATTTAGTTTTTTCTTTTCTTCCTTCTTTTCCTTCCTTTTTCCTTTTCTTTTCCCATCTTCCTTTTCATTTCTCTTCACCTTCGCCATAATATATTCTTTCTTTGTTACGTTCTTTCTTTCTTTCACTCTTTCTTTCTTATATTCACATATATTTCCTCTTTTCTTTGGACTTTTCTTCCTTTATTTAACTTTTTTATTCCAGTTTTTTTTTTCTTTTTCTTTTCTTTCTTTCTTTCCTTCCTTCCTGCCTTCCTTCCTTTTCCCATTCCTCGTTTTTTTCTTTTTATTTCTTTATTTCTTTTTTCTTTTTTTTCGTATATCTTTCAACTCTTCTTTTTTTTCATTTTCTAAATATTTCTTTCTTTTTTCTTTCATTCTTTCTTATATAATCTCACCTCATTACTTCTTTTTCATTTTCTAAATATTTCCTTTTTTCTTTCTTTTTATAATCTCACCCATTCCTTTGTTTTTTTTTTTTATATTTCTTCTTTTATTTTCTTTCTTTAGTTCTTTCTTCCTTCCTTCCTTTCCTTCCTTCCTTCCTTCCTTCCTTTTCTTTTTTCTTATTCCTTCTCCTGTCGTTCATTCTTCTCATTTTCCTAAATATTTCTTTCTTTTTTTTCTTTCTTTCTTTTTTTTCTTTCTTTTTTGTCCTTTCTTTCTTCCATCCATTTTTCGTTTTCCTTTTTCCTTCCTAATCTTGTGCGAAGTTTTCTTTTTAAATTCCTTTTTAGAAATCCATCCAAAAATTCCAATAAAATAAAATCACAGAAAATAAAAAAAATTAAAGGAAATAAAACAATTTTTAAATTAAAAAAAGAAAAAAAAAACGTAAGAAGAATTCCTTCGACCAAGCGAACTCAGAACAATCGAAAAATGAATTTCATCACACGAGAACGAATAACGTTAACAATGGCAAATGTACAAATTCGCTTGTTTGTGAAATTCGTGTTGGGAACATCGAGTCACGTGGGAGGGTCAATTTAAATTGGACACACTTATACGTTCGTGCGAACGCACACACACACAAACACATTTGTTCGGGGAGATATAACAACGACAATAATAATAATAATAGTAATAATAATAAAAGATGGACCTGTATTAATTAAATGGAATAAAATACACAGAACAGAATGGCTAATCGGATGACATTGTTATCAGAAACCGCAAAAAAACACTAAAAAGATGGCAGTCCTTGCAAACTGCAATTTATCATTGAAGATCTTTGCCTCTATCAGAATACAATGAGGTTGAAATCGAAATTTCAAAAAAGGGCGCTAAGACATCAACAATCCCTAGTTTAGTTGGAGTTTTCGGATTTTCTTGAAACAAATCTAAGAGACGGAATCAGAATCCCAAACCCAACGAGGAAACAAGGGATAACACCTCTTTTTCATTTCAGAAGACCGAGAAATCGTATGAAACGTCGATAGGTGAACCTATCTACTCCTGCTTTCAAAATAATTAAATAAAAATAAATGAATAGTGGAAATTTCAAAATTTAGTCATGAGATGTTAGCATTGAAGTAGAATTTAGATTCCCGGTAGCCCATGCCTTAAAGAAATGCAAAAAAAAGCTATCTCGATTACAGCCCACACTTTACGAAGAGCTTTATCTATGTAAAATACGTGTTTTTTTTGTTTTTTGTTTTTTTTTTGTAACTGTTCAGTGAATAATGTCATAATGCCATTTCTGACTTTAGGTCTCTGGGTAAGACCTTTGAATTCTGTACACACCAGATATCAAAAGAAATAATAATAATCAATAATAATAATTTATAATTTTAATTTTCTAGGATGATCCTTCCGGTTTTTTTCAGGTGGAAAAAAAAAAAAATCTTATTATTGCCTGGATAGATTATCGTAAAGCATTCGATAGTGTACCACATTCCTGGATTTTAAATTTTCTTTAAATATTTTTTATCACCCGTTATCATCAATTTAATCAAACAATCATGTCGATTTCTTTTACATTTTTACCTCAATCATAAAAAATGGAACTTTAAGTTTGGAAATAAACATCAATAGAGGAATATTTCTTTCTTTCTTTGTTCCTTTATTATTTTCTTTCTTTATTATTAAAGCCAACTTCCAAGACAGAATGCGGTTTCAAAATTCAAAAGAAAATAAACCATCTATTTTACATGGATGACTTAAAATTGTATGCTAGGAATGACTTTTGAAGGTCTTCTTGCAAACTGTAAAATGCTTCAGTGAAGACATTGAATGAAATTCAATTTGATAAATTTGCTAAATTTACAGTTTTACGAGGATCTACAACAAACTTTTCTTATTAGTTTAGACCCTGCTTTTTAATAAAAGATTTAGAACAAGGAGAAACTTACAATAAGGTAAAATGAGAGTGAAGGAATCACCATAAAAAATGAAAGAAAATAAAAGAATTTTTAGAATTACGACTGGTAAAAAAACTGAATTGAATTCTCAGAACAGAATTATGGCCATTAATAAACTTGCCATCCCAGTGGTCCAATATAGTTTCAACATCTTGAACTGGAACTAAATGACATCAGACAAATGGATTCTAAAACAAGAAATTTTCTTATAAGATGCATCATCCAAAGGCTGATGTAGACCGTCTATACATACCCTGTAAAGAAGGTGGAAGAGGTCTTATTCAGCTAGAATTGTCATACAAGACAACAACTATTGGCTTACTAACTTACATGGAAACAACAAATGACTGGATTAAAATTAGTGAAACAACATGAAAACAGAAAGAAAAAATATTCAATAATAAAAGAAGGCAGTAAAATACAAACAACATTTACATTTAGTAGATTCTGTTAAATCAAAACAGAAGCCAAGAACCAACTATTGCAGCAAAAGATATGAAAAGAAAGCCAAGGATAAAGCCCTTGAACAGATGAAACAACGCTGGCAAGACAAACCTCTGCATGGCCAATATCCAGAACGTGCAAATAAACCCAATGTTGATAAAGTTAATACTCATCGATGGTTGAAGCATCTGGATTAAAGTCTGAAACTGAAGGCTTTATTCTTGCAGCGCAAGACCAGAGTCTTTTCACTAGGAATTTTCAGGCAAAAAACATAATAATGTGGATCCAAAACAGGTTCAGACAAATACCAAGAAACAATAGACCATCTAATCTCAGGATGTTCTATACTTGCCCCAAATGAATATAAAATCGTCACGATAATCTACACTGGACAATGTGCAAACACTTTGGAAAATAAGCAAACACCATGAACCGGCAACGAGGTTACAGAAATAGAAGATGTCACCATTCTATGGGATTTACCATCCACACAGACAGAAAAATTGAAGCAAATAGGCCGGACAAATTGTAAAAAACCAGAAAGAAAAAAATCTACTCCTGCTTGTCAAAATAATTAAACAAAAATAAATGAATTTGGAAAACTTTCAAAATACAAAGTCTGGAAATTGAAATGTTAGAAATTGAAAACAAGAATAATACCAGATTAATAGGTGCACATGAATTAAAAAATGGAACAAAAAAACACATTGAAAGAATTGGAAACCCCACTTAAGAGACATACAGAAAATTGTCTTTATCTATGTAAAACACGTAATTTTTTTTTTGTTTTTGTTTTTTTAGTAACTGTTCGGAGAAAAAAAAAAAAAAAAAAAAAAATTTCATGAAATTTAGGTAACAACACACCACGACCTGGAAAGGTCTTTGTGTACACACCAGATATGTGTCCAAGAAGAAATAATAATAATAATAATAATAATAATAATAATAATAATAATAATAATAAATATGGCACATGAGGACATCACCAATTTCAGTTAGAGTTGCGGCCCCCGGATTGATTGCAAAATATTCCGGTCGACTCGCTGAAGGGATACATGTTAGCCCAATCCTTAAAGAAATACAAAAAAAAGTACACGTAACTACAGCTCACACCTTTACGAAGGGTTTTGTTTATGTAAAATGTGTGTGATCTTAGGGTTTTCTTTAGCCCAAAAATGATTGTTGAAAAAGTAATGATGCCGTATCTGGCCATAGGTCAGTGTTTGGGACCCAGAAAGATATGAGTATACACAAGAGTCAAAGAAACTATAATAATAATAATAATTATTATTATTATTAACGTGATATATGTTCATCTTCTATTGATTAAGACTTATTCTGTCAATAGCACTGCCATTAATTCCTGACCACTGACAATCCTTTTTCCAGGATTTCAATATATGTCTATTGCTACCATTTGTTGGCTGGAGTTGCCCAATACTCACTTTCTGGCCTTGACAGAGTTGAAAAGGTTTTACGCAGCCTTGTGTATGATCAATTATTTTCCACCCTACAACCCGTTTCCCCACAGAAGAAAACGTTGCAAACCTATTGCTACTCTATCACTATTTCTATTCCAAATTCTCAGACGAGTTATATTACTTAGTTCCACCAGTTCAGGCCTTCACAACTAGGACCCGCTATGGCTCATTACACAGACTCGGCCCATTCTCTTCGTATTACATTAGTAAGGAACAATTTCCACTCGGGCAGCTTCTTCCCCAAAATTGTTGCAAAAATTCCCTGTAAAAAACGGGGTCGGGTAGCTGTCTACCACCCCAGACGAGACCCTGTCCTTTGGTATAGCCTCGTCTGGGTTCCTCTCTGACCGAAGGCAGATAGTTTGACAAGCACACTGTGGAAGACCACAGTGAAATCCATCAATTTGCTATGAAGATATTCACCTACCGCCCCACCCGGGGTTGGATGCGGCACAAGGCCAAGTTTATTGTGGGGTATCCGAGCCCATAGGCTCGGCCAAAAATATCCCCATAGACCCCGTAAAAACGGGGTCGGGTAGCTGTCTACACCCCAGACGAGACTCTGCCCTTTGGCATAGCATCGTCTGGGTTCCTCTCTGCCCGGAGGCAGAGAGTTTGACAAGCACACTTGGAAGTGAGTCATTCAATAACAAAAAAAAAACAAAAAAACTTTTATAATGTATATTTGTGATAAATTCGTTATTAGTACATATGTATTTTACCTAACTTTTCGTGTCCTGGGCATAACGATAAACTACATCCGGCAGCAGAGCCATTGATTCGAGGTTAGTACTTGTTAGGGTCCCAACTAAAGGCAAGTAGTTAACCATCAAACTGGGGTCAAAACATATGAAAGTATAAAAATATATTTTATAGTAAAAATACCAGCAATACATTTTAATAGTGAAAAAAAAATACCAGCAATATATTTTTGTAAAAAAAATATTGCCAGTTGTATATTTTTGTCAAAGAAAAAATATTAGAAGCAATACATTTTTGTAAAAGAAATTACTAATACTCCAAATTAAATTTTGACATTAAATGACCCATAAGGAGTTGATATGCAACAGCTACTCCTTCATAATTTTCTTTCAGTAATGATTGCCAGACTTCCTGAACACTGATAATCCCTTTTTGTCTAATGTCCATGTTTTTAATAAAGTCATTTACAGTGCATTACGGAAGTAAAATTATTTGTGATGCATTCCATAGTTGAACTATTAGCAACTCATTTACATTATACGTATGATAATTTTATCCTTATGGGGGTACTTGAATTGATCGATGACTACGAACAATACCTCCACTTAAATGTATTTCGGAAGGACAATGATTGGCAATACCTGATAGCTTACATTATTCGGGCTGTTATCCTCATCTTCATTGCTACATTCACAACGTGTCGGACGTTGTACGCTCCGGCCTTCTTCAGGTGATTGGTATTTCGAAGCGAAACCCTTTATTTCGTCCACCGGGGTAGATTGTTCTAGTTCTACGTGCCATGCGTCTTCCGACTGTCTTGGTTTTTTCCCTTTAACTCAACTCTCCAGGTTTGGCTCACCACTGCTGTGGACTGGTATTGAACTCACAACTCTTTATGTCTAGTCATTGGATCTAACCAACGTTTTTATCCACTGGTCCTGAGTATGACGATAAACTACATCCGCGTCCAGGGTATGACGTTAAACTACGTCCAACAGCAGGACCTCTGATCAAGAGGTTTTGAGGAGCGTGGAACCATCTCTTAATTTCTGGTGTTCCCAGCTCCACTCTGACCCGGGGTGGTAACATCTGTTAGGGTCCCAGCTATGGGCAAATAGTTAACCCCGAAACTGAGGTAAAAAGCATTATAAAATATTACCAGCAATATGTTTTTGAAGAAAAAAAAAACATTTCCAGCAATACGTTTTTGAAAAAAAAAAAACTATTGCCAACAATAAGTTTTTGAAAAAAATAATATTACCAGTTATACATTTTTGATGAAAAAAAAATATTACCAGAAATAGATTTTTGACAAAACAGAAATATTACCAGGAAAAAAAAAAAGTTGTCTGTATTAAATGACCCATTGAAGTTGATATGCCGTAAAACTAAACCAAACCAAAGCAAACCACTTGGTCATGTGTCGTGGAACTAGAACAATCTACCCTGGTGGACGAAATAAACTTTAATATTTTTAAATTTGTACCCTCTTACTTCATTAAATAGTAAAACATATACTTATTTGTGACTGTTATTGTCATATTTTGTTAAGCCCAAATATTTAACCTGTCAGTGAGGTAATCTCTATGGATTTTTTAGTCGTTCCACTCGCAAGATCATACGAATTAAGATTCATCAGAAAATTAAAATAAGGAAACCGTGAAAGTTTATGGATGTTACTACTGATACTATTATTATTATTTTATTTCCTTTGCACTCATTTCTTTCTGGGTCCCGCCCAGGGACCTAAGGTTTAAAATAGCATCATGACATTTTCCACTGCCAAAAAAAAAAAAAATGCAAAATATATTTTACATAGACAAAGCCCTTCGTAACGCGTGGGCTGTAATCGTGAGAACAATATTTTGTATTTCTTTGAGGCATGAGATTCCAGGAATCCCTTCAATTAGTCTATTGGAATCTTTTCCAACCAATCCCAGGGCTCCAACTACAACAGGGATTATTGATGTTCACATGTGCCACATTTTTTAAATTTCTACTTCTAGGTCCTTGTATTTTGACAGCTTTTTGAATATCTTCAACGATACATTGCAGTCTGTATGGACTGCCATATCAATGAGGAGACACTTTTTTGTTTGCAGTATCTAATAACAATGTATGGGCGGTTGGCCTTGATTGTTCTGTCTGTTTGTATTGTGTAGTCCCATAAAATTGTAACAGGTTCTATCTCCGTAACTGGGTGTGCGTGGTGTTCATACCAATTTCTTTTAGTTTCCTTCCCGTAGAAGTTGCAGATTTTCCAGTGCATATATTGGCCCAATCTGTCATGACGGGTTTTATACTCAGTGGGTGCCAATACCTTGCAACCGGATACAAGGTGATCTATTGTTTATGGGTAATTTATCACAGAACCTGCATTTTGGGCTAACACTATATTTTAGTATGTGTGCTTGAAAATTTATAGTTAACAAGCACTGATCCTGTGAAGTAAGGATAAAGCTTTCAGTTTTCAGCTTTCAACGCTGCACTCCGTAGCCACTGATGGGTACGTTTTTTTTTACATCAGCTTCTTTGGTAGGGGCAGAGTATTGGTCATGAAGCGGTTTATCTTGCCATTGTTTCTGTATCTGGTAGGTTGCATTTGTTTTTGCTTTCTTTTTTATGTATTTTGCAGCTTCAATCTGTGTATTGTGCTTTAATTGTAATTTTGCATGCATTTGAAACTCCATTTTGAACTTGTTGGCTTCTTTTATTACGGAATAAAGGCGCTTACTACTTTCATGTTCTTTGACACGTATCATCATCCAGTCTTCCGTGGATTCCAGGTATCTTTGAAGGCCAAGTGTTGCAGTTTCGTAGGACAGTTCTAGTTGAACTAATCTTCTGCCTCTTCGGATCTGGGCACATACAGACGATCAACATCAGCTTTTGGATGATTCATGTGATAGCAAGTGATAAGCTTTCTCGTTTTGGTGTCCATTCGCTTAATGTCAGCTATGGTCCAGTTAAGGATGTTAAAGCTGTATTGCACCACAGGGACAGTCAAGGTGTTTATGGCTGACGTTCTGTTTTTTGAGTTCATCTCTGTATTTAGTACCAGACGTACAAGACTGTAGTACTCATTTCTTAACTTCTCCTTCATTTGGGAATGTTGTATGCCATTTCCTTCGCTAATTCCTAGGTACTTATAAGCTTCATCTTGTTCCAGTCCCCTAATCTTTGTGACAAAGTCTAAATCTATTGAGGGAGTTTCTATAATTCTCCCTTTCTTGAGAGTTTCTTTTGCACATTTATCTAATCCGAAGTCCATACCTATGTTGTCACTGAAACATTTTACAATATTGAGGAGACCCTTCAACTCATTGTGGTTTTTGGCAAAGAGTTTGAGATCATCCATGTAGAGTAAGTGATTGAATATTTTTTTGTCTAGTTTGTAACAATAGCTACTGTTGTTTAGTTCATGCGTAAGGGGGGATTAAGGGCAAACAGGACAGAATGGGTGAGAGGGAGTTTCCCTGAAAGATTCCGCGTCGAATATTCAGACTGTTAGAGATGGCAGTGCCTCTGGTGTGATTTAAGTATAGTGTGGTTTTCCACATTCTCATGCTGTGCTTAAGGTAATGTACTACCGCAGGGGAAACTTTGTACATTTCTAAAGTCTTAAGGATACAAGAGTGTGGCAGACTATGAAAGGCTTTACGATAATCAATCCACGTTGCGCTAAGATTTCTACAACGTCTCCTGCAATTTTACAAGTTCATCTTGTTTAACAGTAGTTGATCTTTGCAGCTACATGGACCTCTCCTGCATCCCCTGTGTTCCAGTGGAAGAATCTTGTTTGCTTTGAAAAAGGAGTAAATACAGTTCATCAGGACAGATGTGATCAACTTATACGTGGTGGACAGACATGTTATTGGCCTATAATTTTTCGGATCATCTGTTTCACTCGTTTTTGGCATGAAATATGTAATACCTTCAGTGATCCATTCCAGATTTCATCAGGGTTATTTACAAGGGTTGATAAAGTTTTTGCAAGATTTTTATAGATTGATGAGAGATCATAGAGCCAGAAATTGGGCGTCTTGTCATTTCCCGGGTATTTCCATTTTTGGGATTTCGTTAGAGCTTGCCTAACACTATCCATGGTTATAATTTCCCACTTTTGCATAGGTTTTATCCAGCATTCGCTTTTCTTCAAGGTGGATCCATTCTTCATTTGGGTTATATTCCTTTGGGCTGCTCCAAATATTCTCCCAAAATGTTTGCATAGATGGTGGCGTTTCGGTGGAATATTTCATTTTGGCGATAGAACCTGCAGCGTTTTTCGTATCGTCTTGTTCTGTGTGCCTTTAACTGAAGTTTCTCTTTCAGCATTTCCTTGATTCACAGTAATTTCAATTACGGTCATTATTATTATTATTATTATTATTATTGCTGGTATTATTGTTTTTATTATTATTGTTGGTATTTATTGTTATTATTTATTATTTCATTATTATTATTATTGTCATTCTTATTATTTATATTGTTATTATTATTGACATTATTATTATTATTATTGTTATTCTTATTGTTATGTTTTATTATTATTATTATTATTATTTTCATTATTATTATTATTGTTATTATTTATTATCATTATTATTGGTATTATTGTTTTATTATTATTGTTATTG
>CAHIKZ030004529.1:1035000-1055000 GCA_903632075.3 Acanthosepion pharaonis
CATTTACTTCGTCTGAGCATAATACATATCTATTGTTTACTAGCAGCATGGCCCGGCGTTGCCCGGGCTTGATTCAAAAATAGTACGACTAATACAGCAATTGCTATCACTTGACTTAAAATATTTTTGCCCTTCCTGCTTTTTTTAGAGGAGTGCCCTTTGCCGTTCTGATGTTGTTACATGCCTTACTTCTTGCCTATATCACACTGCCAACTTTTTCTAAGCTCTATAGGAAACATTAAATCTGTTACGAAAAAAGAACTAAACAAAATAAACACAGTACGATCATCTTTAAAAAACCGGAAAAACATTTTAAGGTTTGACCGATTGTCGATTTGCACTCTGTATGGGGCGGGGGTGCTCAGAGTTGAAACTTCACATGATGATTCCCAATGGCCTCTTCATAAATCCGCTCGGTTTTCGCTAAAAACCGACATGCGGTTCAGACGCAATCTGGGCGTATCGGTTTTTGGGTTTTATCGATTTTCCGCGCTGTTTAGGGGTCCGTGGTCATGAAACTTCTGGACAACACTTCTAATGGTAGACTCTAAGAGGGTGTCAAATTTGGTTGAAATACGATCATTCCTTCTGTAAGCAGAATGTTTTCGATTGTTGATTTTTTCGATTATCGATTTTTTCGGAACCTGATTCCGAACTCAAAAATCGGGCTCCGTCATGTCCTTAAGGCAGCCATTTGCAAACTTGTGTTGAAAACCGCATCGAAATCGGGTGAGAAATGCGGCCTGGGCGAGGTAACAACGTACACGACAGACACACAGACAGACAACATGAGAAATATAGATAGTAGATATTTGAGTTAACAATAATTTTCTTTGTATCGAACGTGTTTTTTTTTTTTTTCCGGAGCGTGGTTTTAGCCACAGAGGGTTCCTCGTCAAGGCGAATGATATTAGACACTGTGATATGCTTGAATTTCCGTTTCATAAGATTATATATCAGTTTTCAGTTGGCTTTAATATAATTGTTTTGATTTTTTTGTTTTGTTTTTATCTCTCTGGGCCCCGATTAATAAAAATTCACCGTCTTTCTTGTAATGTCTTCTTCGCAACCATATCTATGAAATCATTTACCAGCATATTAAATTGTTGGGTTTTTGAACGTAGGCAAGTATTTACAATAACGATATTTGATCTTTTGTTTGGGATTTGACAATCTGCTTGTAAGTGTAAATGATATCAATTTACACTTATTCGATTCGCTCAACCACGGTACACTAATATATACAGCCCCAAATGTTACATTTCAAGCTAATTTCTAACAAGCCTATTTGGTTTATAGTCAATCTAATGTCTGTTTTATTTAAACAAGTTGAAACCATCCACAAATACACAAACAGGTTGTTATATTTTTCTCTTTAAAAAGAATAGTATTAAGAAAAGATTGAAAACAAGCAAAGAAGTTTTTTTAAAGAATTAAGCAGAAATACGAAACAAATAAAAGTTAAAAAAAAAATCTCAGAAACAGTGTCTCTATAAATCAATTTTCTTTTGATCTTTACGTTCTTTTAAAACATTCTACCATATTTTTTCGAATTTCATCCGATGAAAAATTTCGTTTGTTGTTCTAAATATTCTCAAAACAATTTTTGCTGCAAGGTGAATTCCTTTTTCAGTGTATTGTAGGTAAAAGTAAAAACATATTTTGGAAAATAAGTTTACAAAATTATTTCAGCAGCCTCTCTTGTAGTGGATTCATTATATTTTACGACAAATTTATCTGCATTGTCAAGTATAGCAAAACAAATACAAACAAACTCTGCCAATAGGCTAGATGGAACCATAACACACCCCCGAGAAAGTAAGTCAATGTACTGATTCTCTATAGCATCATCAGTATCATTGCCTACCATGACCAAAGAACACATTTCGCATTAAAAAAGTGTAATGTTTTTAAATTTTTTCTAATAAAGAAAAAGATGGTAATGGAAATTTCTCCAGAAGTAATTTGTAGACTTGCTGAGACGTATACCGCAGTAGTAAGTCATAAAATATTATTCTGAAGAAAAGGAAGGACAACGTGTTGGATGGTAATATTGTACTTTTTGTAATTCTTTTAGAATTGAATATACTTGTTCTTTCGCCATGTCTTGTATAGAGTTTGGAAAATTTTCTAACATGCTAAATCTTGTGAGTTAACATTATGTCCGTGTATAAACGACTGTGGTAATGGTATAGGGGTTCCATCGAATGGGAGCTGGAGGCCAAGGTTTTTATCAATGCAAATACATTCTTTTACAGGTCAAAAATGTGTTTCGAGGTCAAAGACTATTCTATTAATTAGAATCTAATTCTTTTTTTTTAATTCAAAGCCGTTAGGACATCACTTTACAAATGAGCAAAGTCCTTTATCGTATAAGCCGAAATAAAAGCATGTAATTCATTAGTTTGAACTAGTCATTGTTTATGGAGGCTTTCTGAATTCCCTTGTATTCGACAAAAAGACGATGTTCTTAATTTCGTGAATGTATTTTAGGTATTGGATGTAAATCCCAAATTTTCCGTCTTTTTCCTTTCAAGATAAATTTCTATTCAAAATGTTTCAAACAGAAAACTGAATTTTTCAAAGGAAACTAATCGATACGATTAACGAATTTTATCCATTTTTCTACTCGAATTTTCCAAGGGGAACAGGAAATATCGATACTTTTTCACTGTTAGTAACATATCCAATAGAGCAGCAAAATGCAAGACGTTTTTTTTTAATCATTTTTGTTAAACAAAATATCACAACACACTTTATAATGTAATCTTTAAATACAATGGACTATGAAGTAGTAGCGTCCATTTGCAACACAGGCCGTATACGCAAATGAAAATTATAAAAGTAAGGTAACTCACAGGTGTTTATAAATTCGTGGATTACTAACATGTGTAAATATGCATTTTCGTGTTGAAAACATGTCTAGGGAATTGAAATAACGTCTGATAAATTCTATGTAATTGTACGTTGTTAATTTTTGTTCTAAGAATTTAATTGTTAAACTTACCTCCCGTTTAGATGAGCAAATTTCTAAACAACCACTCACTTTTTTTTACAATAAATCGACCTGTTAGAATTCAGCCTATGTGACATATGGGGTCGTATAATTCTAGTTCGCAGTTGCTCAAACGTTTTTCTGATGTACAAATAAAATTGACAATTTTAATGATGCTATTAACGCTTTCCATACAGGAAACATTCAGCATTCATTGATCACTGTTTCTGTCTTTTGAAAATGATAAAATAATTCTATTAAAATAGGCTTTTTAATACAGTAACTGTTATCACTCTTTCTGATATTAACATGATTTTCCTTTCTATCCTTTGATTTGATGTAGTAAGGACATTCAGTATTTTGATTATAGCATTATTTTCCCTGCTATTTACATATGATATCCATTTTAGTTGTTGCACCTGTTGGAAGTCTTCAAATCAAAGGATTTTTTTTTGCTATTTAATAGAGTTCTTTGTAGATTTCTAGCCCCTGTATATAAGATCTGATGAAGTAATATCTGCTTGAAGAGCTACAGCAGGGATCGGTAACATTTTGCTGACAATGTGCTAACTTCGGGCTTTAAATTCATTCAGTGTGCCAACTGCATACGTATTTTTTATGCAAGTCAAGGTCAATATACCTGTTCGACAATATATTTTATATAGTAATATATACAATAATATGTAAACCACATTAATAGAAATAAACTGTTTTTTTAATGTTGCTTTTACGTTTTTATTATTAATGGGAGTACAACGAGTGAGCAGTTTTGAAACAACTAAATATTTCTTTACGTTGTAGTAGTTATCGTTACGGACTTCGTGATGTCATTTGCAGCTGCGTGCCATTGGAAATTGCTTGGCGTACCAGATGTGGCACGCGTGCCGTAGGTTGCCAACCGCTAACCTAGAGAATTCATCAGTTTAAAGCTATTTTAATCGTTGATATGAGGAAACAGTTGCATATAGTTGATATTTTAGACATTTCTGGGCCAGTTTAAGGCCATATGTAATGAGAGATCATATCTGACAAAACTATTTAAACATGACACGATTTCCTATGTTACTATTTTGGTTTTACTAGCAACTTATAATGTTGGACAAAATTATTCCTAATGCAATCTATACCATGTTTAATTTCCTTGCAACCGCAAGTTCTATGTTAGTATTTTCTCCCCTCGCACTTCTCGCTTATGGAACAACGTTGATCGTTATCTTCTGTGTACTTGAATCTTGTTCTTTTATTATCACCTCTCCTCAATAACGTCTTCTCAAATTCGTATAATTTTACTGGATCTATCGCATTGTTTGGGTTGAAATAAAAAAAAAATATTTGAAGGGTTTAGAATTTATCAATTCATTACACATTTCTATAATAGATTCCACGTATGTGCCTTCAAAACTTTTATTCCCATTCCAGAATATGGTTTCTGTTTTGGAAATGTTTATCAACATTGTTGTAACTGTTTCTGGAGGTTAAACAGAAAATACCCAAACTGCTCAATCGGTATAAGCTTTCTGGAATTACACAATAACATCTTTACCCCATGGAAAAAAAATACACAGACCAATGTTTGGTAATGTCAGTTTTTTAAGAACTGTATAAGTAAATTAGCAAGGTCGATTTTATTGACCGAACGCTCCTCTGTGGCGAAATCGGTAAAAGTACGTCAGGTAATATGACGGTTCCGTATAGAATACAGGTTCGATTCCTGTCGGAGGACGCATATTTTCTATGCCAATTTCTCGGACATTCAGGCTGGTAAATGTTGTTAATACTGTTTATTATAAACAGAGCATTTACTTAAATATTTGTATCTATAAATATAAAAATGTCTTAATGTAATTTTATACTTTCATACTATAAAAGTTATTTGTTTTGAATTGTTTTAGATCACAAAATGTGTTTTCGGAGAATTTTAGTACTAAAATGAATTGGTAATTTTACTATAAAAAGTGTACTGTTGAATGTTTTTCTTTTTGTTTGGGAGTTCACAATTTTCCCATAATTAGGACCCTAACAGGTGCTACCACGACGGGTCAGGGTTCACCAGGAAACAACAGCAATTAAGAGGTGGTTCCAGGCTCCTCTAGATCTGGGACCTTGCTGCCGGATGTAGTTTATCGTCATACCCAGGAAGACTATGTGTTTCTGAAAAATAGCTGTTCTACAGCCAAACCAGTTTCGTGTAAGCTCATATTAATGAAGAAGGAAACTGTATGCTTTGTTTTACTTTCATCACTACGACTGAAACACAAGATTTTTTTTTTAAAGCAGAAAAAAAAAACAATAAAGTAAATATTCCTTTGTAACATTTTCTAGAATTAGTTCTGCTTGTTTTATTGATATTATTTTATTTTTGGTGTTTAACTTTATGACTTTTAGACTTTTGCTTTCTCTACGTATTTATTTTTTCTTTCCTTTTTTTTTTTTTTTTTTTCAAAAGTTTTCATTATTTATTTATTTGTTTCCACAGTCGAATCCAAAAACGTGCCCTCTAGTATTTTCTATGTGATCACCTGTCAATACTGGACTGTTTCTAATCAATCATTACCAAGAAAAGTACTGGTGTGAATACGACCGAACGGGCGGGGTTGACTAGTACACACCGAGTGTCGGAGAGAGGCAGATTGTGCAAAAAGGGCGGGAAAAGAGAAGCGTCGGGTCAGGAGCGGGAAGTGGGGACGAAGTGCTGGCGTGGAAAAGTGAAGGTTGTACATAGAAGTACGCGAGGAAACGGTGGAGGATGGATATGTCATATTGGAAGGAGAGCAGGGAGGAGGGCGTTGTTGGTTGTAGTTTGAGAGCGATGCTTGATTTGTGGGTAGATGTCAGATGGAAGTCTTTTCAAAAATGGAAGTAAAAGTTGAGGTGAAAAATTTCCAATCGAAAGAGATTGAGAGAGATAGAGTTAGAGACAGAGAGTGAAAGAAGAAGAAAGAAATCATAGAGAAAGTGAAGAGAGAGAGAGAAATCATTGACGGAAAGAAAGAAAGAGAAAATGAATTATAGAGAGTGAAAATGAGAAGAATAAAAAAGAAGCGAGGAAGGACGAAAGAAAGAAAGAGAGAGAGAGAAAGAAAGAGAGAGAGAAAGAAAGAGAGGGAGAAAGAAAAAGAGAGAGAAAGAAAGAGAGAGAGAAAGAAAGAGAGGGAGAAAGAAAAAGAGAGAGAAAGAAAGAGAGAGAAAGAGAAATGGTTCATTTTATGAGATCGCAACTTTTGTTGGTTAATTTAACGCCGAATTTTGTGTTGAGCACTCAGTGAGTATCGCAAAAATTGTTAAAGTGAAAATGTGAACATTCCTTCAAGTTGAGATACCAGAGAGAGAGAGAGAGAGAGAGAGAAAGAGTAAGAGAGATAAAGAGAGAGAAAGAGCGCTTACGAGAGGGAGAGAGAGAATAAAGAGACAGAGTGAGAGAGAATATATTTAGAGAGATGCAGAAAGGAAGAGAAATAGAGAAAGAGTTGGAGGGAAGATAGATAGAGATGGAAAGAAAAAGTGTATTTTTTTCGCTGCTAGCAATATATGGCGAGGGGTTTGGAGAATGTAGTCGACAAACAGGTGTGTAAGTCGATGAAATGTTATTAAAAGGCATGAAAGACAAGAGAAGAAAATATATATATATATATATATATATATATATATATATATATATATATATATATATCGTTAGGTAATGAAAATTTTGGTAATCCGTATGAATAATCCCAAGGAGGATGAAATCCAGAGAGCTCAATGTCAAATCAGAGCAAATATTAATTTAATTTAATTGAAAAATAGACAACCTTAAGGGTCCATTGATTATGTTTTATATCCCCAGATTTTTTTTTTCCTGGTTCCTCATCTAAGGTTGTATGTTTTCTATTTGAATTTAATTAATATATATATATATATATATATATATATATATATATATATATATATAGTTTATGCAAAACTAGGTAATCCGTATGGGTAGAACCAAGGAGGATGGTATCCGGAGAGCTCAATGTAAATTCAGAGCAAATATGTTTGAATACAAACAGACCCCTTTTAAAAGGGCTCTGGACCATATATATATATATATATATATATATATATATATATATATATATATATATATATATATATATAAACAAATGACGTCATGCATTATGAAATGGACAACGTCCAACAATTATTTTACGTAGTTTAAAGTTTATTTTTTGTAGTTTAAAAACTGTAAAATAGACTTTGCTAAGTGAAACACACCTCTGTGGCTCGATCGGTAAAGCACGTCAAGCTATATGAAGAATCCGTATAGGATGCTGGTTCGATTCTGGTCGGGGGGGACATATTCTCTATGAAAATCTTTTGGACATTCAGGACGGTAAATATCGTTAATACTGTTTATTATAAACAGACCATTTACTTAAATATTTGTATCTATAAAAAGAAGGTATAACCATGAAAAATGTCTTAATATATATATATGTGTGTGCGTGTGCATGTGTTTTTTATTCATTACTCCGACAGTTTTTATCACTTAAAAGTTTTTTTTTAGTGGATGCCCATATTTGAGTAGAAGCTCCGTTTATTTTTTAAACAGTATAATTATTTTCGTCTACCGGTCCAAATAATCGATGCTTATCTAGCCTTCTGCAGGATTTGAACACGCGTTTCTCTTTACAGGAGAAACTGTCGTTAGATGCGATGTGCTCTCATTCACGAGTTTTAGTCGCCAATCACACAAAGTCTAATAGTGCCTTATGACAACGGTTTCTCCTGCAAAGGGAAGCGCAGGTTTGAATCTTGGCAGAGAGCACATATTTTTCTTTTATAAGAATTTCTCGAATATTCAGGCTGGTAAACGTAAATTAATTCATAGACTAATAAATAAAAGGAAATATGGGCATCCACTAAAAAAGATTAAGATATAAAATATACACACATACAATTAATTCGAATTTAAGATTGAACATAAGAACGAACGTGTATATATATATATATATATATATATATATATATATATATATATATATATACACTGCGTGCCAAATTATTATCGAGATAACTTTTTTTCTAATATTTCAAAAACCGTCCAATCAATTCACACAATATTGGCAACACTGAGCTGCGGAACCACTGAAATTTTCGTACTGTTCTGCGCAATGTAAACAAACTGGCGCCATATTTGTTATTTGTTATCATATATATATATATATATATATATATATATATATATATATATATATATATATATATATAGGGGTTGGACAAAATAATTTGAACAGTTGCAAAATCCACTCCTATATTTCAAAGACCTATTATATTAAGAACTTTAACTAAAACTTCGCAACTGCAGGTTATATCTATTGTAAATACATTTTTTGATCTAATTTACTGTCTTTTCCATTATTTATTTTTAGAATTTAGTAAAATTTAAGATAAATGCGTGATTTCTCCGAGTTCGAAAAGTGCAAATTATTGGAACTCGCATGGCAGGAGCCTCGATCAGTAAGGTTGCTGAACTGTTTGGTTTTTCAAGAGCTACCATATCAAAAACACTGATGCAATTCGAGAAACAGAGCAAGACCTCAAGCAACCGTAGCAATTCGGGGCGGACTTACAAACTTACTGACAGGGATTGACGTGCATTGAAACGCAATGTGGCAAAAAATCATCGGACAAATGCGGCCAAAGTGACTGCTGAGTTGAATAACCATCTGAATAATTCAGTTTCTACAAAAACTATTCACCTTGAGCTTCATAAGGCTGCATATCATGGAAGTGCCGCTGTGAGGAAACCTCTTCTCTCTACTCACAACATTCAAAAGTGGTTGAAGTGGTGCAGAGATCACAATGCCTGGTCTGCGGACTAATGGAAGCAAGTCATATTCTCAAACAAGTCCAGTTTTTCTCTTTTCACAACTTCAGGGCAAGTTTATGTGTGGAGGAAGCCGAAAGAAGCTTACAACCATGACTGCCTTCTTCCAACAGTGAAGCATGGAGGTGAATCAGTGATAGTTTGGACCGCCATATCATGGAAAAGTCTCAGTCCAATAGTTGCCCTGCATGGTAGAATCAACCACAAGATTACCTGAACATTTTGGGAGATCATGTTCATTCAATGACCAAGACTGATGGTGACTGCATCTTCCAAGACGATAATGCTCCAATACATACCGCTCGAGTGGTTAAGAATTGGTATGAAGAGCATGAAAGTGATTTAGAACACATGGAGTGGCCTCCCCAATCTCATGATATCAATATTATTGAACCTTTGTGGTGCATTTTGGAGCAACAATTTAAGATCCTCTATCCTCCACCGTCGTGTCGTAAAGAGCTGGAGAAGGTTTTAATGGATGAATGACTGAAAATTCCTCTGGATGAAGTCAAGAAGCTGTATGATTCCATTCCTAGACGTATTAAAGCTGTCTATGGGACTAAAGGAGGACCAACTCCATATTTTTTTTTTTTTTTTGAATTTAACAAGTCTTCCAATTATTTTGTCCAACCTCTGTATATATATATATATATATATATATATATATATATATATATATATATATATATATATATATATATATTGGTAGAAAATAATAGAAAACAATAAGGAATCAGAAATATAAATTATCTGTACTCGCATGCTCTCTATTGAACTGATCAGCGAAGATTTTATTGGATATGATATAAAGATCAAAACAATAACAGCAGGGATGATCATTAGAATAATTGATGAAAAATATATAATTTCACTTCCGGAAGGTCGGAAGACACCAAAGACGTATCCTCGGGATTAAAAACATCACCGATGAAGACGTTAGCCTGAATAATGAAGAGAACAAAGATATTACTTCAACTTTGATCTTCAAACAGATCGACGAGCGCCCAATTGCACTTTAAGCAAAGCCTAGTGTTCAAAACAAGAATGTTGCGAAGGCATATTTGTAATATGCCATCATGGAGATTAGATATTACAAAGAAGGCTTCTGGAAGCGTAGTGATCAGGACTTGAAATTAAACTAAGTACCTTAGTACAAAACACATACGGTGAATGATCAAATCGAGAAGTCTCTATATTGAGGCTGATAAAGTTGAGTCGATTCCACTGTTTCTAGTGCCTGACTCCCAGACACGATTATTTTCAGGATTTGGAATTTCAAAATTGATTTCTTTCTTTTTTTTTCTTTTTTTTTTTTTTTAAAGACGAAACATATTTTTGGATTATAAGAATAATAATTTTCTTTTCTTACGAATGAGTTAGGAATGAATAAAATGATTAAACACTTTAGGGAGACAATAGTAATTTTAAGATACACTTTTTACTATTAACCTATAGAGGATGGTTGAAGATGTGAATGCATACATTTTCCAAGGATATTTGCGCGTAAGTAAATGTTACGAGCTCGACTGGAATCGAAGCTCGACATTCCGACTTTTCATTCTTACTTAGTAAAAATCCACATTCTGTGAGAATTATTCCACATTAGGGAATCCAGTGACATATTGTAGGATCACAGAACTTTTATGATTTGTCCTTTATTCCACCTAAGGAAGACCTTAAATGAAAAACTGTGGAATCATCCTTCAAGTTCGAAGTCGTCAGTCGCACTACTCAACGTTTTCACTTCTTCCAGAGCGTTGGCAGTTTTAGATTTTGACTCACAAAAGGGAGACGACTATAATTTTTGTAGTTTTAAATTTCTAATTTGATCTTTTAACTGATTGGTAAAGTTAATTGTGTGGTTTCTGTTACCTTCGTTTTTTGTTGTTTTTTTTTCTTAATTATTTCACAGCAATGAAGTCACTAAGACGAGAGGGGTTAATCAGACTTAAGGAATCTGCGGACAAAGAATAGGAGAAACGATAGAAAATGATGTTTGACGATGAATTTAAATTTTTGATTTAAACCAGAAACTAGAAGGCGACAAACCGGGAAGACGAAACGTTCTCTTCATTTTGTAATTTAGAATTGATCTTCATTTAGATTCGTTGAATAAATACCCTAATAAGACCAACTATTTCATTTACAGCTAAGTATAGCTGGGTTCATGTCTTTTCCGAAGCCTGTTGGCAGTCATTATACAATCATACCACTCACAGACTTGCTTATTTTTCCTCTCTTTCTTCGTTCAAATGTCATGTAATTTGAAGACAATGAAAATCATGGCTCTCCATACCTTCCTGCTCTGAGTAGGTGTTGCACAATCACTCTACACTTTTCCCTTGTTCCCATCTATTCAGTTCAACCCCTCAAGTAATTTATTTGATGATTCCTTTGCTTCTTTTGGTTTCATTATGTCTTGTGAGTGTTATATTCTCCGAGCATTTTTCCCATGTACTAGAACTGGCTTCCTGAAACCTTCCTAGTTAAAATATGGTCTGTTCATTATGTTCTCAGCAATGGTGCTTAGAAAGCTAAAATGTTGCCACTTGCTTCGCTATAGGCATTAGTATGTCCGTGATATGCTAATAGATTTTATAACGGAAAGAAAAACATGAGTAGCTGAAAGAAAGGAATGACAAGCATGCATTGTTCTCTAATAGATTTTATATACCATCGTGATACAAGATGTTATACACACACACACATACACAGACACACACACACATATATATATATAAATATATATAATAAGAAATAACAGTAAGATTTATAATCCGCTGTACTTAGCAATTATTTTTATTAAAAAAGAAACATTGCTCGATACAAACTGAAGAAGGAGAAGAAGAAGAAGAAGAAGATTAATTATTTATTATTTAAAAAATCATTGCTCGATGCAGACAGTAGAGAATATTATTATTATTATTATTATTATTATTATTATTATTATTATTTTTAAAAATATGATTTCATCGCGACGGAATTATATTCTTGAAGAAGAAGATGATTATTATGATTATTATTATTTTTTTTTTTGCACCCAACGTCGTGCGTTTGTTTATTTTTGAAAACAATAATATAGTATTCTTTGGTAATAATTTTTTTTAAAAAGCGTTATGTGGTCATTTGATAATAAATCGCCTGAGTTTACCTTATGTAGCGGATTCAACCTTAGTTTTTAAAGTACATATATATATATATATATATATATATAATTTAAAGAAAAACAGACCAATTTAAGGTTCCATTGTAATAATTTATTTCACCAGAGACTTATATATATATATATATATATATATATATATATATACCACTATTGATCCTACATATTATAACACATATCAATACAACAAGATGATGGAAAGTGAGAGTGTCTAACTTTTAATATTTTCAGATCTGACTTTTCGGCTTTGGTCACTTTCCCACCGACGTAAGGTTGCCTTTCTTTACTTTTTCTATAAATACTTTCATTGCATATCGTTCGGATAAACTCATCGCTATGGTGTCTCGATTCTTCAAATGTAAGCGGGTTACTAGACTACTGACGAGGTCTCACCAATTTACAGTTGATGTGACTGTAAATTATATGATAAAAGTTTCTTCTCCCGAAATTCTTGCTTGTGGAACTCACTTCCGGCACCATGCTTTCCAGCCAACTTTAACTTGAAAAAAATTCAAATGCAATTTCAATTGCTATCTGCTGTCCTCCTGGTTACCCTTCCTCTGTTCTCGCTCCTTAGAAATGTTCTTGTTTCTAACTCTTCCACACCTAGTAACCCCTTGCGTCTAGGTGGTTCTATTGCTTTGCTGGGGATGAACTCGATAAAAAAAGTGTGTGTGGTGCGTGGGAGATCAGCTCGGTGGTGCCTTCTCTGTACCAGGTGAGACCATGAAGTTTCTTCTGTTCACCTAACGATCATCACCCTAGGGGTCTCCCTTACAAAACTGACTCGATTCACCGACCGCTATAATACACTCTTACCTAAAGGGAGATAATCGCCCTGTGACACCATATCAGAATTCATCGGTAGAACCACGTCTCCGTCGATTCAAGTCTCTGCTAAGAGATCGTCCAGTACTCACAGTCATGAAGGAAACTCTAATTACACAGTATTTCAGCATTTCTTTTTTTATTTCTCTTAATATTTTGCTTAGTTTATGAAAAGCATTTTTCTTTAATCTTCTGAGCTCTTCAATATTTGTTTCCTTATTTTACGTCTTCTGTTACTAAACAAAGCAGATAGGTAAATTTCTGTACCTACTTGAACTAGACATCATCAAAACGTAACTAACAACACAGGCTGTTTATTTTACTGAAAACAATGCATTCTGACTTCTTTTAGTTATAGTCCTTTCTTCATTCTATTTTCTTTCAGATAATACTTAGTCCTTTCTTTGTTCTGTCTTCTGTCAGATAATAGTCCGTTTATTCCTTCAGTTTTCTTTCATTTAATAGTTCTTTCCACATTATATTTTCTTCCAGATAATACTTAGTCCTTTCTTCATTCTGTTTTCTGTCAGATAACAGTTAGTCCTTTTTTTCATTCAGTTTTCTATCATTTAATAGTCCTTTCTTCATTCTGCTTTGTTGCATTTAATAACTCTTTCCACATTTTATTTTCTTCAAATTAATAGTCCTTCCTCGATTAATTCGTTCATTAATTATTTCAGTTTGTGATCGGAGCCGGTGTCATCCACCCAGATATCCTCATAGACACGTATTTTATAATATTATTGAAGATATAAGTAGTTTATACGCATTGGGTAAGACGATATACTACATGCAACAGCAAGGCCTCTGATCAGGAGGTTTTGAGAAACGTGGAACCACCTCTTAATTACTGGTGTTCCCAGGTCCATTCTGACCGGGGGTGGTAGCACCTGTTAGGGTCCCAGCTATGGGCAAATAGTTAACCCCTAACTGGGATCAAAAATGTATAAAAATATATTTTTATACTAAATATACCAGGAATAGATTTTTCTAAAATTGTACTGCCAGAAATACATTTCACTCTCGACAAAAACACCTCTTTACAAAAATACTCCAATGAAACATTATCTAAGAACTAATTTCTAATAAAAAGTATATATTCTATTCATAAGAACCTATCCTAAAAATCTTGTCGGGCTTAAATAACACATTGAGGTTGATATACTGTAAAGCAAAATATATGAAACGAAACGAAACCAAACAAATTTAGAACAATACTTTAAAAACAGTATTGTAGCTTGAATTAAATCCGGCGTTTTGTGAACGACCGTAGAAAAAAAAAAGTCAAATCCCCGGACTTCACACCCTCAGATTCCTTGAAGGGTGGACGATCAACCTTTAAACAAACTTCAGCTACCGGCATATTCGACAATTGAAAGCTTCTTGAATGTTATCTAAGAATTCTCTAGATTCGGATGTCATCACACGTGTGTCTCATTTGTGCAAGTGTGCGATCTCGAATAAAAACCTATGATTATTTTTTGGCAAGCCGGCCTGTCTCTATCAGGAGTCATCAGCTTATAGTAATGAAACGCAATATATAAAGAAAATGAGTGGCCAAGTATAGCAAAGAAATTTCTGAATCGGAATAACTGAGTAATTAATGTAGACTGCTTAAAGGACATCTAAAATTTTATTGGAATATGATGAGGAAAGAAAGCTTCAAGAAGATAACACTTACAAGGCACATTAAAAAACAAAAGAAGCAGGGTTAATCAGCAAGGAGTGGCTTTAAAGAGTCTGAACAGAAGAAAAGCAAGAGATAAGTTGTGGAGAACCACTATCGGTTACATCCTGATAGGATATGGCACGAAGAAGAAAAGAACGCATCTTGGTTTACCTAAAAGTGCGGATAGGAATGATCCCAGCAAATGTATGATTATTTTTTGAATATCCATGGTTATATGGTGGGGCTGACAGAAAGTTCGCTTCATATTTTCGACTTTCATTACGGCCATTTTGTCAGAGAGGTGACGTCATGGAATTATCGGCCTGGATAGGTGTTTTGGTCATTGGTTTTGGTTTGGTTTGTTTTACGGCATATCAAACTTAATGAGTTATTTAATGCCGATAATTTTTATTTCTGGTAATATTTTTTCTTCTAAAATCTATTGCTGGTAATATTTTTTTCAAAAATATGTACAGCTGTTAATAGTTTTTGAAAAAAAATGTATAAGAAAAAGACAATATTTATACATGCAAAAGACAATAGGAAAACTGTAATAGTTGCCGACGCGTTTCGTCCAATGTCGACGTTTTCAAGGCAAAAAACGAAATGAATTAATTTAAACAAAGTAACTAATAATAACAAAACAAAATGTCCTTAGCAACTGGAAGAATTTAGAGAACGCTATTTTCATACTGTTAACTGAAAATTACATCAATTACTGTCACGTGTGGAGATATTGTCTTCATTGCTGTGTTGACGCATTCAACCATTTACTTTTGACTTCTTGATACTGTTCTGTACACTTGTTTGGGATAGTAGTAATTCTGTTAAGAAAGGTGAAATAGGGAAAAAGCCTGGGCGTAGATTAATATTTGGATAATATTCAATGGCGGCACTCTCGAGGATTTTTCTTCTGAGTGAATTATTTTCATTTTTTATGAGTGTAGCATTTTTAAAATCAAAATTGTGGTTTTTTATTTCTATGTATGACTAGTGGATTAGATAATTTGCTTTTTGTGAGGTATCCTTTGTGCTCATAAATGCGTTTTTTTTTTTGTTTTTTTTAAATTTCTACTTGTTTCTCCAATATATTGGGAGGAACAGTTTTGGCAATTTATTTTATAAATGCCTGATTCATAAATATTAATGCTATTAGTGTTTGAAAATCTGAGTATATCCATAATGGTTTTTTGAAAGTATGTGCGACTATTTTAAGATTATTTAGATGAGATAGGTAATTCTGGATAGTGAACATGACATAGTTGGTCGGTAGTATTATGTATCTGTTTTCATGTAATTTATTATTGCGGATTATGTTATTAGTTTTGTTTCGGTTGTATATTTTGTATGCCTTTCTTCTTGCGTTGTGGATGAAATAATATGGTTATTGTAGGATTTTGAATGTATAGCAGGTCATTTTTTTTAAATGTATAGCTGGTAATATCTTCTGATTTCAAAAACGTATTGCTTGTGATAATGTATTGGTGGTAATAATTTTTTACGAACTATTTCTGGTATTAAAACCTATTTTTACATTTTTATAGTGTTTTAACCCCGGTTTGGGTAATAACTATTTGCCCATAGCTGTGACCCTAACACTTGCTACTACCCTGGGTCAGGGTGGACCTGGGAATATCAGCAATTAAGAGGTGGTTCCACGCTCCTCAAAACCTCCTGATCAGAGGCCTTGTTGTCGGATGTAGTTTATCGTTTTACCCAGGACAATTTTGGTCATTGAAAGCGAAAATTGTGCGCGAATTCAAAAGTCATCATCATCAAGGATTTGAGCGTAATGTTGATCACCCCAGATTACAAGATCTCTCCCGGAAACTGTAGTTACGGACAGCTCAGCAGATTTGCAGTATAATTCACAGGTCAGCTCTGTTGGTTTTGAATACGCACAGATGTGCCTGAGCCGGCGTAGGTAACCCAGATTGGCTAGCCGCCATAGGAGAAGAATGTGCACGTAAACCAAGGAAGGCCTCATTATTATTACACATAAATAACTATAATAAATTTTAAAGAAGAAAAATAACAGGGTGTGCGGTGAGGTGTAATAAATAACGGTGAGCCGAGTTGGAATAGCAGGTGGGTTCGTTATATACACTAAAGCTCAAATACCCCAGGGAACGGTATGAATCCATCTGCTCTCCTCCAAGCTATGGATTAAACACAGACTGGGCTTTATAGTCTTAGTTGCCAACCAGTTTAACGCAGAAAAAAACGGCAACATACTGAGAAAAAAAAAATTACCTACTCAGTCATGAATTGAATTCGACATGATCGCTTAAGCGTGCAACTTTTTTCTTTCTTTTTAGGGCGTAGGCGATCATGGCTCTCCACCTCCTTCTATCCCTTGCAGCTCACAACAAGTTCCTTCCCTCTGCTCCCTCCCCCAGACCACGTTCTGTCATCCACTTGCTTAAGTCCGCTAAGTATGTCACGCGTTGTTTTCCCTTGTCTCACTTTCCCTCACCTCGACCCGTGAGTATCAAATTCTCCAGGCCCTCCTTCTTTATAATGTGTCCTAGAAACTTCAGCTGCTTCTTCCTGATGTTAAGTATAAGCTTCCTCCTTGTTTGCATCCTCTCTAAGATCTAATCATTGCTCACACGCTTGGTCTATAATATCCTTAACAATAGTAAAAGTGGCGTATAAAAGTCTATATCGTAGATCTTTTCCACCTCAGCATATAATGCTTTTTTTCTTATTAAGTCAAGAACTTTCACCTAAAGTAAATACTTTTCATATTTTCTTAATTAACAACATTTGTACTATTGTTTTGTTCCAGTAACCTGCACCGATTTTAAATGTGAATTAAGTTTAAGCGTCTAATGATTTTTGTCTTTTCCTTTCAGATTTAACAACTTAAGTCTTCGGCAATTTCAACCATGGAAAGATTAACTACCTCTGAGTGTTGACATCAATGTTCACTTATATATATATATATATATATATATATATATGTGTGTGTATATATAAAGAGTGGGTGAGAAAGAGAGATTCAGAGGAATACATAGAATACGGCGGATATATCGATGAATGCATATTGAGAAGTCAAGAGAATTTTCGTGTCATCAGTGCACAACAATGCCAAACCATAAATACAAGAAAAATATTGCGACACAGAGGATTGTTAATAAAATATAATATATATATATATATATATATATATATATATATATATATATATATATATATATGTATATATGGAATGGGGAGAGAAAGAAAAGATAGAGATGAGGAAGTGAGAAAGAAGTGTAGAAGAGCAGGCTCATAGAAAGAAAGAAAGAAACAAAGAAACAAAGATGGAGTGATTTAGGTAGACAGGTAGGTAGAAAGACAAACAGATAGATAGATAGATAGATAGATAGATAGATAGATAGATAGATAGATAGATATTAGAGACTGAAACAGATATGAATAGATATAGATATATAGACAAGAAGGAAGAGATACATATAGATAAGAAATAATTTAGAAGGAATTTAGATAGATAGATAGATAGATAGATAGATAGATAGATAGATAGATAGATAGATAGATGAGAAATGATTTACATGGATAAATTATTTGGAGATAGATAGATAGATAGATAGATAGATAGATAGATAGATAGATAGATAAGAAATAATTTCGGGAGATAGGTAAGAAATGGTTTAGACAGATAGATAGATAGATAGATAGATAGATAGATAGATAGATAGATAGATACGAAATAATTTAGAGGGATAGATAGATAAGAAATGATTTAGATAGATAAATAAATAGATAAAAAATGATTCAGATAGACAGATAAATAGATAGACTAAGAAAGATACAATTTAAAAGGAAATATAAAGAAAGAGAAAAGAAAAATGTAAATTAAATGTATGCACATATTGAAAGTGAAATAAAACGCTGTGTTCGTATCATTGTCACGTGACTCAGACTTTGAGAATAAAGTGTGATTCTGGTGTTTGTTGTAATGGCAAGAAGAGAACGTAATATCGAAAGGTTGAATGTCTGCGATGCTCATGAGGCCAAAGTTGTCGATTTAATATGGACTACTTTTTTCCCCCCACATCACTTGTTCGTATTTGATGAATAATTCTGCACTTTTCTTGCGTTGCTGAGCATTTTCTGATCAACCAATAAGCCTATTTGTTAGAGCGATTCCATCTTTCTAATTTAAATTGACTTCATATGCCGGGCCTGCCAAAACCCAATAGCGACCAAATCAGCTAGCGAATACATTTGGATGGCAGATCTTGTCAGACCCGCAACATATCGATCAATAAATGAACTTTACGGGTCAGCTTTTGAAACATCGAATTGAATATTGATCTGAGACTCGGCTTTCTACTATTTGTCTTGTTCTTTCTTTGTTCTTATCTTAATCAAATTATTTATAAAAATGTTTCAACCGTCAAATTTAGTCATGAGTTTTCGTTTCTGTTTATTTTTGTTTTTGTTTTTGTAGACAATCGACTTATATGGTAAAGTGTACTTTGTCAGAAGTGGAGCGTACAAAGAAAGCTTTCAAATTTCAATATTGACTTCGTAGCTTGAAGGAAGACAAGGCAATAATACTGCACATAGTTAAGAAAGTCGTGTTTTCTGATTTAACTCATCTTCTGTGACATCGGATAAATATGTGCCATGTAAGTTGTAACATATTTTGAAAAGACAGTAAGGTATGTTGGTTTGTTAACAATGTCGTATTCTTTTTAGAAAGTTGCTTGTTAAAAGCTTAATCTTAATTATTTGGAACGCCAACGGCCAACTGTGAAACTAATTCTTTTATGCCACAGAATAAAATATAAAAAAATATTCTTAGTTCTACGTGCCATGTTTTTTAATGGATGTCAGTTATCAGTTATATACTGTTAATTCCCCTCTCCAAGTTCTCCACTAGCTTAACCGGGTATTGAACTCACACTCTTTGGGTCCTCTCACTGGATCTAACTAACGCCTTCATCCACTGTGCCATGTGTCCTTGAGGAACTAGAACAGTCTATACCAGCGAGCGAAATAAAGGGTTCAGTTCGACATTTCAACCAACTGAATAAGGCCGGAGCGTACAACGGCCGAAACGTTGTAATAAATATGGCGACAAAGATGAGAAAAATAGTCCGAATAATGCAAATAATGCCCCCAGCTGATCTCTCCTTTTAGAGAATAATAGGCGTGTAACATTGAATCACTCCCAGACCATGATAGTAAGAACTTGTCATTACAGAGAAAACTCGTGATAAATGGTTGTCCTTTTGATGAAGATCCTTGCTTCTTTTCGTACTTAACCTCACTCCAGACTTCACGTAGAACACGTACAGACGATCCATCGTTAAGGATGCTGGAAAATGGTCGGATTCTGGTAATGCTCCAGGAAGAACCTGACTCTTTATTTTTATAAGAGCCAGATTAGACAAAAAAAGAAATGAAGTATTGCGGCCATTACTAGACTGGAGCTACGCAATCCTCATTTTCAAGCTTTGACTAAGTTCAAAAGTGCTCG
>CAHIKZ030004529.1:1057500-1060000 GCA_903632075.3 Acanthosepion pharaonis
GTTTAGAAACCGCAAAAAATAAATCAATCAATCTGCAACCGTGGATGAGCACAAAATGTTCAAAGATTGCTTAATACAAAGTGGACAAAAATTTATATGGAACTGTTAAGATGTTACACCGTTTTTTTTTCTTTATCATGACTTTTATTGGTTATAATCGTTCAACGCTCTGCTTCTCTCTGACGCTTTGGAAATCTTTTAAGTCGAAATATTTCCAGATTCAAGCTTTTGCGTGATAGCCTTTGATTTCGTGAAATTTGTGTAACGAGCTCAAAATGCTCTACCCCAAAGCAAGTATCTAACAGGTCCTGTGCGTACTAATACCGACAAGCGTGGGGAAAGCTTGCTTTATGACCCTCGTTCTCTTATCAACATTTGCTTTTTTTTCTACTTACATTTATATACATTGCAGATTAAACTAAATACATCTGGCTATTAAAGGATGAAAAATGTTAAAGGATTATGTCATCATTCTGGGTCATTTTTTTTTCAACGCCGTGAATTTGTTTAAAAAGAATTATATAAATTCCCGATTTTAATCTATAATGTTGAATGTGTTAAAATTATTAAAATTAACTTTAATTCAACTCTCCAAGTTTTTGATTCACCACTGCCTTTTCCTGGTATTGAATTCACAACACTTTTGTGTCTAGTCACTGGATCTAAACAATGTCTTTATCCTCAAGGACACATAGCCCAGTGGATAAAGAAGTTGTTTACATCAAGTGACTAAACCCAGAGAGACGTGAGTTCAATACCAGGCCACATCAATGGCGAACCGACAGACTTGAAGATTTGAACTAACGGGAAATAACTGAGATACCCGAAAGAGTTATGATATGTGGAGCTAGAACAATCTACCCCGGTGGGCGGAATAAAGGGTTCGGTTCGAAATTCCAATCACCTGAAGTAGGCTGCAGCGTACAGCAGCCGAAACGTTGTGAATATGGCAATGAAGAGGGGGATAAGAGTCCGAAAAATGTAAATAATTCAATTTGTTTTGGAAGCGTTTTTTTTTTAATTTTTAAATATTTTATTTGTTAATTTTTATTTGTTTTTTTTCTTCAGCGTTATTTTTTTAATAGCAGAAAAATGGAATGATCTTTTATTTTTTTTTAAACCGGTTTTCCTTCCATCTTTGTTTAACTGTCTTCTTTCTTTCTTTCTTTCTTTCTTTCTTTCTTTCTTTCAGTAGATTTTAGATGGTACTGAAAAAACATTCCTAAAGTGAAAACATGTGATAAACCTCTACTCCTGTGTCAAAAGATAGCGGAGGAGTGTAAATCAACCAATGGGCGTACATATCTACTCGTTTTGAATCAAAATAAATCAAAGATAAATAAATAATGGTTACGAGAAGACGTTAGAAGTATATCGTTGAATTAGATTTTAGAACGTACTGAAAACGCAATCATAAAGTGAAAACAAGTGATAAACCTCTACTCCTGTTTCAAATGACGAGAGAGGAGTTTGAACCGGACGATAGGCGAACCTATCTCCTCCTATTGAAGGACAGATAGTACATAAAATTTCAGAGTTTTTTTAAAAGGAAACGGGGGATAAAACTCTAATTGTGTTCAAATGACCGGAGAATCTCGTGAACCTTTGGACAGGCAAACCTCCTCTGCTTCTATAAGTAAATTAAAAAGGACCTTTAAGAAGGATACATTTTAAAGAAGTTATAACAATTAATTTATAGAAGGAAAAGAGACATGAATAAAAATAAAAAAGCAAGTCCTTTTAATTAAGAAAGACTGAGCTTGAAAAATGAAATTGCTATCTGCTGAAGATCAAAAAGTATGACATCCAAATAAAAAAGTTTATAATTAATGTGGAAAATAACTTAATGAAAAAAGAAAGAAAATGAGTCACTAAAAATGGACGACAAATGGTAGGAGGAAAATAGTGAAATGGCGAAACGGGAAGAAACGAAAGAGAAATCCTAATGAATGGAAAAGAAACCAAAACGAAATGTTTAAGACTGAAAACAACAAATATGAAAATCGTTTCTATCAGAAAGATTAGAGGAAAACAGGAATGAAAATAACTGTTGAGAGGGGAAGAAAGAAATAACGAAAGAAAGATGAAAGATATATGATGAAATTAAGAAGGAAAAAAGAAAGACAGAAATATAAAGGAAGAAAGAAAGAATGAAAGAAAGTGAAATAAAGAAAGAAAGAAAGAAAGAAAATATAAAGAAGGAAAGAAAGAAATATAAAGAAAGAAAAACAAAGGAAGAAAAAAGAAATGCAATATAATAAACAAAGAAAGGAAGAAGATATAAAGAAGGCAATAAATAAAGAAAGAAGAAATCAAAGAAAAAAAGAAAGAAAAAGAAAGATATTAAAAGAAAGAAAGAAGGAAGGAATGAAAGAAAATAAATGAATAAATAAATAAGACATGAAGAAAGAGAGAGAGAAAGAAAGAAAGAGAAACTGAAATAAAGAAAGACAGAAGTACAGAAAGAAAGAGAAAAACAAAGAGAGAAAAATGAATAAAG